>JAESUZ010003363.1:0-37500 GCA_017311185.1 Proteles cristata cristata | reverse complement strand
TCCTTTAACTGAAAAAGTCATTCATTTCAACCTTGTGCTTGAGTAAAAATTGGGAGAACCAGGAAATCTACTTAGCTATTAGATACATAAATTGTCATTAGATAAATGAATTGCCACAACAGATTTTGCAGACTAATTCTCCTGCCTATCGGCAGAATTTGAGAAGGTAATGAGGATATGGGGAAGAAATTCCCAGCACTTGTAGATAATCAAAAGGCAAGAGAATTCACTTCATACCCCCAGGAAATTTGAGTATCTAAATTGTAGGGCATGTTTTGAAGCATATAGGGAAATGAAGTCAGAAAAATGGGATGGGATCAAAATGTAGACGATCTTCCTTTCTATGCAAGAAAATTTAGTCTTTCAGGAGTTGGTGGGGAGGGGAGAAGGTTTTTTTTTTTTTTTTTTGTGGCAGGTTATTTACCTAAGCAACTCCCTGTAGGGGGAATGTGGAAGAGATTGAAATAAGGAGACATTAAGAGGAGGAAGACCATGTGGAGCAATAATTCAGGGGAAAAAGGTTAGTAAACTAGGAAAATGAAGAAGAATGGGTACTTTTTAACTATATTCTGGAGATCATTTCTAATAGTTTTAATTTTTATTCTTTAATGTTTTTATTTATTTTTGAGAGAGAGAATGCAAGCAGGGGCGGGGCAGAGAAAGAGGATAGAGGATCCAAAGCAGGCTCCACGATGACAGCGGAGAGCCAGATGTGGGGTTCGAACTTGTGAACCATGACATCATGACCTGAGCCAAAGTCGGACACTTAACCAACAGAGCCCCCTAGGCACCCCTAAATTCTAATAGTTTTTAAAATATACATTTTTTAAATCTCACTTTTGGTTGATTTAGATTTGTGAAGTATATCCTTCCTGTGATATTGAAACACTTCGGTCCATAGGATTTACCAAATTCTTACAGGATCCATAAATACATTAGATGAACTCCCATACTATAATGATAAATAAAAGACTTTTGTTCTTTAAAAACAAAACAAATTTTGAGATTCTTTTTTAAAATAAAGGCTAGACTTCAAATTGGCAAAATAATGATTGAAGAATTTGTTATTTAAAGTTTGCCTTGAAAAGTGATACGCTAGGAAGTATTAGTGGCAGGATTTTTATTGAACTGTGGAATTTAATTACAGCACCCTCTTAGGTGACTTGTTCATAGAAGGGACCAACAGAATCATTACTCTTTTATACAATATGTATCTTTTAAATGTATAGCTCACCAAGTCTACACAGAATTTCTAATATCTGATAAATATAATAATACATAATAGTATGAGGGATGAGGAAAGAGTTATGTTAAATCCCATAAAGGAAAGAGGGTGATAAATACTGCCAAAATATTGGGACTTTAATATCACTCTTTTAACTAAGCATTTAAAATTTAGTATGGGAGTTTCTGGAAATATTTTTCTAATATTGGGAAAAAAATCTCCCATCAGCCACTTAATCTTAAATTCTCTATACTCAGACTCTTTCAAACTGAGATTCAAATACACCCAATTGTATTTTCAATCAAGCTTCATACAATATATAAGTTCTTCATATTCCCCATAAAACCAGTACCCCAAAGTGGCTTCTTTGAAGTGTCTATAATGACATCATCACTCTTCTAAAATGTGGTAATCCACGTGTATTCTCAAAAAATAATAGGAAAAATATACTGATATAAGCATTATTAAATTACATATTTTTCAAGTATGTTCCATATGTGCATAATATTGTTTTTAATGGTATAATATTTTACATACTATTCTGTGACCTACTTTATTACTTAGACCGCAAATTTTTCCATGTTCAAATATGTAGATTTATATCTTCATTTTTGGTGGTTCAGTTTGATTTTACTGAATAAATGTACAGATTTGTTCTACTTTGCTACCTTAGAAACAAAGCTACAGTAAAAACTTTTGTTCATGTATACTTTTACATGCTTGTCTAAATAGCTCCTTAGTTATGACTCTAGGTGGAATTGCTGGAGAAATGTATACTATTATACTTTTGTTTTTGGTTTTTTTTTTTTTTAGGGATCCTGAATTCTTTTGTTTTTTTAATGTTTTATTTATTTCTAGGAGAGAGAGACAGCGTGAGCAGGGGAGGGCCAGAGAGGAGTCACAGACTGAAACAGGCTCCAGGCTCTGAGCTGGCAGTCAGCACAGAGCCCAACGCAGGGCTCGAACCCACGAACCGCAAGATCATGACCTAAGTGAAAGTCGGACACTCAACCATCTAAACCACCCAGGCGCCCCTATACTTTTGTTTTTAAAGTATCTGGTATATATTACCATTTTCCTACCTAGAAATTTGGCTGATTTATTTTCCATCAACAATGAATGAAAGTGCTTTATAAAGATGTGGGTCTTGACTCAATGGTATTTCTTATTATTTCCATTTCTCCTTATACCAATGTTAACTATAAATACATGCTGTTTCTGAGTCATTGTATTCTTTCTTACCACAACCATTATTGTACCTGTCTATTCTACCCCTCACCAGTACAATTACAGTAACATCCCAACTTAAAACTATTTATCCAAATTATTTTACATGTTCTTTCTCTCCCTCTCCCTCTCTCCCCCTCTCTTCCTTTTAATATCAGAAATCTATGTTATTGACACATTTAAACTTCTCAGTGTCTCCCTTTGTTTAGCAAATTAAGTACACATTCCAATGTATCACATCAGTTATAAGGAATGAATTCACATAGTCTAAGATTGCTAACACACAAAGGCACCTAACAGGAAAAACAATCAATTCTCACTAGCAAAAGACAACCAAGATTTCATCTCCTCTTGCCTCCACCTCAGCCCTCCCAAACACAAATATATGAAGAAATCATGAGACGGAATGTACGAAAGGGGGAAAGAAGGTAGATTTGAAATTACACCATTTCAAATATTGAAGTCCTGAATACATAGTATTAACATTTTGCTTAAGTAAGTAAAAAGAACAAATTAAAAAGATGAAGAACTTAAGTCTACTAAGAATAGGTCAAGTATATTAGAAAAAAACTGAACATATTGTCTAGAAATATAGAAACAGAGAGTTATTAAAATTACAAACGCAGTACATGGGAGAAAATATTTGCAACTTATATTATTAATAAATATCTTGTATCTGAAATCTATGAATAGCTTCTCAAATCAATAGAAGAAAGGCCGATAACTCAACAAAAAGATGATCACGAGAGTTTAACAGACACTTTGCCAAAGGTGACATCCAAATGGCTAGGCAACACAAGATGTCATAGAGGGAACAAACGTTATAACTTGAATGATATTTCATTACCCAGCTATAAGACTGACTAGTGTTGGCTATGGAAACTCACATTCCACTGACTGTGGAAGTGAGGTTGATATACTTTGTAAGAGTTTAGAATTATCTACTTAAGTTGAAGAGGTTTATAATCTATGGATTCTATAACGGTATGAACTAAAAAGAAATGCCTGCACATTTTTCAGGCACACTGAAAGACACAATGAAAATGTGGATAGTAGCATCATTTGTAATATTTTTAAACTAAAAATAACTCAAATTTACATCAGTGAAAGAATGTGGTTTATTCACAGGATGTCATGCTATACAGAAAATTAACACACCATAGCCATATGCAACAATATAGGTGAATCTCACCAAATAATGTCCAAAGAGAGAATCCCAAAACAAAAGAATATACACTGTGTAATTCCATTTATACAAAGCCAAGACAAATGCAGAATAATGGTTACCTTAAAGGGAGGATATACCTTTGAAGAGGGTAGGGATTGGACAGAGGTAGACATACACTAAAGCTGCAGATGAGCAATCTTCCCCTTGACCCCTTTTAAGGTCCCAAGGAAACCTGATTAATGTATTCACATGATCATATGTTTTTGTAAAATGTTCAAAAGAAATACATTTAAATGAGATTGTTTAAGACTGATGGCTCATTCTTGTCCAAATTCCCTTCTGTCACACTTGGTCTTTTATTGGCCTCCTTAACAGAGGTAATGGGCATTCAAGGGATTTATCTAAAATTAAATGGAGTTAGTTATTCATTTAGTTTGACTCTAGTGGGATATATTTATTTGGTTAACAATCACTCTTGTGTATAGTTAAGTTATTGCTACCACTCCAGAGGAAGACTCGCTTCTAGGAATAATTGGGGTTTTTTGTTTCGTTTTTTTGTTTTCTTTCATAGTTTATTGTCAAGTTGGTTTCCATACAACACCCAGTGCTCATCCCAACAAGTGTCCTCTTCCATGCCCATCACCTCCTTCCCCTCTCTCCCATCCCTATCAGCCTTGAATATAGTTTGTTCTCAGTATTCAAGAGTCTCTCATGGTTTGTCTCCATCTCTCTCTCCCCAACTATTTTTTCTCCTTCTCCTCCCCCATGGCCTTCTGTTAAGTTTCTCCTGTTCACTTATAAGTGAAAACATATGGTATCTGTCTTTCTCTGCCTGACTATTTCGCTCAACATAAAACCCTTGAGTTCCATCCGCGTTGCTACAAATGGCCAGGTTTCATTCTTTCTCATTGCCATGTATAGATAAACCACATCTTCTTGATCCATTCGTCCGTTGATGGACACTTAAGCTCTTTCCATGATTTGGCTATTGTTTGAAAGTGCTGCTATGAACATTGGGGTACATGTGCCCCTGTGCATCAGCACTCCTGTATTCCTTCTAGGAATAATTCTACCACTCACTGTGTTGATTCCTTAGCTTCATGACATAAAGGTATAGAGCCAGAGGTCACATGACAATATAAGTATATCCTCTAGTAGTGGGCAATGGAAATAGTTGGATAGTGGAGAAGGAACAAGGTAAAGTGAACAAAGCCAGAAACTGTCCGTGGAAATTCTTCCAATTATAACATGTAAATTTTAGGTAGAGAATTTATTTCTCAGTGATACATAGTCAAAAGGGAAGTTGTCTTGTGACAGGACTACACTAGAAAATGCAATGTAAACAATTATAAATGCACCATAAATATGTTTTTCTTTTTCTGCTGGGAATTAAGAGAAATAGAATTTACCAAAATTCTCAGAGTTGGGAGGCTGAATAAGTCTCAAGCAAAATTAAAAGAGAAAAATTAAAAGCAAAGAAAATCTACTATTAGAAACTTTATGGGAAAAATAAAGAGAAAGTAATAGCAGTTAGAAAGAAATTAAAGATTACCTAGGAACATTAACTCGACTCGGATGAAATGCTCAAGAGCAACACAGAAAGAATGCATGTCCTCAAATTTGAAGAGGGAGGTCTCTCAGTATCTTAGTAAAAAAATTTTTTAATTTAAAATTTAAAAACAAAATGTGTTTCCAACAAAACTATCTTTCAAGAATAGTGAAAAAATTAAGATTTTTGCATATAGAAACAGAATTTCATGAAAAAAATTCTTAAACCTCATTTAAAAAGCAAGGGGAAGATTCTAAAAGGAAGGCTTGAGATACAGGGAGGAATGAGCAGAGAAACATATCTGAATAGGTCTTTCCTGTGAGAAATAAAAAATAAAAAACAAACAAACAAGAAAAACAAAAACAAAAACAAAAAACAGTAAGATCGCCCTAACACTAGATAAGAATGGTCCGGGAGCCAGAAATAGGCTCAAGGCAGTCAAAGCAGTTTCCCAAGAAGAGCAAAGATGTTGATTCACTTCAGAACTCATTAAGTTTAGATTGCATACTATCATATCTAGGATAACAATTAAAAGAATATTAACAGAATATTAAACAGAAAAAGAAAATGGTGAAATAAGGGGAAAAGAGAAAATTTAATCTAAAACACACACAGCAAAAAAGAAAGATGGAAACAATACAAAACTGTAGAAATGAAATAAATTGAAGTACATCAATACATTTAAGTACATCATAATACACCATACATGATGCATTTAAATGGATTAATGTCACAAATAAAATCCAAGAAAGTACCATGTTCACTGAATTTAAAAATCAAGCTACATACTCTTTATAGGAGATACTCTGAAATGTATTGAACCAGGGGATTGAAAGTCAAAGAATAGAATGAGATAACTATGTAAATATTTGCCAAAAGAAAGCTGATGTTATTCTACTAGTAACAAAGTTTAGAGCTAAAAACGTGATTAGACATAAACAGATTTACTATATAATAAGTGTTTTAATTACTAAGGAAGTTAAAATGGTTCTCAAATTCTATGCACTTATAATAAAGCCACAAAATAGACAAAGCAAAGAAATTGAGAGGACCAGAAAGAGAAATAAAAAAATAATGACCAATGTAGTTAGAGGTTTTAATATGTATCTCTTATTAATTGAGAGATCAAGCCAGGAGAAACAAAAAGGAACATTTGAAGAGCACAATTAACAAGCTTGATCAGTAAGATTTTAAACTTTAAAATGGTAATTAAGGAATACACATTCTACTAAATTGAACACAGAAAATAGATCATGTAAGGAATCAATTACATGGTCAATTTTCAATAAATTTTGAAGAATTGGTTTAGTGCAGGACACATCCTCCAATCAGAATGAAATTGAGTTAGAAATCATGTCAGAAAAATAAAATGTTTTATAACTTTAAGAGTTTTGAAACACATCTTAACCCATGATCCAATAAAAAATTATAATAAAAATAGCCATATATCTAAAACTGACAAAAATGCAAATACAACATGTAAAACTTGTTAAATACAATAAAAGCAAATTCAGAAGAAAATTTACAGCCTAAATGTTTATGTTATAAAAGAAGAAAGGCTGATAACTAATGCATTAATTACACAACTTAATTAGATAAAAGAATTAGATAAAAGAACAGAACAAAACTAAACAACACAAAAAGGAAATGACAGTAGGATCAGAAATAAATGAACTATAAAACTAAGAGAATAAGAATAGGGATGACAAAGCCATTATGATAGTTCAAATAGATATACCCTTTGAAGGAGATAAGAGGAAGAGAGAAGGAAGGGAATGAAGGAAGAAGAAGAGAAAAAGTTAAGTTGTTCAAGGATGGGTGGAGAGTCCAGATCACAGAGGAGACTTCTGGATTTCAGAAATCCCTTCAGATTGAAAGGTAGAGACAAAACTATTTCAACTGGCAGATACCAAGTCTGGCTTCACAATGAGGCAAAAGCTTCCTGTAAGGAAGGTGTCACAATAAAAATGGCCAGGCAAAAAGAAAAAGTGCTTATAAAAATTCTTTTTTTCTCTGCCTTTGTCATGACGTCTATTGTCTTGTTGTAAAAATATTTATAAATAATTATTTTAGTCTTCTCTGCTACCAATTCACATTCTAGTCCCCTGATTACCAATAGTCTTCAGGATTGACCTCAAAGTCATCCTGGGGTTTCAGCTTTCAGAACATCCTTGGAAGGTTCTCATATTCCCGTCATAGTTACCCATTGATGATACTTGCTATCCAACAAAATGTCAGGTCACAAATGGAAGCTATCAACTACCTCAGTTTCCATTGATCCCAGTCTTTGCAATATGTGGGATTTGATGTTAAAATAGAAAGATTATTTTGAAAATAGGGAGCCAGTTTCTTGAAATAGTTTAAGGGAAAACATATCTTTATAAAGATCCAAATTAGAAAAGAAAATGAAACTGAAAAGGACTATTGTCTTCTCTTCTTTTCTCAGCTGTATTAAAAGAGAGACAGTAAAAAGATTAACATTTTTAAATTTGATTTGGGGTCAAATTTCTGAGCTTTTGAGAGATAATATTGGCAAAATACATAAGAGACAAATGATTAAATATCTTAATATGCTAAAGGTTTCATAAACCTGTATACATACACATATACCACAAATAAAAATATATAAATAATATGAAGCAATTTGTAACTGAAGTACCGATGGGCACTAAACATGAAAAATCTTATTTTTAATAGCAACTGAAGAAATGAAAACTACAATGTAATGTCATTCTCAAGGATCACATTTGATTAATAGAAACATCTAATATTATCCAAATACTATTTCTGATAGTTACAGGTTGTCTGATATTTTTCAAAGTTTATGTGCTTAAAATAAATAATACAATTGAGTTACATTATTTATTTAACACTTTCAGTTTATCAAATCACTTTGAAACTAGGCTCATATCCAACCACTAATTCAACACCTGAAACTCAACATATCCAAAACTAAATTCATCTTCCCACCAAACCCCCTCCACCCACCAATTTTCCCATCTCAGAGATAAATACGCTAATCTCTCAGTTACTAAGGTCAAAAACGTTGGCATCATTCTTTATTTCACTCCCGTATTTAAGATGAAAGTAAACTCTACTGATTCTACCTTCAATATCTATCTGGAGGCTGACAATTTTTCATCATCTCCACTGCTGGTGGAGTGTTTCAATAACACCATCATTTCTTGTTAGAGTCATGGCTTCAGCCTCTGACAGGATCTCTGTTTCTACTCTTGCACCTCTACAGGGTACTACGACGGAGCAGCCAGAGAGAAAGTCTTCAAATGTAAAGGCAACTCACTCTTCTACTCAAAACCCTTCCCTGGCTCCCCATTTCACTCAAAGGAAAAGCCAAAGTCCTTATCATTGCTTCTGCATTAGTCAGTCTAAGTAACAATAGTTTCCTGCTTAAAAGCAAACAAGCAAACAAAATCCTTGATGGCTCAACACAATGTCACAGTGTGATGTATGTTGAGAGGCTTGTAAACATCTCCCCTCTCAAGGGTGACTCAAGAATCTAGACTCCTTTCACCTTGTGGTTCTGCTATTATTTCCTAAGGCCATCTAAGAGTGCTCTGCCTAAACTCCTCCATCCAACTGACCAAAATGGGGGGCGGGAGAGGGGGTTGAGAGGAGAGAGAGAAGATAGAGAAAGGGATAGACAAAGAGAAAAGAGAAGAGGGAGCTAGCCAAAACTTGGACTGCAGCTTTTAAGGGCAGCCTTTAGAAAAGGCATAAATCCCTTCTTCCCACATTCAAGAATTCATTTTATGTCCCCTCCCAGACTACAAAGAAGAATAATCTAGCTGGATGTCCAGGAGGAATTGATGTGGCACTAGCTATTTTTCCTGCCTGCATCACTCTTCCCTACAATAGCAATGATGACAATTTTCATCTGCTTCAAGTGTTTGTCCAAATAACACTTTCTTACTGAGAGCTCTCAGACCAAACTATCCCACTGATAGATGTGTTCCATAATCCCAACCACCTTTCCCCTATTCTACTTTTCTTATTTCCCTGAGTATATTATCATTTGCTAATACAATGTACTTATTTATTATGGTTTTATCTTATTATCTCTCTCCCTATTGCTAGATGTAGAACATTGGTGTATCTTTTATTTCTGGAACAGTGATGGACATAAGACAGAAACTCTGTAAGTAGTTTGCAATAAAAATTATAAAAGTTGTTATGATCTTATAGCTATTATATTTGATTTTAGTTTTAACCTCCAAATGTCAGTTCTCAGAAGTATATTCTTTTCTATTTGATTAGTTAAGATTTTATAAAATTTTTTCATACGGCAAACAATTTCTTTTACCTATAACTTTCTCATTTTTATGATTTCTGGTTATTTATTTCTGACTTTAGACTTATTAAATTTACCATCAGAGTTTTTTATTTTTTGAAAATTTTCTAAATTTTGACATACTTATTAGTCATATATGTTCATGCTTGTATAATTCCTCCATACATTACTTTTTCCAAATCCTTGTTATGCTATCAACAATATCATCTGACACATTAGATCCAGTGAATTATTGCTATTATTTTTCAGTGTATTTTAGTTTTCTCATGACATTTGCATTCTGCACATATTTCTAAGTATCTAAATATCATTTTACTTTTTTTTTAAATTTTCACTAACATTCTTATAAAAAGACATATCAATGCAAATGAATACCAAATTAACTGACAAATTTTAGATCACAAATTTTCCCTTAAAAATACAAATGTTTTGGGCACCCTCCTACACTGTTGGTGGGAATGTAAACTGGTACAGTCCCTCTGGAAAACAGTGTGGAGGTTCCTCAGGAAACTAACAACAGAATTCCCCTATGACCCAGCAATAGCACTGCTAGGAATTTACCCAAGGGATACAGAAATGCTGATGCATAGGAGCACATGTACCCCAATGTTCATAGCAGCACTCTCCACAATAGCTAAAACATGGAAAGAGCCTAAGTGTCCATCAACACACGAATGGATCAAGAAGATGTGGTTTATCTATACCATGGAATACTACATGGCAATGAGAAACAATGAAATCTGGCCATGTGTAGCAACATGGATGGACCTTGAGGGTGTTATGCTGAGCGAAATAAGTCAGGCAGTGAAGGACAAATATCATATGTGTGCACATATAGGAGGATTAGGAGGAACTTAACAGAGGACCAAGGGGGAGAAGAAGGGTGGAAATGGTGGGGGAAAGGGAGAGAGGCAAACCATGAGAGACTCTTGAATGCTGACAAAACTGAGGACTGATGGATGTGGGGGGGAGGAGGGATGGTCATGGAGGAGGACACTTGTGGGGATGAGCACTGGGTGTTATGTGGAAACTAATTTGACAATAAACTATTTGTAAAAAAAAAAAAAATGTTTTGGGATGCCTACATGGCTCAGTCAGTTGAGCATCTGACTTTGGCTAAGGCCATGATCTCATGGCTTGCGGGTTTGAGCCCCACATCAGGCTCTTTACTGATGGCTCAGAGCCTGGAACCTGTTTCAGATTCTGTGTCTCCCTTTCTCTCTCTCTGCCCCTACACTGCTCGCTCTGTGTCTCTTTCTCTCAAAAACAAATAAAAATTAAACTTTTTTTTAAGTACAAATGTTTTGGGGTGCCTGGGTGTCTAGGTAAGTTAAGCATCCAACTTCAGCTCAGATCGTAATCTAAGTTCCTGAATTCAAGCCCTGCATCTGGCTCTGCTGTCCTGACCTGCTTTAGATTTTGTGTCTCCCTTTCTCTATCCCTCACCCACTGGTACTCTTTCTCTGTCTCGCAAAAAATAAATGAGCGTTAAAAAATTTTCTGATTAAAAAACACAAATGTTTTTCCATTATCTCCTTGTATTTAATGTGTTGAGTTTGAGTGTTTCTACTGGTTTCACCGTTCTTAAAACTGACATTTTATCTTCTGACCAAATGCTATATGATTGTTTCTCGGATTTCCAAATTCAAAGATTTCACAGATTCTGTCGTGACGTTAGTTTCTTTTCATTAACATTTTCTGTGTTCCAGGAGAGATCTATTGTGTAGATTAAAGTCTAATTGTGGCTGAGAAAGTGTTCTTCCTTTATTTCTTTGACTATTGTCTATTGTCTTTTTTATTGTTTCTGTTTGTTTATTTTTGTTCTTTTTTTTTTAGTTTGTTGTGGTTGTTGTTTTAAATAAGAGCAACAATCTGTTTTCAAATTCTGGTCTTAGTTCATTTTTTTTTTAATATTTTTATTTATTTCTAGGAGAGAGAGAGAGACAGCGTGAGCAGGGGAGGGGTCAGAGAGAGAGGGAGTCACAGACCGAAACAGGCTCCAGGCTCTGAGCTGGCAGTCAGCACAGAGCCCGACGCGGGGCTCGAACCCACGAACTGCGAGATCATGACCTAAGCGAAAGTCGGATGCTTAACTGACTAAGCCACCCAGGCGCCCCTTAGTTCATTTTTTTTAATCCCCAGCTACCAGACCTTCCACGGAAATTTAAATTTCCTTCATTAGGTTGACCTTAGACTAGAATCCTTGTAGTTTATAATGCAGGTTTTAATTCTATTATTGAATTCTTAACTTTCTTAGCTCACGTAGCTAATTTCTTTTGTATTTCTACCTGTTTCTAGTCTGGTTCTCCTTTCCCCTACATTTATTTTATCAGCTTTTTGTCTTGGATTACTTTTCAAATTATCTTATTAGCATAAAGCTGTCTAATAAGGTTTGCATCTTACTTCTGAGTCTGTAGTTAGCTGAGTCTCATCGCTCCTTGGATACAGGTCCATTAAAATGCCTACATTTCAGATATGAAAGTGAGTCCAAATGGAATGTTTCTTCCTCTCCCAAGGGTGCTCTCAGAATTTTCCAGAATTCTCAATGCTAACCTACTTCACCAAGAGGGAAAATTTCAAATTTGGCTTTTAGAGATCCTATCAAGCTACACTGTATCGAGCATAAATTCCTGAAATTTTATGGCAAATCTACTGCATTTTTTCCTAGTTGCCAGCATTAATTCTAAGTTTCTCTATTATTTTGTCCTTACCACCAGAATGGAAGAGGTAAAGCTAGAAGTTGGTGATCAGGAGGAATTCATTTTATCTGAAAGACCTTCAAATAGATTTCCAATTAAATGTTTTAAAAAACAGGGAAGAGTAGGTAACTTTATAGGATTTCATGTCACTGACATCAATCTCTTTTTCTTATTATTGTAACTCTAGTTTCAAAAAAGGCCAACATCACCAAGGATTGGTTATTTTTAGGGGTATCAGCCCTCTCTTGCTTCAACTTCTCACTCAGAAAATTTAGGCAATCAGCCCATCTACACAAGCTCAGTCTCTCCTGTTTGTCACGATGAAAAACAATAAATATTTGCTTTACTCATTCTTAATAGTCGACAAGCAAGTCTCCCTGCATTCACTGGCACAAGGGAAGTAACCTCCTCAAAGTCTAGCGCCGTCCATGTCTGTAGAACCTTCTCTCACAGGCTCACTTCTTGCGACACAGCTTTTCAGGGGCATATGCTTTCTTACAGTGTCTGCCAGATCACCACACTGCACCCGGCCGGCCAGAAGACTCCCACTGGCTGCTAGCATGGCTGTCAAGCAGCCTCCTATCCTACAATTGACATCCCTAGTTCTCTCCTGGAGACTTCAGATCATCTTAAAGCTTTGCTTGATTAATTAGCTCTTTTCCTACTATTCAAACATTTCCCAGCATAATCCAAAGAAGTTGCTCCTGCCTGAGGGGAGCTCAAACTTCAGGCATGTCAATCATCTTCATAGCCAAAGCATACAGAAAGGCAACTGTAATCTCCTCACAATTAGGCAGCTTTTTCACCTGTCTAGCTCCAGAATGTCGAACAATGTCAGACTTGTTCTGAGCGCTCAATAAATGTCTAGAGTCCACACAATCACGTTGCTTCTTGTCATTAATTCTGTGTAAGTTGTAGCTATTTCCACTCTTCTTTAAAGTTCCATCCTTTTAGGGACCTTAAATACAGTTTAAAAGAGGGTAGAGTGTCTTCCCATAAAAGATTTAACCTTAATTCTATAAAAACCAAGCCGTTTGGATTTTTCTTCAGTTTATATCCACATGGCATTTAGGAATATGTTGAAATTTAAAAGAAAAAAAGATGGTAACTTTGGCTTGAGTCAAAATAAATCCAATTATGGGGTGCTTGGATGGCTTAATTGATTAAGCATCCAACTTCACCTTAGGTCATGATCTCGAGGTCCGTGAGTTCTAGCCCTGTATAAGTTCTATATGGACAGCTCAGAGCCTGGAGCCTGCTTCAGACTCTATGTCTCCTTCTCTCTCTGATCTCCCCAACTCATGGTCTGTCTCTGTCTCTCTCTCAAAAGTAAATAAACATTAAAAAAATTAGAGTCTGAAAAAAAGCAAAGAACAAAAATGAATCCAATTATCATTAATTATTTTAAAAAATGGTCAAGGGCTTATTAAAATCCTTTCTACCAACCTACATACAACTCTTTAAAAAGACTACTAGAATAATTTTCATCATGACATAAACTGAAAATATGTATACTCATGTGAATAAACTGCCTCAGCCACTAATGATACATATTTTTTGCCACTGAGTATATATAATTCCAATTGGACATGATAATATTTATGATGTTTGGACGGTAGGAAAAAAGATCATTGTATCATATTATATCTACATAGTATCTCTATTTTTAGATAGCTTCAAACTGTAAAGTTTGGTCAAAACAGAGAAGACAGGTTATTAATAAATGTGCTATTCTTGAATAGGAACATATAAGTAGGTGTGCTGATTTAAGTAGGCTCATAATACCAGCTGCCTACTTTATTTTTTGCACATTAGTTCCTTTTTACACCATGCCATATTGAGGTTATGAAGTCCAGTGCCTTTGTTTTTATGAATCTTTACCAAAAAAATAACAAATGGGCATGCTTTTACCCATCAACATCAAATCTTTCCTGAAAATTTGAATCTTATAACCTTATAAAATTCTAATTTTACACTCTTATTGACATATTACATATGTTGTACAAGATTCTGAAAGATACTGTAGATCGAGTCAATGTATCAGCGATGTGCTAATAAATGTTTAAAAAAACCATTTTCTGTAGGGAGGTGGAGAGGGAAGCTCTCGTGTATTATTTGCCAATTTTTGTGGTGTAATTATGCCCTGATCTATCTTTCAGCTGAGGTTCTGGATTTAAATTAGCTGTCACCAATTAGATGTACTTGCACAAATTTTAGAATGAGAAAGAAAAGTGAGCCAGAGGCAGTTTTCACCACTGGAAAACAAAGTCCGTAAGGATGTGAGACATTCCTGTAAATCACTGCACCGTTCACTCTCCAGGTTGCTCAGTGCCTGGAGACTACAGCGGCAGCAAGAGCAGCTTTCTCACCCTGTGAATATTGGCTCCCTTGAGGTGTTCTTAAACGTAGTAGTGCCCATGGCAATCTGAGAAGAAGCATGAAAAGATTCTCAGGGGTCAGTCTTGTGAGGCTCTGGGAATTTTTCCTAAAGGACCAGCTTAGACCGCACTCCTTCAGCCCTGCCGTACATTTTAGGAGACTTTAATTCCCTATGTTAAGCCTTTTATGAATAAAATTTGCCACACAAGCTGGGATTTTGTTGTTGCTGGTTCTCATTTACAACTTGAAATTTCATAACTCTGCATATCTAGCCATATCCTTTCCGCAGTACTTCAGATATCAGCCCAAACATCAGATTATGTAATGTTCTCAGACAAAGGTTTTCCTTCTCTCTGAAGTCCTAAAACTCCTGGTCTCTTTCTTAATTTTTGTGGCACAGGATAAACTGTTCTCATTTTAGGATTTAGACAAGTTCAGGACAGGTGAGTTGGACACAAATAATACATCTGCATGAAGACAGTGAACTGTGGTAAAGACTTTAAGGAAATTAAGGGTAGCCATACAAGATTGAGCCAGTAAAACCCTCATTAGGTGAAGACCTGAGTGATTTTTGATACAACCTGTCATCTCTATCCCTAAGGACCTGTGTCTCAATCACAGGAAGAGAGGGAGCTACCAGAAAGTGAAAAAAAAAACGATTTTACTAAAATTCTTAATTTTATTGGTGTACACACTATAAAGGGAGAAAGAAAGAATTTTCTAAATTTTAGGGTGCATACCATGATTATAGAGTCTGAGGACCATTGGCTCTCCGGGCATGTTTAGGGTGCTCACACAGCTTTATAGAGCAGCTTCAACTCTGACATCTTTGGGGCATTAAATTTTCAGTAAGTGTGAAACAGCATTTTTGTCACACCCAGGAAAACCCTGCTTTGCTACTTTGAGTTTGGGGGTGGGGACCAGAGTAAAGTCATCTCAGTTCAGCAAATGAGTGTGGTGTCTTTGATAATGAAAAGAGGCAACAAGGTGTGTACACACACATACACACACACACACACACACACACACACAGTGAAGCTACTGATGGCATTCAGTAACTCAGGTAAGTTGCCTACCAGCTTTTACTAAGCACATATAACCAAATCAGAAGAAAAAGAATAAATGGAGAAAGAAAAAATGGCAGGTGGTTACTAGAGCTAGAACATCCTACTCTAAAAACATATAAGCACTGTCTGAGAAGTCCTAGAAACATCCAGGGAAAATATCCAGGGAAAATAGTTTTAATGATGGGGAATACAGTCAAAGGAACAATGTTTATTATTCAAGTTATGATCCCTACAGGCTTTAATTTCCAGGCTTTTGTGGCCTGGCATGAAGATTGTACAAGTAGGAGTGCCTGGGTGGCTCAGTTGGTTAAGCATCTGATTCTTTTTTTTTTTTAATGTTTTATTTATTTTTAGGAAATAATCAGTTAATAATAAACAGATAAAAATCAGTTATCAGTTATGAATTAGTTATAATTCCTTAAAGATCAGCTACGAAGTCCATGCAATCCCTAGCATAGTGCCTGGTATGGAACAAGTGAGCAAGATATATGTTCAATGAATTAATGTCTTTTCTTCTACACATTTGTTTCTCTACCAAATACTCCACAAACGCACAAGCTCTGCCAACACTATAAACCATATTCATTCAGGGGCACCTGGGTGGCTTAGTCAGTTAAGCGTCCAGCTTCAGCTCAGGTCATGATCTTGTGGTTTGTGAGTTCAAGACCCATGTTGGGTTCTGGGCTGACAGCTCAGAGCTTACACCTGCTTCAGATTATGTATCGTCCTCTCTCTCTGCCCCTCCCCAACCCACACTCTGTCTCTCTCTCTTTCAAAAATAAACACTAAAAATAAATTTAAACCATGTTAATTCAAATTTTACTAATGTAGAAGTTGCAATAATACGCTTTCATAAAACTTTGTCCTAAAAAAATGAGGGTGCTTTCAAATTTATATTATTTATAAATCACAATGCTTTTCTCAGGTAACAAAAGTAGTGATAATTAATTTTATATTAGAAATGATCATTTGGTATCAATAATTTAAATTATTTGGGTAAATCTAGAGAGTTATTTCTCTCCTGGAATAGAAGTAAAGAAATAAATGAAATAAATTGATGGTAAGTTTTATGCTAATTTCTCTAAAATATGTTATGTTCTTGAATGTCTATCTATAACTCTGATAATATTTGCTTTTTTAAAAAAGATTTTTTCAAAGGATATTTGATTTAACAACAAGATACAGGAATTACAAAACCCTTCCATATTCTTTAGGGTTATTCTGATCTAGAAATAAGATTTTTTTTTTTTAATTTTTAAGTAATCTCTACACCCATTGTGGGACTTGAATTCAAAACCCCTAGATCGAGAGTTACGTGTTCCATAGACTGAGCCAGCCAGGTGTCCCTGATTATATTTTCTATTGAAAAATATTTAGAGGGATTAAAATGATTTTAAAATATGTATGTACAGATGTAGCAGAATGTCTTTTTATTCCTTTGGTAGGGTAATTAGAGTTCCCTTCTGGAAACTAAAAAAGCAAGTAAATACATTGGCAATTCCAATGAGTGTCTTTAAATAATAGTTCTGCTGATTTCAAAAGAAGCCAACAGTGCCATATTATGCCTTTATTGTCTCAAGAGAGAGCAATCTCATATGAGACATGTCTACCTTGAAGACCACCTAATGCTTTACAAGTACAATTTCTAAAGAAAAACATGACAAAAATATGGCCTAAGGCAGCACCGCTATATGCACAAATGTTTTAAGCCACAATGAAAATCCTATACTTGACCAAATTTGCATGATTTTTATATTTGCCTGCAACATTAACCATTGAATACTCTGGGGAAATGCACAGGAATATATACACAAATTTCTCTGTAAAGTCGTATCCTAAGAAGTTCTTTAAAATAATATTCTCCAAAGAGGGAGTTCTAAGGAGGTTTGAGTCAGAGTGACAGAAATATCTGCTAATCTCCTATCAGGCAGAGTTAAATAACAGCATTATTAGAGACTTTGATGATTTTGGAGGCAAATTTAATAATGATATAAATCAAATGTTAAAATAATCCTCTAAGGAAACTTACTTCATTTGGGAGAAAAATAAAGTTTCACCAGTAACCATAGTGAGTTGATATTATTGCAGTTGTTTTCATAGGTTGTTGCCATGACTTTTTTGACTTTTGGGCTAGATTTTACTTCAAATACAACAGATGGCAACGATTACACTTCTGTAACTTTTTTTTCTTGAATAACTAAACAGAGCACAATAAAATAAACAGGCTTATACACTAGAGAGTTTGGTCTTGTTTCACATTTTATTAAAACTAAAAGTGAACAAAGTAACCCAAACCAAATATAAAGTGAGACCTCCATGTATCCCAAACTTTACCCACAAATTTTTAAATATTAAAATATTCAATTGTTTTACTTTTCTAGTGGTTTCAAGAGGACTAAAATAAAGTGGGACAAAAAGAATGCAAGGAAGAAAGTTTGCAACAGTGACAGCTCAAATCTGAAGCAAATGTTAAAAGCCTAAGGAAAAGTTTTTCTGTATCTGTCTCGCTTGCTATAAAATTCGAGAAAACAGATTTAAATGGAATTAATATCTGAGGGGGGGGAAATTTTATAATGAGATTCTTATTCCAAACACTTTCAAGTTTATCTCTTAGTATTATACTATATTTCTCCATACTCTGACTCTGTCTTCTCATGACCACTCTGAGAAAGGATTTGGGTAACTCTCAAAACGCAAACTGAAGTATACAAATAAAGCTAAATTACAATTACTGTTCACAGAGAACATTTCAAGTCAGTGAATTCCTGAAGGATTATTTAATGAAAATGGCACAGTTGGTGGGAAATATGCTCCTAATGAATAGAACACTTAATTAGATGTCAGGGACCAGAGTTCCATTTCCAAATATTTAAAATGATGATGTACGTCCTTGGGTATGTCATTTAACTTTCTTTATTTTTCCCATTCTGGTAATGAAGACAACAAATTCTCTGACAAGATAGAATTTGTAAATCATGCTCAAATGTTGACATATGATAATTAGTTAGGAACTTAAATGCATCATAATAATATCGATTTTAGAACTATTAGTCACCATGATTTCATTGGCATAGATAAGAGCCTTTCTTAATAAATAGTGTGTGGAATGACTTCTAAAGCGCCAAATGGCCTTTTTAATGATCTCATCGTGATTTCATTCTTTGGTTAACAGCTTGAGAATTTGATGGAATAAAGTGTTCTGATTGAGCAATACCCAAAGTATTTGCCTATAAAAATTTTATTTTAAAAACAAATCCTGCGAAACTTCAGCAAAATGACTGGTTAAAGAAGACTAGCCAAACAAGTCTTAGGAATAGTTGAAGATCTAATCCTTCTAATCATTATTACAGATACTAATTAATTACTAGGTATTGCAGATTGGAGGCCACCAATCTTAGTGAAAATAGACTGAAGTTTTGTATTCTGGACACTTATCCTAGGTATAAAATAGTACTTAATAATTTTCATACTCAGAAAAACAGAAAGAGTAAAGCAAAGAAAACAATAAGCATATAGAATGCTCAGAAACAAACTGTTAGATGTTCACTATTCATCCTTTCAGGATTGTTTTGTCTGTTTTTCTCCCATGCATGTTCAGGAAGTCTATATACATGTATTTGCCTTCCTGGAAATGCATTAAAAGTTAGCAACCTAAAATAATCACATTTTAAATTCTACTTGCAAACAGACCAGGTTATATTTGCAAAGAATTAAGTTCATGTGCACCCCACACACATATTACAATGGCTACTTACTACAGTTCATGTGGCCCCGGGGTTATCTGCCTGGCAGATGAGAGTAACAGAGGCACACAGAGACCTCGAACAAGAAGACCCTACTGCACCTTCCGGACCAAGGCTGGTTTCATCCTTCTCTCAATTCCTCTGCAAAGGACTGAAGCAGAATCTACTTAGCCCTTTCCGCCCTGTATGCTGAGTGCCTAAGTGATGCTGGGGAGAATAGGCCATTCTTCCCTTGTACACACTCTGACCGAATGCATCTCAGCCAGCTCTGCTCACAGTGACCACCTATGTGAGGGGCCCAGCTTGCTGCCTGTACACACACGTGTGCTTGCACGTCACCTGTCACTCAGTTTACCCTCATCTTGCCCTGTGTCCAACATAAAGGAGTGAAGTACAAAAGGAGTAAACCTTGCGTCACCTCTTTGGATCGTCATGGGGCCTATGAGTCATGGAGATAGATCTCTGACACCCATGAACTGGGCAGGAGCATCAGAAGAGTGGAGCGGCCTGGTGGGCTGGGGAAGGGCTCCATCTGTGAGGTATGGGGCTGGCAGCACTATCAAGGTTGAACTGAAACACACTGTCAAAGCTGTGGAAACATGCCCTTTTCTGGTGCCCTACCTTGTGTGGCCATCAAAGCATTCTGCAAAAGACTACTCTATACAAAACTACACATATACATTAATCATATAAGGGTATACGTTGGAGGGGGCACCTTTGTGGCTCAGTCAGTTAAGCATCAAACTTGGGCTCATGGTTCATGAGTTCAAGCCCAATATTGACAGCATGGAGCCTGCTTTGGATCTCTGGCTCCCTCTCTCTGCCCCTTCCCCACTCTTGTGCACTGCTCTCAAAAATAAACATTAAAAAAAAATTTTAAGTGTATAAGTTGTAGAAATTCCATACAATAGGTTTGCATATTGATATAGTTTATGCATGTATATATATATATATATGTGTGTGTGTGTGTGTGTATGCTTGATTATAATAACATTAGACTATGTGAACTTATTTATTAATATCTATTACCCCATGTTGCCAGTTGCATAGTTTTAAGTTACTCTCAGTGATATTGAGAATTTTATTGTTAAAGCAACATGGTATCCATGGTAAAGTTTATTCTTACAAGTGATAATAAATAGCACATTAAAGAAAAAAGAGAGAGCTATTGAAAGAGGGTGAAAGTACCAACTTAAATATCTCTCATGTTACATCTTAGTACATTGTGGGGTGGAATGGTTTCCACTGTTTTCAGAAACATTGTATAGGAATACTGGGATGGGATGTGCAGTTAGGACATCCAGGGCGAATTCAGGAAATTTCTAGCTTAGTCCATATGAGATCCTGTAAATGACATTTAGCTTCTCCTTTCCTCCGTTCTCCCAAGATTTGTTTATGGATTAAATACATCTTTAATCCATTCCTTCCTCAATACTTTTCACATACACATGGGAGTAGAAGTCACAGATGAAGACAAAATAGGCCAGATAAAAAATGAGAGAGAACAGGACAAAGAAGAAATAGAAGAAAAGAGGACCATAAACGATCTCTGAAGAAAAGTAGCCAGAGAGGCAAGGGAAATATCTCTGATGTGGAGGAAGAAAGGAGTTTCAGGAATAGAGAGGTGGTCAAATGCCAAACATCTCTGAGAAGTCAAGAAAGAGAAGTATGCAGAAAATTGCTGTCATTTTTGGTTCTGTGAATAGAGGAGAAGCCTGACGGCAGTACACGTGACCCTGCAGCCTTCTTTTCAGAATCTTGACAGTGAAGAAAAGAAGGTGCGTGGCATCTACTAGCCAACTGACATCCACACTTCCCTTACATAGACTGGAAGAATATCTGGAATCTTTACTTAATTAATTAGTAATATCCTCCTTATTCAAAGATTCCCCAGTAGAAGTCATAGAACCTGCTTCTAACCCAGGTGAAGCTCCACTTGTAAGCAATTATGTTGATCTCACTCAGGGCCCTACGTATATACAAGGACAATACTAAACTCCTCAAAGGCACATGCCTTGTTTATCTATGTAACCCCATAAACCATTATAGTACCAGACTCGAAGTGTTTAATAGAGCTCAACATGATCACAGATGCCTACATCTGTAAGTGTCCTAAGAAAAGTTCAAAGAAAAATGTGGATTTTTCCATGGAGGGGGTTGTTGTCTTTGTTTTTATTTTAGGCTGAAGAACTTTAACTTGCTTATGTGCAGAGGAAAGTAAAGCAACAAAGAGAAACATACAGAAGAAAATGTGAGATCGCGACAGACTAAAGATTACCAAAGAGGTGACAGGGGATGTGATCTGGGGCCCAGGTGAAAGGACAATCCTTTCCATAGAATGGAGGGAGGTGTGATGGACATATGGATATATGGAGATGCAGATAAATGTCTCAGTGACTGTGAATGGAAAAGAGTGAAGGAGTGAGACAGGATGGGATTTGAAAGTTTCAGTCTACAGCACAAGTAGATTATCTGCTGAGTGTGAGGAGAGGAAATGGCAGAGTCTGGCTTGAGTAGAGCTGTGATGGTTTGGAGTAGCTGTTGGGGGTGACAGGCTGTCAGAGATAAGTATTGTCTCCATAATTAAGACTGGCACAACTTAGCTTCTTAATGCTATGCACGTAAACATGGCCATACAATGTCATGGAAATGCAAGTGTAATGAGAAGCCAAGTTTATTAATTTAAATGCATATAGAGTTCTAAATTCTTTAAGTAAGGAAAAAGCTAAAATAATAAATCTGTAAAGCTTGTAAGCATACAAATCACAGAAGCACCAACAACAACAAAAAAGGAAACATCCTGGGGGAATTTTTCAACTGCATCAGCAATCAAGTAAGTTAATGATGTCACCATTTCTGCCTCTCAAATCAGGAAGTTGTATTCTTCTATAAAAATTATCACATGGGTAATGCATGTTCATTTAATTGAAGAAATTTTAAAAATAAAAATGTTACATAGGAAAAGATGGAACTTGACGGAGGACCAAGGGGGAGAAGAAGGGCGGAAATGGTGGGGGAAAGGGAGGGAGGCAAACCATGAGAGACTCTTGAATGCTGACAAAAACTGAGGACTGATGGATGTGGGGGGGAGGGGAGGAGGACACTTGTGGGGATGAGCACTGGGTGTTATGTGGAAACTAATTTGACAATAAACTATTTTTAAATAAATAAATAAATAAATAAATAAATAAATAAATAAAAATAAATAAAATCACTTGAAATTCAAATATGCAGAGATACCAAACATTTAAATTTGGCCTTATCTGCTTTTAGATTTTTTTCCTAGGTACATACATGTATCAAAGTATGCCCACATTTAGAAATACATAAAAGTATCCAAATATTTTTATAAAACTTGCTTCTTTCACTGACTACACCATGAATACCTTTCCTTGTCAATAAATATCCACCCAATTATTGTTAATAGCTATTTGCCATCCCAATGTAACAACAAAACACATTTAAGGAAAACCCGGATATTTTAACTGTTTATGATAGTTACAGTTCATTCCTATTACAAAGAATCCTTCAAGGATCAGGGGGTTTTTTGTTTGTTTGTTTTTTGTTTCTTACATAACATCTTGGTACATCTGTGTAATTATGTTCCTAATGGAAAAAATTTTTGAGTGAAATGTCTGAGTCAAAGTCTTAGCAGATTACACCCTTCAAAACAAGTATCCTTCACAAAAGTTAAGCCAATTTTGGCTTCTAAGAGGAGTGTGTGGAGTTTCCCAAACTCATGCCAACATTTGCTATCACTCTTTAATCCTTGCCAAACTAATACACAAAATATGCTGTTACTTATTTTTTAAATGCAAGTGAGAATGTAATTTTTAAACACTGTCTTTAATGGTCATATATACTTTTTGTTTTCTAAATTCCTTATTAATTTTTTAATGTTTATTTATTTTTGAAAGAGTGACAGAGACAGAGTATGAGATGGGGAGAGGCATAGAGAGAGGGAGACACAGAATCTGAAGAAGGTTCCAAGCTATGAGCTGTCAGCTCAGAGCACAAAGCCCAACATAGGGCTCAGACTCACAAATAGTGAGATCATGACCTGAGCTGAAATCAGACAACCAACTGAGCCACCAGGCACCCCTAAATTCCTTATTAATATTATTTGTCTATATATAGTAAATATTTTTAAAGTGATAACATTTAATGCTAAGATCATATACTATTGAATATTGTAAGTCCCCTGATTCTTTACTTAGCTGTGTCTCGTGTGTTTGGCCCACTCATTAAGTTTTCAACCTGAAATTTTTCATTTTTGATTTCTAAATGTTCTTTGATTATTTTTAATTTCTGCTGGTTATTTTATAGTATTTTTCATGATTTTCTATTATATCTTTCATTTCTTCAAATATATCATAAATAGTCTTTTTAGATTATTAGGCCCTTGAGAATCTAATTGTTATTTTTGCTTACTTTCAGTGTCGGTAGTTTGTTTTATTTCATTTTTGGTGACATTTGAATATAAGCCTCTCTTAATTAGAGGAGCCACAAAGACAAGACAAAAAGCTTGAATTCAGGGAAGAGAGAAGAGAGAAAGATAATGACAATTTAGTAATATACCCTAAAAATCACAACACTATGTTTTGTTAGGAATTTCTTTTCTTTTCTTTTTATAAAATGTTTATCTATTTTTAGAGAGAGAGAAATAGAGAATGAGTGAGGGAGGGGAAGAAGGAAATCTCAAGCAGGCTCTATACAGTGAGCACAGAGCCTGATGTGGGGCTTGAACCCACAAACCGTGAAATCATGAGCTGAGCAGAAATCAAGAGTCAGACACTCAACCAATTGAGCCACCCAGATGCCCCAGGAATTTTATTTGAGAAGATTCTCACTGTTCTACCTTTGTTTCAAATGAAGAATCACCTGCAGCAGATATGTGAACTAAAGGTACAACTGAGGCTTGTACCCCAAGGGACATTGGGATTTTGGACTGCTGCCACATGTTCTTCAAGCCCTGACTTCTCTCCACTTTCGAATTCTGTACATTTCTGTAGCATATTTCCTTGGCACAAAGGCAATGCCTGCATGTTGACTCAAAATGTTTTTGTTAGTATATTTCTTGAGTCTTGTGAACAAGCCATATGAATTCAGGTCTCTTGCCTCCAAATTTTCTCCCTGACTGTGAATTGGGCCTGGAAGCATTGGAAAACCATTTGTTTTTGGACTCCAATCAGCAAGAGGAAAAAAATTTTGAAAGAAATTTTGAGGAAAAAATGTCTTAATCAGTAATCTTTAAGTCTGTAGCAACAATCGTATTACAAGTGTGACTTCCCTACCCAAATACGATGTTGGAGACAGTCTCAAGCAGGCATCCATTAAGCCAAGAGATAGTATGGTAAGGAAATAAAATCAATCAGCTTGAAAATCATGTAAGAAAAGAACTTTGAGTATGATGATTCCCAAATGGAAATGGGTGGAAGCAAAGATTTCAGAAGCCCACTAAAGTTTTTAGAAAAATATATCATCTAGGGGCACCGGGGTGGCTCAGTGGGTTGAGCGCCTAACTTCAGCCTAGGTCATGAACTTGTGGTTTCTGAGTTTGATCCGCATGTCAGGCTCTGTGCTGACAGCTCAGAGCCTGGAGCCTGCTTCAGATTCTGTGTCTCCCTTTCTCTCTGCCCCTCCACCACCTGGGCTTGGTCTCTTTTTCTCTCCCTCTGATATAAATATACCTTAATTTTTTTTAAAGAAAAATATATTATCTAAACAACCAGAGTCCAAATGAAAAAATAATAACAACTTGATTGACCAGGACTTAAAAGTCCTGGGTTTTTGAACATTCACTAGTAAGAGACAGGTTTTAAAGGGATAGAACCATCAACAGCCATTTCAGATATGGCCAAAGAGAAAACCGATAAGGAAAATCTTCTCACAGGGCAAAGAGGCTCAAATGATACCAGATAAGAGATTCCTTCCTAAAGAACAAAACAGAAGGCCGACCAAGAGTTTTCCCAGCCTCCTAAAATAGTTTACAGTGCTTGTTGCACAAAATACCAGAATGACCTTGGACCTAGGACTTCTGAGGGTCTTCCTCCCTCTCTTTCCCCAAAGAGAATGTTACCAAGTTTATCCTATCCTGATCACTACTGTATACAAGAGATGAGAGTTGAGAGGAGGGAGGGACTACCTGTTACTTTTGTTTGCTGATCAAAGGACCAAGAGAAGGTATATTTGGGCTTGATGGCAAGGACGACAGAGCCCTAAGGTCCTGAGCTTTGAGGTGAGTGCAGTGACTGCTTGAATTTTCTGTTGTCTTTCTTGAGCATGGTATGTGAGCAGAGGTAAAAAGTTACCTGATCTATCTCCAGAGGACAGACAAGTGTGCACCCACCCACACATGCTATTATATATTTGCCAGCCTCTCGTCAGACATGCACTTAATTTAAAAAGTTATATAACCTCTTGAGACAGAAAACAAGTCCATGTACATGTGGATGAAATTGATGTATTCTGCCTCTAGACCTAATCCCCAAAATGATCTTGAATACTCTTTCCTTTATCTATGTGGCTAGGACCAAAGGATTCTGAGATGATAGTCACGTTGATGGAAAGAGGTGGAATTCTTGAGTGACTGCTTGCAAGAGAGTCATTAAACCAGCTTCAGATTGCAATGTAAAATAAACCACTAAGATTTTACCTAGCTATACAATCTGATGTGTATTATTCAGAGTCAACAGCATTACCGTTGAAAGGGAAGCTAGGTCCATTGATGATATGCTGATACTAGTTGGGACAGGCTCAAGGGATGTAGGAGGTGACCTCAAGATCCTGGATTGCTGAGCTGGGGCACACACTAGAGAAGCAAGGCAACCAAGGTAGATGCTACTAAATTCTAGAAACTAAAGGATTCACAATGATACATTAGGGATACCCTGGGAGGAATTCCAACCATAATTTGACCATATGATGATGGGAGTAGAAATTCTCTCAAAGACATAAAAATAAAGAAGAGTTGATGAAATTTCATAAATGTCCTCTTTTGGTTGTTTGTGGTTGAAAAGTTACAAATTCATCAGTTTGGGCTCATGGCAGCTTGCATGGCTTGTAATAAGTCTTTTACTCTGTAGTATGCCAAATATACTAATACAGCAAGAGTTGAAATTTGCACACTATAACTCAGATGTACAAAAAATGCTCTTTTAAAACTCAAAGATGATGTCATCTGTCTCAAGTTTCCATTTCCACTCAGTAGATTTTAAAAAAATCTTCTAAATACCTTCAAGGGAGCCTGGTCCTTTTAAGTTCAAAACAGTTTCTTTTTGGTATTAGTAACTCAGATTTTTCATTATGTAAACTCACTGTATTTTTTTTATTATTCCCTTCCTCATTCTCCCTGCTTCCCTCTCAAGGGAACCTCTGGACTCAGGGAGTTAACTTTCTCCTGCAATCAAGTTTAACTGAATTAGTCACTGAGAATTCTCTGTCCATATCTGCTAAGATGTGTTTGGCCCCATTTGGCTCATTTCATCTGTGTCCTAGTGTCAGCTGCAGAAGTCATTGCCTATGCACCTCACCCAGGCACACTCTCTGCAGCCCCCTCATACAACTTGGTTCTTTTAAGCACTTCTATGTCAGCCAGTAGGGCACAGGAAACTTCTGGGCTGCCTAGACTCCATATCCAGACTACTATCTCAATCCCACTTACCTAGACATTTGCCTCAACCAATTTTAACTTATTGCCTTGCCTTATCATGCTCAGAATTTCTCAAAGTATATCCAGAGATGAACCATAAACTTGCTTTTTCAAGGTTCTCCTGTACCTTGTCTCCTCCTCCCAGGGAAACCTCAGTTCTTATCCCTGACTCTTCCTTTCTTTATCTCCAGGTCTACCTCTTAGCAGGGAAAAGGATTTCCATTTTCTATGCCAGTAAGATAAGAATTCCCTTAAAGTACATTCTTTTTAGATGAAAGTGAGCTTCAGTATCAGAATAACTTGAGGGCCTACAGAAGAAATGAGGTAATGAACAATGAAGGCTTGCTCTCCCTGCGGGACGTGGTTCCACAGTGAATTCTCCATGGTTCCATCATGAATTTTTGGAACAATCTGATCATTGGTAGTATCTTTCCAAAGAAATAGACACCTACTTTCCAAGGAAAATGAATACTTCCCACCTTCCACTAAGTAGAGTGAACAATTTGAAAAGTCCTAATGCTCAGATGCTACTCTGAGCAAACTCATAAGCAAAGATTTAGTAACAGGGGTCAAATGGAGAGCTATCATAGAACTAAAACAAATTAAAGTGGAACATATAGTATACCTAACTAAACTGTAACAGAAATTATTGTCATCGTCATATCTAAGGTTAATAAATCCTTTCTAAGGAAAAAGAAACCCACTATATACCCTTTTATAACTTTGAAGGACTTAACATCATTTATACAAATCTCTTTACAGGGTGTAGGTTAAGTCACTCTCAAAATATCTAGAAGTCTTTGAAAAGTCTAAGTTAAATTTCCACTTTAAATATTTTTATAAACAAATACTTGAATTATTTGTTTCTAACAATTAGAGTCAAGCTTCTGGTGGCCAGCAATAGCAAAATAAGGTAAATAGTCCCCTTTAATAATCTTGTCCTAACCTATAGTCTTTTATAATCATTTTGGTCTTAGTTTTGCATGGAGGCACCTATCTCAGAGCCTTTGCAGGTGCTATTCCCCATGCCAAAAATGCCCTATACACTGCATGTCACAAAATTCACATTCTCCACTCACTCGGGTTTCTGCTCAAATGTTAACCCATCAGAAAAGTACTTCTTAACCACATTTTATAAAACATAAACTCCCTTGACTCTGTTCCCTTCCTTCTCCCTTATTTCTCTTCAAAGCCCCAATCATTACCTAATAAATATTACATCCTAACTTAATATTAAAATAAGTGGATCCACTTACTATTTTACCTACTAGAACATAAGCCCCACAAAGATAGAAACATGGTCTTTCTTCTTCTGTACACCCAGCAGACAAGGTCTATTTGTTGAATATGTGAACTGGACTATATCTTTCTGCATATGCTACATACTACTAACACAGAGGCTTAAAAACTCGGAGAGAATTAAAATATATGGAAATATAGTAGCAATAAATATAATAAAGTAGTAATAAATATAGTAAATACTACATTACAGCTAAAGTTTCAAATTATTCATAATAATTCCATGAACATCATAACACAGGACTAATAATTTGTCTCCAGGCTTTGAGTGTCTTTGTGTGAGCATCAAATAAGGTAGCAAATGTAAAATTGTTGTGAAAGTGATAAAGATTTTGATTAATGGAGAATTTTGCATAAACATGTTACACACTAAAGACATATGGTCAAAGTGAATTATTAAGAATATTAACAGCTAATAAATGATATATAATAAATGCTATCTAGAGACCTCTGAATAGTCCATATTATCTTTCTGAATTTATTGGATTACCATTCTTTTTTTTATTTAATACTATATAACTTTCCCTAATATCTTCCAGTTTCTTCTGTTTCTCAGTATGTCAGATAAACTTATAATTGCTTCCCAAATTATATATTCTCCAAATTACTTCCATAGAAACATGTATCATATATACAAAGGCAAATCAGAAATATATTTTACCAAATATCATGACCTCTAACTTTAGTTCAACCATATTAGAGAAAGAGAAATCTTTTTAGAGAACATATTTAAGAGAAGAAAATCCTACTTTTACAACTAATGACAAAATAATGCTACAAATATTAATAATGATATCGACCTATAATGCACTGAAAAAAAGAAAAGACTAAAACAAGTATGACAACATACTAGGGTGACAGAATACTTAACCTCCTATAGGACTATCCAGGGTGGAGCAACCCCCAAATACTAAATAACTTTAAATCTTCTGCACCTTCACATCACCTTAACACTTTTATTTTACATTTAGGTAAATATTTTCCCTTCTTCAGTTTCTCTGTCTTTTGAACACACTGGCTTCTTCCCAGAATACTTACTAACACCTGTAGAATTCATTGTAGTGTCATTTATGACTTTGAATGCAAGCCTATAAAGCCCTCCAAAGTAAAAGTAGACACTTATTTCTCAGAAACACAGGCTTACCCATACAAAAAGGATGGATAGGTAGCACAATCTTGTAGGCAAATACTGTATTCCAGTGATCTAAAGGAACAACAGTGACTATTTTGTCCCTGCCTTGTTTTTATAACAAGTACCTGGTATTCTAGTTAAAGACTATTGGATCAATCAACAAGGTGTTTAATGGGCTTAGTGAAGTGCCAATTATGTGATAAATGCACCTGGTGGAAAAGTACTCCAGACCCTCCTTCCTCCAAGGCAGGCAATTAAACCTTGATCCCATGTATTTGGATACAATATTATTTATTGAATGATTGATTTACCTTTTATATAATTTTTCTTTTTATGAAGCTAACACATGCTTATTGGTGAAAATACAAAAAATACAAAAAGTATTAAGTATCAATACAATGCAAAATGATGAGTGTCTTTGACTATAAAATAAGGGTGAACATGGTTTCTTCTTAGTATGGTAACTCAATGAATTCTCAACGAGTAAGGCATTTTTGCCAGTACTTAGTTTTTAGTAATTATTCAATAAATGCCAAATGTGAGAAGCGTTGTCAATATTATTGTGACTATCTTCACATTTAGAGTACCTAGGGCAGTTTCTGAACCAATAGGCGCTTACATGTCCAGTGAATTAAAAGTCAAATGATAAGATGGGCTGATCATGAGTCATCTGGCTCTTTGCCAATAATCACAATTCCTCGGAGTGTCAGGATGGCTCCCAGCCTGGTCCAGAATTCCAACCACCTCGAGGTCAAGTTTTAGCAATTCAGTTACCCGTTCTTTACACTTGTGTTCTAAGATGCTTTGTGTGGTTCTCAAGGCATCCAGGAAGCTCAGATACCACTTGAAAGTTGTTTGCCCAAAATGCAATTGAGAATGAACAAGATTTAGGATCAGACATACACTGTCATTCCTGCTCTGTGACTTCATAGCCATGTTGCTCTAAGTCACTTATACCTGATATATCTGTTTCTTTATTTGTAAAATAACTGAGGTAATATAAGCTATTCAAAGTGCTGAGAATAGAGTGGATACTCAAGCAAGCTTAGTTTTGTCCTTTTAATTGCACCATATAAATGAAAAACTCTCATCCCTAAACAGGTAAAGAGCAGAGAGAGGCAGAATGGGCTGGTTCAAAATCACACTCTGCTAAGCATATCAACTCTGCGTCAAGGAAAAAAACCTCTGGTTCAACCCAATCACAAGAACATTTGATTGAACCAAGGCTCTAATGCCAGGAGGGAAGTCTGCAGTTGTAAGACACCAAGGTTCACACTCCTACTGTCAAAGCACACTCCACTCCACCTCAGCCTGGACTTGCCCAGGAACATTTTTATATCAGACTTCTCCTGACATGTTTGGTTACCACCAAATGATCACCTCTCTGACTGTCTTCCCTCTTCCCATACTGTTATTCCTACAGTGTTCTGCTATGCTTCCAAAATCCATTTGTCCACTTTTTTAACACTCAACTATTTCTGTTTCCTGAAGAGCTTTGTTCTATTTAAACTGAACTCATCTTTATCAGAGACTTCCCCTGTATAGCCCTGCACCTGCATTTCTTAATAAAACCTGGCTCTTCTCAGAGGTAGTTCCTACCACAGCCTTCTTGGGTGGTGACTTCTCTCCCACACCCTAGTCCTTTGCCTCTCCATGTTCATGTACAAAGTTTCTGTCCCTTTGAAGTTCATACATGCTATCCTGATCATTGGACTAGAATAATCCCATATTCACTTGGATTTTGATAGCAAACTCATAGATCCATCCCACCTGCCAGTGCAAAGTTTACCACACTGTAAATGTTACTGCTTCTAAATCTGTTGTCTTTGGCTTATCATCACTTTACTCCACACCCCCGTCCTGCATGCAGCCATGTAATCCCAGGTCTCCATGTACAATCTATACACTCGTGGCCCCCAAATTTTTCTATTCCATGTAGTTTTGAGTTCCAGACCCTATAGATACTTCCATTTAAACACATTAAAAGATTGAGAAATGAATGTTGGTATGCCAACCTGGTACCTTTACTTACTTATCTCGGTGACTGGCTTCATCATCATCCAATTGCTGCAATCCAGCCAGTGAAAATCATCCTCATGTATCCCCTCTTTCCTCACTTACCAAATCTGAGCAACCACAGAGTTGTGACAACTACCTTTCTGATCCTATCTACTTCATTTAACCCAGTGACACTGCCTTAGCTCAGGCTCTACTTTCTCATGCACATTGTTATAGCATCCTAACATCCAACCTCCTTACTTTTAATTGTAGCACCTTCCAATCTACTATCCACAGTGCTAGGAACATGCTAAATCAGCTCCTACCATTCTTCTGCCTAAAATCTCTAATGGCTCTTCAAGGTTTTTGAGAAAACTACATTTTTTTTAGCATGGACAAAAAAGGCCTTTATAAAATGTCCCAATTCCTTGGTACACTCCAGCACCTCACTGATCTACTTATATCTTCCAAGTATACCAAACACCTTCTCCCCTCCAGATTTTTAAACATGCTAATATGCATCTCCCAAAGTATGACTTCCTTCCTCCCCATTGCCTAATTTTTTTTGCCTTCCAGTCAAGCTTGGCTAATTCCTATTCATCATTCAGTACCCAGATCGAATCAGATTTTACCTTTCCAGGAAGCTTTTCCTCCAGTCTCTCTCCTCCCACCCAGACCACTGCCCTACTCTAGACTAGATGCCCTTCATAGCAGCTCGTCTAGAACCTTGGGCTGAATTCTAGTATAGCAGTGCAAGAATGTACTGAAATTGTCTATTTACTTGTCTGTGCCCCAAACTCTGTTCCCTCTTCCATCTAAACTGTGAGTTCACTGAAGTCAGGATTTGGCTTTACTAATCCCTGTAACCACAGTGTAATGTCTACAATTTGGAACCTACATATTTGATGATGGAGGGAAGAAGAGAGGAAAAAGTGGGGGACAGAGAGAGGAAGGCTTGCATTCTAGAGCAAATAGGGTCTAAAGACACTTCCCAAAGGTCCCTGTGAACGCATTAGATCTACACAGACTCTGATCAAGATTATCAAGGAAGATCAGGAGCACCATATAGATTTAGAACATGAACAAAAAAGTTCATGGCTAATTATAACATACTTTATATGGCAAACAATGCTAACTATCACTTTAACCAAGCTCACAAGATGATAAATATTACTCCAAGAACCTGATGTGTATTCATCAATTCAGTTCCTAAGAGCATCCAGGGAAGTCATACTATTTTTATACCGTTTTGCAGAGGAGAAACATGTAACATGGAGTGATGACATGACCTATTGAAAATTACACTGGCAGGGTGAGGGTTTGAACCTAAAGCAGCTTAACTTAGGAGCCTACGCTCCAATCCAGAACCACGTGGCATGAATTTTAATTACATCCATTTATGCTGAATCACTGGTTTAATTCTTTGTGGAAATAATTCTTAGTTCATATTTATTTTATAAGATGGACCAGACAAAAACAATCAACAACAACAGCAAGTCCCCACAAACTACACACACACACACACACACACACACACACACACACACACACACACACACACACACACACCATCAGGAAACAGTTGGGAAAAGCAGTGAAATGATTTTTCATTCTTACAGCATCCAGGAGTTAAAGCAAGGAGTGCCTGTTTCAACCGGGAGGTGGAGTCAGGCCTATAAGATTCCTACCAGATAAAAATATACTCTACTGGGGCGCCTGGGTGGCTTAGTCGGTAAAGCGTCCGACTTTCGCTTAGGTCATGATCTCGCGGTTCGTGGGTTCGAGCCCCGTGTCGGGCTCTGTGCTGACGGCCAGCTCAGAGCCTGGAGCCTATATCGGAGTCTGTATCTCCCTCTCTCTCTGACCCTCCCCTGCTCACGCTGTCTCTCTCTCTCTCTCTCCTAGAAATAAATAAAAATTAAAAAATATATATACTCCACTGTGTATCGTTATTTAGAGCTACCCAACAACAGTGCTCAAAGAATGCTTACCCTCTCCCTGCTTACAAGCCAAGGTAGGAGAAATCATTACTCTCAGAAAGCCACCAAATATAGTCTTTCCAAGCAGCTAGTCCAACTTCTAAGATTTTACATTAATTTTTCTTAAATTCAGGTCTCTTTCTGTGCTGTTTTGAATGATTAAGAGGCACTATTTCAAAGAAATGGCATTTGACCAATTTTCCCCCTCTCAATATAGAATGGTTCATCCAATTTTTTTCCAGACCTACATTTAATGGCTAACTAAATGGAAGATGCTCCACTTTTACAACAGCTTTGTGAAATCTGTATTGCATTAATCAGTTGCCTTTAAATACTATTTCTATAGTTAATGGAAAATACTATATTCCTCAAATGCTTGTTGACATTCTACAGTTTCACAGACAAAACTACTAGAGATTTTGGTGATTATAAAGCACCTCTTATAACTTCCCAGGGTTCCCTTATACTGCCTAACAGCTCACTCAGTATATAAGCTCTACCAACCACTTGACCCACTAACAATTTTAGTAGTAAAGTACATGGCATGGTGCATAGAATAATTTTTGAGAAAACGTTAGAAAGCCAGAAAGAAATCTTTGAGAACAAATACTTACACATTAAATACGCAAACAGATTAACAAAAAAACTGATTTTAACTGAAGAAAAATGTCTATCATATGGGAAATATTAAGTGATTTTGTCAGCCTTCTTTTCAGAAACTATTTTTCTTTTTTCTCAATTACCCTTTGGTTTTCCAAAAATTTGGACTTCTCTCTCACTGCATGCACTTTTGTTAGTATCCTGTGGAGACTCATAAAAACATTTTCTTGTATCCCAGATGGCCCTCTTCCTTTGCATTTCATTTTTTAGAAGCAGTTCTACTTAATAGCTGATGGTTAGCAGTCCCTCTACCTAGTGGGCTGTTTTTGGTGTTTAACAAAGAATACAATTCTCTAAGAACCCACCCTTAAAGAGAAACACAATAGCCACCTATGTGTATAGTGTCATACTCCCTACAAACTAAGGTCTGAAGAGTACTTAGTAATGAACATCCAAGAAATACTTAATTTAGAAAGTGGTGCACACATATGCACACTTTAATCCAGGACATTAATTAGGTTTGTCAATAATTTTTTACACATGAAAGGATTAAGAAAGAAAATTTCCACTTTGATTTAAAACGGGGCTAGATCTTAGACAAACCAATATCCCCAAACAGCTTCTAAGCCCAAGTCCAGGCCTCAGAACCCACAGATCTAGTCATCTGCCTCTCTTTTTAATGTAATAGCAGAATAGGTCCAGTTCATGGGATTCCTAGCCCAGGGCATATCACGTGACATGGCTCCTTAGCTTGTGATCTTTAAGTGCCTACCAGTTTATCATCTATATATGGCACTATAGTTAATGGCCAGTTAGGTGAACTAAATCAGGTCTCTCAAAATTCATATGTTGAAGTCCTAAGTCCTTCTACCTCAGAAAGTGATTGGATTTGAAGGTAAGTAAAATAAAGTGAGGTCATACGGGTGGGCCTTAATCCAGGATAGACAGAGTGTAAAGACCACGTGAAGACACAGGGAAGGAGATGGCCATCTATAGGCCAGGGAGATAGGCCTCAGAAGACACCAACCTTGACAACACCTGTATCTCAGACCTCCAGCCTCCAGAACCATGAAAAACTAAATTTGGTTGTGTAATCCACCCAGTGGGTATACTTTGTTATGGCAGTCCAAGCAGACATATATAGATACAGGTCTGCTTCACCAATACCACTCCCAGGGCACATCACATAACTAATCTCATTAACTTATGGACTAAAATCAATTTAAATCCCCTATCGAGCTAATAATCTATAGAGGGCAATATAGTTAAGCTGGCCCTGAGCCCACAGTATACATGCAACTTCAGACAACAAGAATTGAATAAGAGAAATCAGCAAAATACTTTTGAAAATCAAGAGCTAAGCTCTCTCCAATAGTTTAGAATTTCACATTATCCTAGTTAAAAGCCCACAGAAAAGAAGAGAAAAAGAAAGGGGGAGGGGGCTAAGTAACTCATCCTATATCCAGTAAAAATATCACCAACAGGCATACAGGTAACATTTTTGTTTTCATCTACATTTTATGTTTCTTACAGATTATGTGCCCTTTAGTCCCAATACAGATGTAAGTACCTTATATGGGAGAGTCTCTGATCTTAGAGTGCCTTCTAGCATTCCATGAGTATACTGCAGTCCCATCATTAACAACTAAGACAAAAGTTCTAATGATAATTTTGTACTTGAAATAGAAACATGAACTCTTAAATTACTAGTAAAATATTTTCAGACTTGTAGTGAATTGTAAAAGCTGTTTTAGCACCATAAAGTCAAATCCTTCTCATTTACTCATATACAATTGCTTAGTATCATCTATTTCCAAGATCATGAAAAGAAAGGGTATTAAGTCCATTAATACTTAGTGTTTTGGTAAGACATTGTGAAGAGTGATTCAGTGAATCATGAGAGACCCCTATCGACCTTTTTAGGTATTAAGAGAAATCCATCACTATGACAATACTTCCCCTATGTTAGTGAGCATTTGTATAAACCAGAGGTGCTTGAGATCAGTGGTCGTATCTTATTTGTCTGTTTCCCAGCACCTACTACATGGCCCAGTAACTATTAGCAGTCTAATAATATATTCATTTAGTAATGCTAAACTATATTGGCTAGAAGTAAATTGCTTACAAGAGGCTCCCCCACTGAGAGTAGGTTAAATGCAAGAGACTTTCTAGAAAGGATGCAGGAACCTCTCACCATTCCAAAGAAAGACTAGAACTGGGTCTCAGATATACCAGGAAGCTGAATGCAAGCAGGCTCTTCATCTTCTTTCTTAGTTCCTCTCTACGCATCTTGTTAATTTCTTCCCTTTCTATCCTTTTCTCTAGTTTATACAAAAGAACACAGACAGCAGAGGCAAACTTCTAAATGTTGTAGTTTTTCATTAGATGCAGCAAGGCTGCTTTAGTTTGTTCCTAGTCCAAATTCTTTGGTAGAGTTTGGGCAGGGGAGGTAGCAAGTCTTAGAAGAAAACAATGAACAGACATTATCATTAGAGTCTAGTCAGTAAAAGAATGAATGAATAAGCAAATGAATAGTTGTTAATATTGTCTGGCACCAGAATATCAAAACAGCCTGAGAATATAAGAACATATAAAAAAGGACCAATTTACATATTAACATGCTGATTCACTATGTCAGATGGCTGTGAAAGGTGAGTGTATTCAAAGAATTTGGCAAATGATATAATATCAATGTCGTGGGGAAAGTTGTTATTAACAGAAGCCAAAAGTATGAAATCAACTAAAATTCCTAAAATTCGTAAACAACTATTTTAGGGTGAAGCTGAATTTCATAAAAATTCTTCAAGTGTAAATATTCTCTTTTCCTTTCAAAAAAAGGGTTGACATATAAATAAAAGTGTTGGACTGGTTAGACTGCTATATTGGAACATTAGAAAACAGAGCACAACCCTCATTTTGTTGGACATCTGGCAAGTTTACTATAGTTTCAGATGCATGGTCACTGATTTTCCCCCCTGACAGGATTAGCCCATTGGGTGTGGGTTTAATGATTTTTGCTTAGAATTCTTGCCTCTGTCACAAATCTTTGAGGCATTACTAGAGGTTTTCTGAAGAATTAAAACAACCTTTCCACATTATCCAATAGCCTGTCTCTTCACAGTTTCTCAGTAAATATTTGTTGAAGGCATAAATATCCTCTGCTTACTTTCTCAAATCTCTAGCAGCAAACTCAGCCCAGTTTTCTGACAATTTTTGAAGTGGAAACAGAAGGAGATGAACAATGAAATGTAAAGAGTGGAAAATGAGAAGCTGTGTATGATTCGGGCAATCAGGGAATTCTATGTTAAAATTCTAAATGGTTATGTGGTAGATATTTGATCTGCACTTTAGTTCAAATTAGGTGTTCAAGGAAGCACTGACTTCACAGAACTGAGATGTCTTAGGCTTGAACGACTCTAAAGCAACTGCACGATTCCCTAGTGTCCCTGTATATCACCCAGAACTAGCAAGTATT
>JAESUZ010003362.1:0-51310 GCA_017311185.1 Proteles cristata cristata | reverse complement strand
GATGAATACGGATGCAAAATTTCTCAACAAGATCCTTGCAAATCGAATCCAGCAGCATATAAAAAGAATCATCCACCGAGATCAAGTGGGATTCATTCCGGGGTTACAGGGCTGGTTCAACATTCGCAAATCAATCAATGTGATCCATCATATCAATAAAAGAAAAGATAAAAACCATATGATCCTGTCAATAGATGCAGAAAAAGCATTTGACAAAATACAGCATCCCTTCTTAATAAACACTCTCCAGAAAGTTGGGATAGAAGGAACCTACTTAAACATCATCAAAGCCATCTATGAGAAGCCTTCAGCTAACATCCTCCTCAACGGGGAAAAACTGAGAGCGTTCCCCCTGAGATCAGGAACACGACAGGGATGCCCACTCTCACCACTGTTGTTTAACATAGTGCTGGAAGTCCTAGCATCAGCCATCAGACACCAAAAGGAAATCAAAGGCATCAGAATTGGCAAAGAGGAAGTCAAACTTTCACTTTCCGCAGATGACATGATACTCTACATAGAAAACCCGACAGACTCCACCAGAAGCCTACTAGAACTGATCCAAGAACTCAGCCAAGTTGCAGGGTACAAAATCAACGCACAGAAATCGGTTGCATTTTTATACACCAACAATGAAGCAACAGAAAGAGAAATCAAGAAACTGATCCCATTCACAATTGCACAAAAAACCATAAAATACCTCGGAATAAACCGAACCAAGGATACAAGAGATCTGTATGATGAAAACTATAGAAAACTTATGAAGGAAATTGAAGACACAAAGAAATGGAAAAACATTCCATGCTCATGGATAGGAAGAATAAATATAGTTAAGATGTCATTACTACCTAAAGCACTCTACACATTCAATGCAATTCCAATCAAAAATTGCACCAGCATACTTCTCAAAACTAGAACAAACTATCCAAAAATTTGTATGGAACCACAAAAGACCCCGAATAGCCAAAGTAATCCTGAAAATAAAACCAAAACGGGAGGTATCACTATCCCAGACTTTAGCCTCTACTACAAAGCTGTCATCATCAAGACAGTATGGTATTGGCACAAAAAGAGACACATAGACCAATGGGACAGAATTGAGAACTCAGAAGTGGACCCAAAATTATACAGCCAACTAATCTTCGACAAAGCAGGAAAGAATATCCGATGGAAAAAAGACAGCCTTTTTAACAGATGGTGTTGAGAGAACTGGACAGCAACATGCAGAAGAATGAAACTAGATCATTTTCTCACACCATGCACAAAAATAAACTCAAAATGGATAAAGGACCTGAACGTGAGACAGGAAAACTATCAACACCCTAGAGGAGAAAGCAGGAAACAACCTCCTTGACCTCCACCGCAGCAACTTCTTACTTGACACATCCCCAAAAGCAAGGAATCAAGAGCAAAAATAAACAGTTGGGACCTCATCAAGATTAAAAGCTTCTGCACAGCCAAGGAAACAACCCAGAAAATTAATAGGCAACCAACGGAATGGGAAAAGATAGCTGCAAATGACATATCAGATAAAGGGTTGATATCCAGAATCTACAAGGAACTCACCAAACTACACGCCTGAAAAACAACTCAGTGAAGAAATGGGCAGAAGATATGAACAGACACTTCTCCAAAGAGGACATCCAGATGGCCAACAGACACATGAAACGATGCTCAGCATCGCTCCTCATCAGGGAAATACAAATCAAAACCACACTGAGATACCACCTGACGCCAGTCAGAGTAGCTAAAATGAGCCAATCAGAGAACTCTAGATGCTGGCGAGGATGTGGAGAAACGGGCACCCTCCTACACTGTTGGTGGGAATGTAAACTGGTACAGCCCTTCTGGAAAACAGTGTGGAGGTTCCTAAGGAAACTAACAATAGAACTCCCCTAGGACCCAGCAATAGCACTGCTAGAATTTACCCAAGGGATACAGAAATGCTGATGCATAGGAGCACATGGACCCCAATGTTCATAGCAGCACTCTCCACAATAGCTAAAACATGGAAAGAGCCGAAGTGTCCATCAACAGATGAATGGATCAAGAAGATGTGGTTTTATCTATACCATGGAGTACTGCATGGCAATGAGAAACCTTGAAATCTGGCTATGTGTAGCAACATGGATGGACCTTGAGGGTGTTATGCTGAGCGAAATAAGTCAGGCAGAGAAGGACAAACATCATATGTGTGCACGTATAGGAGGATTAGGAGGAGCTTAACAGAGGACCAAGGGGGAGAAGAAGGGCGGAAATGGTGGGGGAAAGGGGGAGAGGCAAACCATGACAGACTCTTGAATGCTGACAAAAAGTGAGGACTGATGGATGTGGTGGGGAGGAGGGATGGGCATGGAGGAGGACACTTGTGGGGATGAGCACTGGGTGTTATGTGGAAACTAATTTGACAATAAACTATTTGTAACAAAATAAAAATAAAAAAAAATAAATCAATAGCCTAAAAGTAAAAAAAAAACCTTTGTTGTCTCCTTTGCCTAGGTTACCATCCATCCTCCTTGTTTCCATCTCTTAACTTACTGTGCTTGCTGCTGTTGCTATGCTTACCACAGTGTGGAAAATCTCCAGATGGTGCCATGGCCTCGAGGTGTGTAGGGTAGGGTGATCTGCTGGTCTTTTCTTTTTGGCTCACACCTGACACTCTGAGAAGACTAAACTGAAGTGAGATCCTGTTGTCTGGCATTGTTGGGCTTGAACGATGATTTCCCTGCTTTGTGGATCTATTTCTAACCTGGATCCACCCCGCAGATTGTGCTATGATGCCTTTACGGAGAACATGGCAGGTGAGAGTCAGTTGCTGGAGAGGAGGAGATTTTACCATTGTGCTGCATACAACTGTGCCATTTCTGTTATCTGCTGTGTCTTCACCGAACTAAAATTTTACCAAGGTTTTCTGTTTAGTGAGAAACCTGAAAAGGTAGGCTTCTCCTGAAATTTTCATTGTTGTTGACGTTACAGGATTTCAAGTTAGATTATATAAGTTAAAATTATATCATAACTTGTACCTTGTTACAATATTAAAGGTGTAGTTCCTTTAGTTCTGCATATATATATATATTTTAAAGCCGAAATATTTCCCATGAATTATTAAGTAGCATTAATTCTATAGTAGCATCAGCAATAACAGTCTCCAGTATTCAGATATTTTTATTATGACTTTTTCGATTTACAGAACTTGCTTATTTTTGAAAATCTGATTGACCAGAAACGCTGCTACACATTTCCTGTAGAAGTTGAGGTGGGTGAAATTTTTCAGGGATGTTCCTAAGTTTCAAAAATTTACCAAGTGCCTATAGGAAAATAAAACATATGTTATGCTGAACATATTAAATTCCCAGTATTCAAGTCTGCTTTGAACTATAAAATCTGGTAGTTTAATGTAGTTTGGCCTCTCAGGCAACTATAGAAACATGATCATAACTCGAGTTTTTGCTCTCTTAACTAGTAAAAGATAGAAAATGGCAATAAAAGGAGCTGTGAGGGTGTATCCCAGAAGTTTTTGCTGAGTAAATGTATCTGTGCAGTGAAATCAAGATCCATCCAGACACAGAATTGAAATGCTGTGGCCCTGCTTGGGTGATTTGGCAGGATAATGGGAGTGTTATGAGCTGAAGTCATATGGATAATCGGAAAACTTGCTGAGGCAAACGTGACAAGCTTGATTTTAGCCAAGCTGAGTTTGACATGCCAGCCTCAACAATTGGTAGGAGATTCTCGCTGCAGCTTTTCACAGCCCATTGGAAACAGGAATTGGGCAGAGCACCAGAGCTCGTAAACCGTGATCTGGGTTAGGTACTGTCATTCGTGTTCACCTGCCTAGCTGCTGACCTCAGTCATGTCTAAGTGGGTCATGAGTTCCTGTAAATGGCTGCTTCCTGCCTTGTGCCCTTTTGGAACAAGACTGGGAACGTCTTTCAAGGTGTAACACTGTTCAAAGAACTAAAAATCAAAACAATAATAGCACTGGTTTATTAAGTGTTCAGACACTTGCTATATGTTACTTCTAAACTTTGCAACAGCACTGTGAAGTGCTATGATAAACCATCACCATATGGTTGAGTAAACTGAGCTCACAGGGGAAGTACAGACTATTAGTAATCTGGGCCTTTGACTGCCCTGGGTCCCAGGCAATTTGTCAAAAAAAGTTTTACTTATTTTTTAATGTTTATTCATTTTGAGAGAGAGAGAGAGAGAGACAGAGAGAATCCCAAGCAGGCTGTGCACCATCAGCTCAGAGCCCGACTTGGGGCTTGATCTCAGGAAGTACAAGATCATGACCTCAGCTAAATATGAGTCAGAGCCACCCAGGTGCCTCAAAAAATTAATTTTTAAACAAGACTTTTATCAAATTTAAAAACATTAATAATCCACAAAGAAATACAGGCAAGTGCCCTTAAGGAGTGCGTTTCTCACAGATTCTCACAGAACCCCACTGAGGCAGTTGTTCCTCGAATAGAAAATCGTGATCAGGATTTTAAAAAGTTTTGAATGTGTATTTGTTTTGTCTGATAGGTTCCTATGGAAAGAAGGAAAAAATACATTGAAATTAGGACAGAAGCCAGGGAAGCAGGAGATGGGGGTTCAGGTAGGTTGTTTTCAAGTGACAAGTAAGATTCTGAGAGTTGGTATTTGTTTTGTGAATAAAAGATGTTTTAAGTATGCCGAAATGTTGAAATAGAGTTTGAAAAGGTTTTAAGTGGCAAGTAGTTTTATTTTGAAAGAAATTCAGTTAGCTAAGCTTTTAAGTATGTAGAAAGATCTCAGCCTGGCCAAAGAGGGCTAAGAGGTGGTATGCTTTTCTTAAGAGTGCAAGATTGGTTGATAGTTATTTGTTTGCATATGGTCTATGTCTGTAGATTGTTTAAATACATTCAAAAATCAGTGTTAAAATACAAGTCTCATCCTGCCACTCCTCTGCTCCAAACCTTTGTCAGCTCCCACTCCCTGAGGACAGAGCTGCCCAACGCCCTGACCCACCTGCCGCCCCCCTGCTACTCTCCTGCTCACTTTGCTCCAGTAGCACTGCTCCTCCCCTGCCTGTCCCTATAGGCACCAAGCTCATTTTGCATCTATAGGCCCCAGGGCATTTGCACATGATGTTAACTCAGCCTAGAATAATCTTGGTCCCAGATATCAGCATTTTGTTTAATGCCAGCCTTTGAAGGAAGTTCTCCTGACTTCCTCATAAAAAAATTACCTGTTGCTTACTCCACATTCTCCTCGTTTCAGTTTTTTTGCTTGATTTTTCTTCATACCCTTTTTCCCCCTGACTTGAGGATAAAATTTGGACCAGTTTTGTAAATTCCTTACATATGTGGATTGGTTGTTTTATAGTAGTATCTTTTCCCACATTTATGTGAGACTTTAAATGTAAAATGTGCCCCATCAAAATTTTAAATGCAAAGAAATTCTGTTAACATCATATCCAAAAATTGTATGTGGTCTAACTTAATTTCTTTGGCCATGACAGTATAGAATAACTGCTTAGTAATGACAAAAGCAGAAGGAGGTGTCTTTTCCCCATTTTCTTTTTGCTTTGTTAATCTGGATTATCAGTTGAGAATCCCAGGATTGATAAAAGCCTTAGCTAACACAGTCTTTAATTTTATTAATATCATTTGAGCTTAAAGAGATACATTTTTTACTAATTTGAATAAATGTATTTTGTTCTTTATATCTTAGGTGGCCCTCATTATGTATCTTCCTTGTCATATTTGGCAGACAGCAGCTTGAGCGAGGAAATGAGTCCATTTGATTTCTCAACTGGAGTTCAGAGCTATTCATACGGTTCCCAAGACCCTAGATCTACCACTGGCCATTTTCGGAGACGGGTGATCACATTTTATATATTAAAAAATATTGTTGGCATTTGTAAAGGAATGGGGGCTCCATTGTTGGAGAACCAGTTCTCTGACAGTAGAACTCAGAGAATAGCGTTTGGGAAATTTTCCAAGATCTAAATCCCAGCCTTCCATCCTGTGGACTCAGCAATTCGATTTTGTCAGTACAGGAAAGAAGTCTCTCTTCAAGGGCTCACTCACATTAACCAGTCCCCATGAGGTTAGTGTTTTAAATCGGAGCTGCATTTAAGGGTTTCCAGGGAGAAAGATAACTACCATACTCAGACATCTTGCTGATGTGACTGTTGCATTATCTCTCTACAGAAAGTGAAAAGGCTGTTTGAATATTTGGTGTTATCTAACTGAGATAACTGAGTGCATCTGTGTTCACAAACCATAGCATAACCTCATAAACAGAAAACTTACAGGTAGACATACACCTATCTGCTTACATAGGTGCACACGTGTACATATGTGTAAAACCATGAGTTCCACAGATACATCTGATTCCTGTCCAGGGCTCACTCAGATTTTTTCCCTTTCCAGTTTCTCGGATATGCACTGACTGACTTCTTTCCCTCAGCCCCTGTGCTTTCCTTCATAACGCCGATGCCCTCCTGGAGTGGGTCCTGAACCTCAGGCGGGCACCCCACCCTCTCCTCCTCCATCTCCAGACTTTGCCAAGCAGCTCTTGTCCCACTCTGGTCTGCCCAGTGGCTTTTTGCCTGAGGAGGGTGGGAGCAGTGCAGTGTTTGAAATTGAGTTTGTACCTTATGTTGCCTCTTGGGTTGGCTTCTCTCTTTTTTGATGAATGTTTCCAAGAGGAGCCATTCGTTAGTTCTTTCACTTAGATTATGTCCCACATCTCTGCTGGGCAGTAAACAAGTGTAACCTGGTTCTCCCATGGCTGCGGCTAGCGAGACCCCTCCTTCGTGAACAGGCCATTTACATTGAGGTGTCTTGGGTTCAGTCCTCGTGCCCTCAGTTCAGTCGCTTGACCGAGCCCCGCATCAGAACTGTCCAGTCCTCATGAGCAGTATCTTAACATACAATAATTTTGACTGAGAAACACGTTAACTAGATCTGAATGCAGTCAAATACTGTAACTCCTTTGACACATTACCAAGTATATGGAAAAAGGGACATTAAGATTATTCTGATTGATTTTTGTGGCTGATTGAATGTGGTTTCTTTTCTTGTCTCTTATAAACCCGAGCTGATGTCAAGAGTTGGATGTTCAACCGACTGGCTCAACCGATCCGGAACCTCTGTGTACTGAAAGTCTACCAGTGTGCTCTGAATCATTGGATCCTTCTCTTTTCCTAGGATTATAAAGATCCCGGCATCCAAGATGCTGTCCTGGAGTTAGAGATGGATGAGCTTAATCAACACGAATGTATGGCAGCCATGACAGCCCTGATTAAGCACATGCAGAAAAATCAGATCCTACCTAAAGGAGAAGAGGCTTGTTTCTGCTAATCTTACGGTGTCTCATTTAATTCTGTTTATTGCTGTCATCATAAGAATGAACATTTAATAACAGATACCAAATTCTGTATGTACATGATTTTTGTTGCTCATGTCTCTTTTAAATTTTTTAAACAATTTTAATGTTTATTTATTTATTTTGAGAGAGAGAGCAGGGGAGGGGCAGAGAGAGGGAGGGAGAGAGAGAATCCTAAGCAAGCTCCATGCTGTCGACACAGAGCCAGATGTGGGACTCGATCTAACAAACCCTGAGATCATGACCTGAGCTGAGCTCAAAAGCCAGATGCTTGACTGACTGATCCCCCAGGGGCCCTTGTTGCTCATCTTTTATTTTGTCATCAAAATGTGAACTTATTTTATCCCAGTTTTTTAAGGTAATTTTGAGTGTATCATTTCAGGGTTCAGTGCCAAGAAATCTTCCTCCTTGGGTGAAATTTCTTCATGACAAACTAGGAAATCCATTGGTTTCACTAAATATCCGTCTCTTTTTAGCCAAGCTTGTTATTAATACAGAAGAGGTAAGTAGTTTATTCTTTAAAAATTCTTTGCAGTTTTATGTGTGTACTTTTTTTTTAAATATTTTTATTTTATTTCTGAGAGGGAGAGAGACAGCGTGAGCAGGGGAGGGTCAAAGAGAGAGGGAGACACAGACTCTGAAATAGGCTCCAGGCTCTGAGCTGGCAGTCAGCACAGAGCCCGACGCGGGGCTCGAACCCACGAACCGCGAGATCATGACCTAAGCGAAAGTCGGACGCTTAACCGACTAAGCCACCCAGGCGCCCCTGTACTTTTTTTTCTAAGTACAGTGCTCATCCCCATAAGCACTTAAAAGTAATAAAGAAAAGATGTACAGGAACAGTTTTATGTATGTACTTAAAAGTAATTAATAAAAGATGTACAGGAACAGAGCATGACATTTTTGTTCTCTGAACAAATTTGGCAACCATATTTATTTATTTGTTCAGTATCATTTTATCATTTTTTCTGAAAACTAAATTTTATAGAGTTAGAAATGATCTTTGTATAAAGTACATGCATTGGCATCTTTCTTATGGGTTCCAAACTGATTGTTTTCTAGTAGCAAAAATGGTGAAAATATTCCTCTTAACGGTGTTTGAAAACTATCTCTTTCAGATAGTTGCTGAATTTATCAGTTAGTTTACATACAGCGCCGCATCAGGGGAGAGCCTCTAACACCAGTGGAGGTTAGGGAGGATTTTTGTGAGAGCCGTTGAGTGATATGAAAAATGCAGTGGGAGTTTATATTCTGTCTAGAAGGAACACTGTGGGCAAAAATGGCCTCTGAGAGAGCCAGACATGTCTCCACCGACAGCACAGAGAATGGGCACACGGTCCAGAGAAGTGTGGCCGCATGTCTCAGCCAGGTGAGCTAGGCCAGGCCATCAAGATCCGTATAGAGGGTACAGCTCATTTGTTGCACAGTAGGGAGCCGCTGATGGGTGCTAGGTAGGATGACGTGATCCCTCTTGCTCCATGCAGAGTCCTTCTAGGCATCACTGCTGCAGGGCCATCCTCTCCTCCCACCCTGGGGGGCTGCTGCTGGGCCGTGCTCCCCGGTCACCCCTGATTCCTAGCCCCCAGGCTGCTGTAACAGTGCTACCACAGACTGGGTGGCCTAAACAGCAGAACCTGAGTGTCTCATAGTTCTGAGGGCCAGAAGCCCGAGATCAAGATGTTGGTGGGGATGGGTCCTTTTGAGGGCTTAGAGGGAGAATCAGTTCCAGGCCTCTCCCAGATTTTGGTGGCCTTAGGCATTTTTTTCGGCACATAGATGGTGATTTTCATGAGTCTTCACATTGGCTTTTCCCTCGCATCTGTCTCAGTATGTACAAATTTTCCCTTTTAATAAGGACGTTGTCATTGGATTAGAGCCCACCCAAATGACATCTCCTAACTTGATAATCTTCAGAGACCCCATTTCTAAATCGGGTCAGTATCCTTTTGGAGGACACAGTCCAACCAATAACACTTGGGGGTCACACGTGATTTCCAGCTCATGTTCCTGAGTGCTGACTTGATGGCTACCAAAAAGGGAGCTGGTGTCTTCATTCTTGGATCATTTCTTAGTAGCTTGGGAGTAGTTGGTAAGCAGGCTGAGAAGGAAGCATGCTGAACTTGTTCACACACATGGATGTGAGTTGCCTCTGAGATATCACTGAGAGATTTCCTGGGGTGTGGTGCGTGTCTAGGCTCAGGAAGGACGAGGGGAATTGTTTCCAAAAGGAGATGTTCCAGATAGTCCATTGTCTTATGGAAGAAAAGATTAGAACTTGTGTTTATATTTATTATTAATATTTCAACATTTATTTACTTTCTTTTAATTTTTTATTTAAATTCCAATTAGTTAACATACAGTGTAATATTAGTTTCAAGTGTAGAATTTAGTGATTCATCACTTAAATACAGGTTCCAGTGCTCACCACATATTTAACCCATCTCCTCTCTGGTAACTGTCAGTTTGTTCTCTGTAGTTAAGAGTCTCTTTCTTGGTTTCTTCTCTTTTTCACCCCCCCCCCCATATTTGCTTGTTTTGTTTTTAAATTCCACATATGAGTGAAATCATATGGCATATGTCTTTCTCTAACTAACTTATTAGCACAATACTCTACCTCGATCCACATTGTTGTAAATGGCAAGATTTTATTCTTTTTTATGGCTCAGTTTACACACACACACACACACACACACACACACACACACACACACACAGACCATCTTCTTTATTCATTCATCAATTGATGGACACTTGGGCTGCATGTATATCTTGGCTGTTGTAGATAATGTTGCTGTAACATTAGAGTGTATGTATCACTTTGTTTTGGGTTTTCTTGTTTTTGTTGTTTTTTGTTTTGTTTTCTTAAATAGGCTTCAAACCCAGTGTGGAACCCAGTGCAGATCTTAAACTCATGACCCTGAGGTTAAGATCTGAACTGAGATCAAAAGACAGATGTTTAACCAGCTGAGCCACCCAGGTGCCCCTGCATATATCTTTTTGAATTAGTGTTTTTCTATTCTTTAGGTAAATACCCAGGGGTCGTAGGGTAGTTCTATTTTTAACATTTTGAGGAGTCTCTATGCTGTTTCCAGAGTGTCTGTACCACTCTGCATGCCCACCAACAGTGTAAGAGGATTCCCATTGCTCCCTACCGTCTCCAGCATCTGTTCTTTCCCTGTTGGTTCTTTCAATGTTTGTTTATTTATTTTGAGAGTGAGAGAGAGCATGTGCAAGTTGGGGACAGGGAATCCCAAGCAGGCTCTGTGCTGTCAGCTCAGAGGCAGACGTGGGGCTTGATCCCACGAACCGTGAGATCATGACCTGAACCAAACCAAGATTCTTAACCAACAGAGCCACCCAGACACCCCTCTGTGTTGTTAATTTTAGCCATTCTTATGGGTGTGAGGTGATATGTCATTGTAGTTTTGACTTGTATTTCCCTGAGTGATGTTGAGCGTCTTTTCATGTGTCCAGTGGTCCTCTATAGATCTCCTTTTGAAAAAAGCCTATTCATGTCTTCTGCCTATTTTTTTAACTGGCTTATTTTTTGGGAGGAGGGGTGAGTTTTGAGAAGTTCTGTATAGACTTTGGATACTAGCCCTTTATCAGATAAGTCACCTGCAAACCTCCATTCTGGAGGTTTCCTTTTCGGCATAGGTTGCCTCAGCAAAGCTAAAAGGCAACCTATAGAATGGGAGAAGATATTTGCAAATAGCATATTTGATATAGAGCTAGTATCTAAAGTCTATAAAGAATTTCTCAAACTCAACACCCCAAAAAACAACCCATTTAAGAAGTGGGCAGAAGACATGAATAGACACTTTTTCAAAGAAGATGACCATTTAGTTCTATTGATTGTTACCTTCACCGTACAAAAGCTTTTTATTTTGATGAAGTCCCTGTACATTTTTGCTTTTGTTTCCCTTGTCTCTGGAAATATATCTAGTAAGAAAGTCCTGTGGCTGATGTCAGAGGTGACTGCCTATGTCCTCCTCCAGGATTTTAATGTTTTTTTGTTTCACATTTAGGTCTTCCATCCATTTTGAATTCATTTTTGTGTATGGTGTGAGAAGGTGATCCAGTTTCATTCTTCTGCATGTTGCTGTCTAGGTTTCCCAGCACCATTTGCTGAAGAGACTGTCTTTTTCCTATTGAATATTCTTGCCTCCTTTGTCAAAGATTAGTTGACCGTGTAGTTGTGGGTTCATTTCTGGGTTTTCTGTTCTGTTCCATCAATCTTTGGGTCTGTTTTTGTGCCAGTACCATACTATCGTAATCACTGTTGCTTTGCAATAGAACTTGAAGTCCAAAATTATGATGCCTCTGAGAAGGACAAATATCATATGTCTGCACATATAGGAGGATTAGGAGGAACTTAACTGAGGACCAAGGGGGAGAAGAAGGGGGGGAATGGTGGGGGAAAGGGAGAGAGGCAAACCATGAGAGACTCTTGAATGCTAACAAAAACTGAGGACTGATGGATGTGGGGGGGAGGAGGGATGGGCATGGAGGAGGGCACTTGTGGAGATGAGCACTAGGTGTTATGTGGAAACTAATCTGACAATAAACTATTTGTAAAAAAAAAAAAAAAAAAAAAGGAATGTACTCCTGCAGTCAGTGTTGCACTATATGCTAACTAACTTGGATGTAATTTTTTAAATAAATTTTTAAAAAAGTAAAAAAGAAAAAAAATTATGATACCTCTAGCTTTACTTTTCTTCTTCAAGATTGTTTTGGCTATTTGGGATCTTTTGTAGTTCCATGTAAATTTTAGGATTGTTTGTTGTAGCTCTGTGAAGGACTTTGGTGTTATTTTGATAGGGATTGCATTGAATGTATAGATTGCTTTGGGTAGTTTCAACATTTTAACACTATTTGTTCTTCCAGTACATGAGCATGGAATGTTTTTCTATTTCTTTGTGTCTTTTTCATTTTCTTTCATAAGTGTTCTGTGGTTTTCAGAGTCCAGATCTTTTCCCTCTTCAGTTAGGTATCTTGTGGTTTTGGGTGCTGTTCTAAGTGGGGTCAATTGCCTGATTTCTCTTTCTGCAAGTTCATTACTGGTGTATAGAAGTGCAGCTGATTTCTGTACATTGATTTTGTATCCTGTGACTTTACTGAATTTGTTTATCAGTTCTAGCAGTTTTTTGGTGGAGTCTTCTGTTTTCTATATAGAGTATCATGTCATCTACAAATAGTGACAGTTTGGCTTCTTCCTTGGCTGATTTGGATGTCTTTTATTTGTCTGTGTTGTTTGAGTGCTGTGGTTAGGACATTCAGTACTATGTTAAATAGCAGTGGTCAGAGTAGACATCCCTAGAGGAAAAGCTCTCAGTTTGTACCCATTGAGGATAACATTAGCTGTGGTTTTTCATATGCAGCTTTTATTATGTTGATGTATGTTTCCTCTAACTCTACTTTGTTGAGAGGATCACATGGTTCTTTTCTTTTATTAATGTGACGTATCACGTTGATTGAGTTGTGAACATTGAGCCACCCTTGTAGCCCAGGAATAAATCCCATTTGATTGTGGTGAATGATTCTTTTATTGTATTGTTGGATTCAGTTTGCTGATATTTTATTGAGCATTTTTGCATCCATGTTTATCAGGGACATTGGCTTTCCATTCTCTTATTTAATGGAGTCTTTTTCTGGTTTGGGATAAAATTTCAACTTTTAAATTAATTTATTATACAGATCTTCCTTGACTTATGATGAAGTTATATCCCAGTAAACCCAGCATAAGTTGAAACTATCCTAAGTTGAAAATGCATGTAGTACACCTAACTTGCTGAACATTATAGCTTAGTCTCACCTTGCTTCAACATGCACAGTGTTTATGTCAGTCTGTAGTTGGGTAAAATCATGCACAAAGCCTATTTTATAATGAGATGCTGAGTATCTTATGTAATTTGTTCAATGCTGTGCTGAAAGTGAAAGCCAGAATAGATGTATGGGTGCAAAATGGTTTTAAGTGTATCAGTTGTTCACCCTCCTGATGGCAGAGGGAGCCATGGGTGCCGCTGGCCCTGCTCAGCACCTTGAGAGTATCATCCCACACACCGCTAGCCCAGGAGAAGATACAAGTTCAAAGTACAGTTTCTAATGAAAGCGTAGGGCTTTCACAGCATCATTAAGTCCAAAAATCTTAAGTTGAACCATCGTAAGTCAGGTTCTGTCTCATTTAATAATAAAGAAGTTTGTATTTGTAATTTATAAGTAAACCAATAGATATACATGGAGAGCGTTTGAACTTTTTTTATTTATGGGGTGTATAAACAAAAAAGATTGGAGACCACACAGATTTAAGCTGTGAGAGTAACCCCCGAGGAAACCTATTTAATAAAAATAGAAGTGGCAAAGGTTAAGAAGATAGGTAGCTTGAATTATATTTTAATCCGTTCATTTGCATCAAAATAGCATTCTCTTGCAGTTTCTAAAACTAAATCGAATTTAGTATATGGGTACATTTTATTTAGATTTAAGAGGTCTTGGGCAAGTGACGTCAATAACACAATGACTTCTATAATACAAGAAGAAATGAAAAACCATTAGCCACATGCACCTACTTAATTTCTATATTCTCGTTTTTCATATACCCTGTGCATTTGCATAAAATAACAGGAGAGTTCTCTAGAGCTGCATGTTATTCAGATAGGACAAGATTGATAAAAAATCTTTCATTTTGATTTTTAAGAATACAGTTATATCAAGTTTTCAACAAAGAAAAGATCAATAATCCATTTCCCTCGAATTGTGGTTTCCAGGACCCCTGAGAGAAAATTTAGCAGAGAATCTGATCTGATTAAGCACGGTAACTGTTGGAATTCAAAACAATTTTTTGCTATTTGACTTTTAAATTCTCTTCTAGGTCTTTCGCCCTTATGTGAAGTACTGGCTCGGCCCCTTGCTGCAGCTGGTGGTTTCTGAAAACAACGGAGGAGAAGGAATTCACTACCTGGTGGTCGAGATCGTGGTTACTGTTCTTTCATGGACAGGAATTGCTACTCCTGTGGTAAGAATGGATGCATCTTTTATGCAGTGCTGTTGCTGTGTCTGTCTCTTGCTGATATCATAAACAGAATTGGTGACAGATAGTCCAAGCTCCTCTTAATGACTTAAGAGTCATCATTTTTAACACGTCATATTGCTGTGGTGCTGCTGTACTAAATGGCTTCATACTGCTTAGCTCTGTTTTCTTAGGTGTCTGCTTTGATAATGCCTCTGACTTTGCTTTTAATTTTAAGCTATCAGGTGTTTGTTTTTTGTTTTGTTTATTGCTTTTACTTGCTAGGAGCTTGGAAACTAGATTAATGATTTATTAAAAAGAAATGTGAAATAAATGTCAGTACACCCTGAAAATGAGGTCCCAAAAAATTCTGTTATAACTAAAGTCTATGGATGTTTTAGCATTTGTTTGGCCAACTTACTTATTTCCCTAGTATTGACATGGACCCATTACTAGTTGAGATTGCCCAAACAGTGGCCGCTGGGTGAATGATACTATGTTGTCGTGAGACAGTCTTGTGACTTCCACCAGTATAGATTTGTGTGTGCTAGAGCTTTGCCCATTCACATAAAAATGTTAGCACTAATAATGTACAAAAGTTTACATGTAATAATATTCTGAGCACTTTCCTTACTAAACATAATATATGGACATAGAGCTTTTATATGTATTTATATCTGGATGTGCCTATCTTATTTCACAGTTAGCCAGATTTATATTTCTTACTTTCAATATGATAAAATCATTTGACTCTGCTTAATAACATGAAAACAATTGAGTGTATTTAGTTTAACTTAAGAACCATTGGGAAAGATGGAGTTAAATGTCAGGTGCTTTGCTGAGTTTGAAAGAGCTGAACTGCTAGGTGTCAGAGTAGTTGCATAAAGCAACAGTGAGTCCAAGTGAGAATCAAGTGAAGCCTTTTATCACTTGTGGTAGAAGCAGGAGGCTAAAGCCCAAGGAAGCGGACTCACCTTGTCCATTTCCCCCATGAAACATTGCAGCTTTGTCTGGTCGAGGGTCAGGTGATTTAGCACAGATCTGGGGCTCATCTCACTGTTGAGGGACCCCTGAATTAAAGGCTCCAGCAGTTTTATGGGACCATGAAATCGGGAGGAGGGTGAGGAGAAGGGATGGGAGTGCAAAAGCACTGGGGACTAAGTCAGGAGAAAAGTGTTTTTAAAGCTGCTCTTCGTCTCATAAGGAGCCCTCAGCAGAGATACCTGAAGAAGATAAAGAGAAATGAAGTGTGAACATGTGACAAGCATGACCAGCCTAGGGGGTGTGGAAGGTAGATGGTAAGGGTCTGACAGTACTCCTTTTGAGACTGCAGAGCCCTGGCTGTATTCTGGCCTGCTCCAGGAGGACAGCTTGCCCATAAGGCCTGCCACGGAAGCGGTTGTCATTGCCTGTGGTTGTCCTTGAAAAATCACACATAGGTTTTACACCAGAAGCCTCAGTATAATGGCAGGTTTCTTTTATAAATGGACTGTTGGATTAAAAAGTGCTTTCTCTGCAGCTGCACTGGAAAACAGTGTGGAGGTTCCTCAAAAAACTAACAATAGAACTCCCCTATGACCCAGCAAGAGCACTGCTAGGAATTTACCCACAGGATACAGGAGTGCTGATACATAGGAGCACATGTACCTCAATGTTCATAGCAGCACTTTCAACAATAGACAAATCATGGAACGAGCAAAATGTCCTTCAACTGATGAATGGATCAAGGAGATGTGGTTTATATATACAATGGAATATGACATGGCAATGAGAAAAAATGAAATCTGGCCATTTGTAGCAATGTGGATGGAACTTGAGGTTGTTATGCTGAGTGAAATAAGTCAGGCAGAGAAGGACAGATACCATATGATTTCACTCCTATGTAGATCTTGAGAAACTTAACAGAAGACCATGAGGGAAGAGAAGGGGAAAAAAGTTACAGAGAGGGAGGGAGGCAAACCATAAGAGACTCTTAAATACTGAGAACCAACTTCAGGTTGATGGGGGTGGGGGAGAAAGGAAAGTGCGTGATGGGCATGGAGGGAGACACTTGTTGGGATGAGTACTGGGTGTTTTATGGAAGCCAATTTGACAATAAATTGTATTTTAAAAATAATAATAAATAAATAATGCTTTTCCAGTATAGAATGCTGCATATTCACATAGAGTTTCTGTACCTCTTTAGGGGGTCCCTAAAGATGAAGTATTAGCAAATCGATTGCTTCATTTCCTAATGAAACATGTTTTTCATCCAAAAAGAGCTGTGTTTAGACATAACCTTGAAATTATAAAAACCCTTGTTGAATGCTGGAAGGATTGTTTATCTGTCCCTTACAGGTATAAATTTACTATATTTTGCAGTGTTGTTTGGGCATTTTTAAAATGTATCATGTTGTAAATGGTGATTACAGTGAAGTTTAATTACTTGAAATGATAGAAGAAGAAATATAACTTGAAATTGAATCATTTGTAGATGTATAACAGTGCTACTAGTAAAATCACAACCTCCAAAGTTTGATACCAGCAGCACTTCTGTGCAGTCATTGCCTCCTGGTGGCTCCTGTTCTATCTCCCAGTTCACCTCTGCCTTTTCTGGGACACTGGACATGTGTGGAGCACCCGGCCCTTCACTGTCCCAGGCCAGGGGTGAACTGTCGGACTGCACAGCCTGAGGCCAGCTATAACTTTCCAAAGGTTTCAGTATCAAGTAACAAGAGATTGGGGCAAGTAATTAGATCATAAGAAATACAGACTTGTGTGTGTTCCACAGCTAGAATAACTTGAATGTATACAAAGATAGTATTAGCAAAAAAGGGTATTAGACTTGGGGACAGATAAAGTATTTCTTACCCTGAAAATGAGCCATGGAAAATTTTATATCTCTTGCTGTGCTTATTTTATTACGTAATAATCTATACCTATCCTTTATGCTTATGTTTCAGGTTAATATTTGAAAAGTTTTCCAGTAAAGATCCTAATTCCAAAGACAATTCGGTAGGAATTCAATTATTAGGCATTATAAGGGCCAATAACTTGCCCCCGTATGACCCAGAATGTGGCCTAGAGAGCATAAAGTGAGTATTGAGGAGTCTTTGCTTTGCTTCTATTTTAGGTTAAAGCATATGTGAATTGGATTGATGCACTGGAGTATGGTCTAATTTTTTTTTTTTAATTTATTCATTTTGAGAGAGAGCACACGTGTGAGTGTGGGAAGGTCAAAGAGGTCAGGAGAGAGAGAGAATCCCAAACAGGGTCCAGGCTCTACTCTGTCAGCACAGAGCCTGATGTGGGACTCAAACCCATGAACCAGGAGCCCAGTGTGGGACTTGAATCCACAAACCATGATATTATGACCTGAGCTGAAGCCAAGAGTCTGACGCTTAACCAGCTGAGCCACACAGGGCCCCTAAGTTTTATAAATTTTAAGACATAGATCCACGTTAAAAATATTTCTGTCAGAATTTAGGAAGTTGGGCTTAGAGGTCATTTGGGAGAAGAAATATGTTAATGGAATGAAGGAGGAAGTTAAGTCTTTCAGAATTGGTATATTTTTCCAAGGGTGTTTTATCAAATAAGAGGTGTGAGGTATTTTCTACAATCCCAGTTTCAGCGTTTGCCGCAAAAGCAACATGAGTTCTGTGGGACCATTCATGTCTGGGTCGTGGTGTGGAAAGGATGCCTGGACCCTGTGCTGCCCCACTGCTGTGCTTTCTGCCACAGCTACGGCCCTGCGCCCTCCATCAGGACCTCCTGTGGATGGGGGTGGATGCATCCTGACATCAGAGGGAGGGAGGGCGAGCGCCAGTGAGAGAGTCCTCTACTGTCATGGACTGGCACTTCATTGTCCTACTATTCCGGGAGGTTTGAAAAGTCAGCACTTGCATCATGGTTACTATAGGTTTCAGTATGCCCCTTCCAAGCTTTGCCATTTCTTTGGAAGTGTCTCACTCCATCTGGTCGGTCCTCCTGCGTTAGCTTCCTGCCACCAGGTCTTCCGTTTCACAAGCAGGTGATTCCATGAAGAGTCTATGAGAGAGAGTTTACTTTTAGGTCAGTTGCTTGTTTTGAGCTTTGATTCCCTAGTGACAACTCCATAGGGCTTCTCTGGAGCTGGAGGCCACATCCTGGGCCTGCGGGGTCTGGGAGCTGCCTGTGCCCCCTGCTCGTGGTCTTGTCCTCCTCTGGTCACAGGCAAGAGGGTCAGCAAGTCACGATCTTGGCTGCTAGTACCTTTTTTTTCACTGCAGTTTTTTTTTAAAGGATCCAGCGTTGTGTTTTGCTTTGACTACAGCAGGTCCCGTGTGACCAAACTGTGGACTTTCACGTGCCTTCCTGGTCATGATGTCAGAGCCTTCAGTACATCTTCACAGATGTTTTCACACAAGTAATTTGGATCAAGTTTTAATAGTTTCTCAACTTGTGAGGAGCAAAGTTGTTATATTTTTATGTCAACAGAATGTGTTATTTGATGTATATTTTCTATATTTGTTACAGGTACTTTCAAGCTTTGGTCAGTAATATGTCTTTTGTAAAATATAAAGAGGTGTACGCAGCAGCCGCAGAAGTCCTAGGACTTACGCTTCAATATGTTACCAAGAGAGAAAAGGTAAGTGTGTGAATGCAATTTTAAATAAATAGTGCTTTTTCAGTTTTGATGTACTCTGATACTTGTTACCCATATCCTCTATACTGTAATAAATCAGAGTGGACATTCTGCCTTTATTCCTATTTTACTTTTTCCTAGTAGAGATAATGCTCAATTTTTTTTAAAAGAGGACATGGGATTTTTTAAAACACTTGAAAACTTGGTAAACCTTAAAGATTGGTAACTAACTTTTCATTGTTAAAGCCAGGACAGGAGTGTTTAAGCAGCTTTCATTCCTTAGAAAGTAGTGTCAGGGTTTGTTTTGGAGAAAATTATTCTGGTAGATACTTGCTATAGTTAGGGGTAAGTAAACTAGTAAAATCCTTCACTTCCAACCTGGGACATAATATAGTTATCAGACAGGACAGGGCACTTTAGGGAGTCTTTCTCAGTCTTCGGAGCTCTGTCGACTTTCCAGGATTGTTAGAAGAACCTAATGAATCTTTGACAGCAGTATATATTCAGAGTACTACAGTTCTCCATAAAGTATATTATTGAAGGTGTATGTAAGTTATATGTTCTAACCTACTTGAAAGTAGGGTAGTGGGATGATGCTTACTGCTATACCGCTGTCCCCCTGTGCTTGACAAGTGAGGGGCTGTGTGCTTTGGAGCCTCCTAAACTGTTGTCACTCATTGTGATAAGCCGTTCTTGTCAGGTCTCACTGCACTATGTCCAGGATGACACAGTTGATCATTCCTCCTGATTCCCTTCATTACTGCTTCAGGATCCTCTCTGGGCTCTCTTCCTACCGCCTGGCAGTTTCCTCTCCCTTCCTTGGCTCCATGTTTCCTGGCTACCTCTCCAGCTCTGATGTTGGTCCTCTTCCTCCTTACTTCCCTGCCCACCATCCAGCCTCCTGGGTTGTTTGTTTTTCGGGTGTGGAGTTTGGTGAGTTCCTTATAGATTTTGGATATTAACCCTTTATCTGATATGTCATTTGCAACTCTCTTTTCCCATTCCGTTGGTTGCCTATTAGTTTTGTGGGTTGTTTCCTTTGCTGTGCAGAAGCTTTTAATCTTGATGAGGTCCCAACCGTTTATTTTTGCTCTTGATTCCCTTGCTTTTGGGAATGTGTCAAGTAAGAAGTTGTTGCGGTGGAGGTCAAGGAGGTTGTTTCCTGCTTTGTCCTCCAGGGTGTTGATAGTTTCCTGTCTCACGTTGAGGTCCTTTATCCATTTTGAGTTTATTTTTGTGTATGGTGTGAGAAAATGATCTAGTTTCATTCTTCTGCATGTTGCTGCCCAGTTCTCCCAACACCATCTGTTAAAAAGCCAGCCTCCTGGCTTTGAATACTGCCTATTTGTTCATGATTCCCAACTCTCTGGATCCCTAGTCCACATCCCCTCCTGAAAGAAAAGGTGGAGAGTGGAGAGTGGGCTACTTTAACTGTCTGGCTGGATGAGGAGTAAAGAGGGAGATTGGGAGGTCGTGAGGGCCCCCAGAGTACCCCAACACTGTGTATTGGGCCCCTGTCCATTTTGACAATTGGGTGTCTATTTGGGTTTAAAAGAAAATTAAGTGAAGGGAAATAGACCCACTTGGGGAAGTCAGCCTCCACTTATAATTTATTTTAGGGATTACCAGCTATTTTTGTAAAATATTTTTTTTGAGAGTGTGCACATGAGTGTGCAAACGGGGAGGGACAGAGAGAGAGTATCTTAAGCAGGCCCCACACTGTCAGCGCAGAGCCCAATGTGCAGGGTTCGATCTCAATGATCCTAGAATCATGACCAGAGCCAAAATCAAGAGTCAGACTCTTAACTGACTAAGCTACCCAGGTGTGCTTTATAATTTTAAATTCAGAGGGTCTCCTGAGTGACTCATTTGGTTGAGTGTCTGACTTCAGCTCAGGTCATGATCTCATGGTTTAGTTCCTGAGTTCAAGCCCTGCGTTAGGCTCTGTGCTGACCGCCCAGAGCCTGGAGCTGCTTTGGATTCTGTGTCTCCCTCTCTCTCTGCCCATCCCCCACACATGCTCTGTCTCTCAAAAATAAGTAAATGGTAAAAAAAAAATGTTTAATTTTAAATTCAGAATAGCCTTATTTTTACATGATTCTAATATCCCTAGATGTTGGACTTCAATTTACATAATATGCTAAGTATTCAGCACAGATGGAGCAAATTACAGTAGATCCCAAGTTTAATCTCTCTTCACTTCAATTTCAAGTTAGTAGTGATGATAAACACTTTTGTTTTACATAGTTCTTTTCTGAATATAAAATGGTATTGATTAAGTGTAGAAATTAGAGGAACAGAGAGAAATATAAAGAAGTTGGTGAGAGTCACTCATACTCCAACCGCTGAATTGCTCTTGGCACCTTGAGACATAGTCTCCAGTCGTTGGTGGTATATATGTGCATGTAGTTGTCTTCTGCTGGTTACCCATAGTATAATTTGGATTATGTATGTTGTTCGGTTATATGTGTTGGGTACCTATTGGCTGGCTCTGGGCTCTGGAGGTGCAGCCAGGAACAGGCCAGGCCAAGACCCGTTCTCAGGAAGCTAGCATTTGATGAGGAGGGGCAGACAACACCCCATCAAATCTCTCGTTATAGATGGTAGTATGTGATGAATACAAAACAGGCTATAGGGAGATAGACAGTGGCGGAAGTGGCTTCTTAGATAAAGTTGTTGCCTGAAAATTTTGGTTTGTGTAAATATTTAACCAGGGATGTGAACACTGGCATCCTAAAATGTATTTACACAGTGTTCAGTCACTGATTTTAGTTCAGCTTCTCAAATGACTTGTTTGCATATTTTGGGTGTGAAAAGGAAGTGCCAGTCTTTATCAGCCTGCTATGTGATGAGAGCTGGACACCATCAGTGGTAGCAACAAGAGCCATTGTGGCTGTGGTCTGGACTTCCTGAGCTCACAGTCCAGAGCCTGTGTCCAGTAGTTAGTGTACACCCTCCTGGCACTGTAGCTGGTGAGCACCTGTACCTTGGAGGTGATAGCACTGAATGCCTTCTGTGGGTTCAATTAACTAAGACAAGCCTGTTTTCAGTAACTAAGTTTCCACAGTTGTGTATTTGAAAAGAAACTTAATTTTTCAGATACTGGAAGATTTGGTTTATGAACTCATTGTAAACCAGTTGAAGCAGCATCAGAATACGATGGAGGACAAATTTATCGTGTGCTTGAACAAAGCTGTGAAGAACTTCCCTCCGCTTGCCGATAGGTAGGATATTAGTCCTGGTAGATGTCCTGTTGTAGGGGAGGATCCAGGACTGCCCCTCACTCATTGGCCGTGTCCACTGGTTAGGTTCATGAACACTGTATTCTTTCTGCTGCCGAAATTTCATGGGGTGATGAAGACCCTGTGTCTGGAGGTGGTGCTGTGTTGTGCGGAGGAAATAACAGATCTCTACTTACAGTTAAAGAGCAAGGATTTCATTCAACTGCATGAGACATAGGTGAGTGTAAAGCCAGCCTTGTGTTCTCAGATGCAGCTGGCTTATAAAATTTTGGTTGATTCAACTGTCTTCTTCAACTCAGAAAGAACTTGTAGGTTTTCATAAAATATGTATTAGTTACATACACGACTGTGTATGTGTGTACATCTCAAGATAGATAAAATAAACTTAAAATATGCTATTTGTTCCATTTTAATCAGAATTAAAAGTGATGGGGCCTGACCCTCCTGCCTTCTCTAACCTGGCACCTTGGGGAAGCCACGTCTCAAGTGTTAACTAAGGCTCTTTTCAAATTTAAAATGCATGGTTTTGAGTGTACCATTTTTTTTCCAGCTAGGAGGCTTCCATTATTGGTTAAAATTGTTTATTTTCAAAATCACATTATACTATTAATTTTTTTAAAGCTTATTCATCCATTTTGAGAGAATAAGGGGAAGGTAGAGAGGGAGAGAGAGAATCCCAGGCAAGTTCTGGACTGTCAGCGTAGAGCCTGATGTGGGGCTCTGTGGGGCTTGAACCCACGAACTTGAGGTCAGGACCTGAGCCAAAATCAAGAGTTGGACGCTCAACCGACTGAGCCACACAGGCACCCCCACATTATACTATTAAAATAAGTACTAAAAGAGATGCTGTTACGGACTTACAATATTTTTATTTCTCTGCACTGTTTTCCAGTCTTGCCTATGTACGTATTTTTTTACATAGGGATAAATTATTGATAAATGTATCATGTGCCAGTAACAATATATGTTATGGCATTATTGTATCCTTCCTTAGACATTTACTGATTTTCGACTGCATGGAAAGCATTAAGCTGGGTGCTATAAGGAGGAAAAGATACATAAAATTAGGAAATAGACGTGCATCTTACTAGGAGCTTAGACTACCCTTAACTCGTTGTATGACCTGCCAGGTGGCCTGACTAGAATTTGAAATCATTGTTTTAAAATCATGAAATCCTTTAGATCTAGTTTATTTTGTTTGACATTTCCGGGTTTTTAAAAAATGAACTTTTATTTTGGAATGACTTAATATTTACAGAAAAGTTAAAGACAACACAGAAGATTCCCACATACCCTTAACACACTTTTTCCATGTCACATAATTGATATATTTGTCAAAACTAAGAAATTAACATTAGTACATTACAGTTTACTAAACCAGGCTTTATTTGGATTTTATCAATTTTCCCACTAATGTCCTTTTTCTATTCTAGAATCCAGTCCAAGACACCGCATTGAAGTAATCTGTTTATTTTTAATACTCTAGCTCATGATAAGTTTTTAGGATGTAATTTATTTTTTTGTAACAAATGTTGAAAAACAGAACAGCACAAAATAGGAAAAGTTACCTGTCATTTCTGAAAGTATAATAAAAATTGTTAAATTTGTGTGTTTTTAAAACCCTCTCTTACTGTAGAGATGATGAAAGACAGAAAGTGTGTTTGGACATAATTTATAAGATGATGGCAAAATTGAAACCAGTAGAACTCCGAGAACTTCTGGATCCTGTGGTAGAATTCATTTCTCATCCTTCTCCAGTGTGTAGGGAACAGATGTATAATATTCTTATGTGGGTTCATGACACTTACCGGTAAGCTCTACATTAACATTTTATGTTATTTTTTCTAGGGAGCATTTGGGTGCCTGTAGCAATCTGGAGAAGATGATAATAAATAACAAAACATTCAAACATTTTGAAACATGATTACTAATTAAGACAAGTTTATCTTAGTATATGGACATGTATCCTTATTTTAATTCATTTCGTGTATTGTGGGAAATATTCAGAGTGTGCAGTTGTTGGTTGAGTTCATAGTGTAATTTGTTTTTATAGTTTTCCCTTTAAGACCTGAGAAAATTAAGGAAATGAACTCTGTGAGATGTCTTCATCCCACGGACTGCCACCACACCACTTCCTGTGGGGTTCGGGCCCATCTTGGGACCTCTCAGCATTCCTAGGGAAACTCTGCAGCCCCCCCTCCCTTGGCCCACCCACTCTGCCCATGCGTGTGAGCCCTGTTACACTGCACGGGGGGTGATGACAGTCACTTGGATGGGCCTTCAGAAGCACCAGAGGAAGGTTCAGGGTACGTCTGTATTAGGGTGGGTTCTGCTGTGACTTGGGAAGTTAAAGTTCCATGGGAAAAGTCACATCCTTTTACTTTAATCTGGATGGGGTTGAACAAAAGTGATAGAAACAATATCAGTGTTTTGTCATTTTGTTATTTTTCTCAGAGATCCAGAAAGTCAAGCTGATGAGGACTCCGAGGAAATATTTAAGTTAGCAAAAGATGTGTTGATTCAAGGATTGATCAATGAGAACGTTGGGCTTCAGTATGTACTCCTTGAATAATAAGGCCAAGACAAATAAATTAAGGGATATTTCTTCCTAGACTAGCATTGAGTATTTGTCAGCGGTTTTTTTCAGCAGTCGGTTAAGTGCCTAACTTTAGCTCAGGTCATGATCTCAACAGTTCATGAGATCAAGCCCCAGGTCAAGCTCCACACTGACAGTGCAGAGCCTGCTTGGGATTCTCTCCCTTTCTCTCTGTGCCCCCTCCCCCACCCACCACATGCACACACTCAAAAGAAATAAACAAAACTATAAATACAGATCACATATAACTAGACACTGCAAACAGCAGGGAAAGTATCGACCACTACTCACCAATATCGTTTCTAACGAGGCGACAGTATCCTGACTTTCAAATTTCTTATTGTTAGTGAACCAGTGAATCAGCTGCATAACTAGTGGCTCATATAGTTGCCTTCTTACCTGAAGGAATGATACCATTAGAGTTTATTTTCTTCATGTTACAGTAATTTTACACTGGAAACAGTTCTATTTAAATGACAGGAAAAATTAGGTAATAATACTCCTAGTTTTACTAGCTGTCTTTTCCAGTTAAAATAAGATATTGAACGTGTTCTTTCCAGCTCTTTTTCTCATTTTCCTAGAATCCAGCAAAGAAAAATGTACATATTAAAACTTATTGTTCTTCTAATGTGAAGCCAGATATTGTTGGTTTTTAATATTTATGTTTATTAATATGATCCTAAACATGCATACAAGGTATCTTGGATCAGACACATTATCATTATTCAACTACAAAGCAAATAACGATCATGTGGTTCCTACATCCTGAATCACACCCTCGTGGTGACAAAATGAAATGCAATGCCCTGCATGTACAAACTTCAAAGACATAATGGAGAAAGAAGCACCTCTCCCATCCTGCCAACAAGGAGGAGTAAAATCTTTACTACTTGGAGCTGGGATGGAAAGGATCCTAGGTTCTTACTCCAACTTTCTAGAATATAAATAGAGTTTCTTAGGGGCAGAGAGTCCTGTGGGTCTCTGGCTTTTATAATCCAAGGTGTCTGCCAAGCCTGGACTCCTGTCTTCTGAAAGGAAATACCCAGAGAGACAGTACCCATCTTCCTGGAACCTTAGAAACTTAACTCAGTGGCCTCATCTGGTGTGACCATGTGATCATCTTTGAGACATGAAGGAAAGTCTTATTATCTTTTGGGAACACACCAATTATCTAGACAAACGGTTATACATCTGATTTTCATTAGATATAAAAAGTAAAATGTCTGTAGCAAAAGCTAAAGCAAACATTCCCTATCTTTATATCTTAAACATTTCTGTGTCTCACAAGACCAAAGTTCTTGCAGAATACAAGAAATCTAGGGAGTTTTATGTCCCCCAAGGACACCGAAAACACTAAACTATTACTAGTTTTAGCAGGACAAATACCCTAGAGGGTACTCCAAGAGAATCACTACTTCTGAAATCTGTTTCTGCAGTAAATTTCCAGTTAAAACCAAAAAGCACAGAACATTTGAATTATTAAATATCACAGAACATTTGAATACATTGCTGGATTGTATTCATCCATATTATGTTGAAGAATTTTCCATCTATATTTATAAATGAAGGTTTTTTCGTTTTTAATCAACGATTTTTCAATTAGCTTCCTTTTTTGTGTGTGCATCCTGGTATCAGAGATATCCTAGCTTCATGAAATGAACTGAGAATTCTACTGTATTCTGCTTCATGCAGCAATGGAGAATTTGCCACAAAGTCATCAGGAAGAGGCCACTTGTCAACATTTCCAGTCCTGTACATGGTTACTTGTCTCGTCTTCATTCTTCAAGATCAAGTCCCTACAGGAGGGCAAACTGCCAATTCAGCTTTAGATGCCTACACTATCAGCATCTCTTAACTCTATCAGTGACTCATTTCCTAATTGTGGCACATTAAAAATCGCCAGGAGAGGTTTTAAAAAGTCCCAAGCCCCCGGTCACACCCCTGAGGAATTACATCACAGCTAGAAGGGACAGCAGCCAGGCAGCAGTATTCATTTTAAGATCCCCAGGGTATTCCAACCTGCAAGCTTTGATGATCCCTGAACAAGATCCAACTTTCTTTGTAGCTTTGCAACTGTATCAGATTCAGTATCATTCACTTACCTGATCTACGTCACATCCAAGTCGCAGTAGCACAGGAAAAGTTCGCTTGTAGAGCTGGTACATGGGTGGGAAACCCTGACCACTTTCAGGCATCTGAGTGGCTTTTCCCAACATAAACATAACCATGCTGTGTAAAAGCTCACAAGCTGCAACCTAAAATAAGCCAGGACTTCATTAAGTTTTAAGTTTCCAGGTTTATGAGAAGATAGTTTGAAATGTTGCTCAACTTAGCCCTTTAAAAAGAAAAACTTTTGTAGCAGATAACGATCCTACCCAAATATAAATTAACTGGAAGCAGCACTTCTTACATAAAACTAATGCTTCTGTGCATTCTTTCACCTTCTGATCTGCATCCAGGAGGTGAGAACTGAAACTTAAAAGATTTAGACAAATTGGGACTAGTACCTTCAAAGAAATAGATTTCACTGCTGCCATTATTACAGAACTTTGCTTCATCTGTTAGCACATTTTTAACCATCACTTTTAGTAAATATATTTTTAAAGCATTTTGGAAATTTACAAAGGAATTCCATCAACATTTGAGAATTGTTTATGGAATTATCTGTTTTATCTGTTTCTAATCCCCCAGGTTAAGGTCATAATAATAGTGCACAGATTGGAAATCACTTTTAAATACGCTTTATACTGTATTTTCTATTATGAACAGTTTTTTTAGTATATTAGTGTTTTAGCAGGTTTATCTACTAAGATCATTTATGTTTACTTTCTATCAGTAACATCTACTTCCGATAATTCAATCATTGCCTAATTACTCTATTACAGAAAATAAGAATTGATAATATTGGAATGGCTGAAATATATTATCTATTTCCAAACAAATACAGGTCTTAAAAAAGATAGATTCCAAATAAAATAATGAAAAATGGAAGTGCTTTAGTTTGTCTGTCACTAGCTGAAAGAGCTAACTCTGTGACCCGAGGCAAGAACACATCCAGATAAACGACAGGCTTCATTTCTATAAATGGTACTGCAAAACTGAGTCTTTTTTCTCTGTCCCATGCCACATATTTCTTCATCATTTCATCTGAGGATGTGGCTGTTGAAAAAAATCAGGAAGAGCATGTTTTCATTCGAAATCTTTCTAATGTGAATTGCTCCACAATTCATTAGTGAAAGTAGAATGCTTTTATACTTGTAAGTCAGCACATTATTCATCTTTCCTTTTTTGTTTTTACTTCAGACATATATATGTCATTACATGATCACTGACATACTATTTTTAACCTCAATTTAAAGTAAAACTATTTTTAAATAAGTTTAATAGTCTGGAATGTTTAATTTCCATGTTCCATTAAGAATTATTTTTAGGTGTTATGTGGAAAAATGATAAATGAACAATGAAAATCTCCCTTTTGTAACACTGATTTTCCAAATGTAGGTTCTAAGTTCCTAAAATAACCAAAAGTCACTAGTATACTTAATATGAAATATCAAAACTAAAAATACAGATGAATTTTTACTAACCGAAAATGCTGATTCTGATTTTAAAAATACTCTGAATAAATATCCAAATATGAAGAATATCAGAATTTTCATAGATTAACTTTGAGTTCCTGACACAATGTATAGCATTAAAAGAAAGTATCAAATTAGGTTCTGTTTCGAAGTGGAAAATGTGCTTACCAAACCAGACTAGAACATTTTGTCAACTAGTTTTGAATTATCCAGATTGCATGGATATAGTCAAAGCATTTCATTTAGCAAAATATTACTCTTTGTAATCTCATCTGAAATATATAAATCACATATAGGAGCAAATACTAGAATATATCACGATCTGTATATATTCAAATTAAAGGACAAATACATCTATAGAGATAAATTTATTTTAAAGGAAAGTTTACCTGTTAGGAGATTTTTATCTGTCCTCCCAGAAAACCAAGCATCTGTACTACTCTAATCCTTATTTCTTCTAAGGACAGTACTTCGTTCTGCAAATTTGAACAATAATATACATGTGATGGTGATGGAGTCAAAAATTAAGACAATTATGAAAAGAAAAAAAACTATTCTATGACCCTGTCTGTTATTAATGTCTCTCAATGATTCATTATATCCTATACAGTACTGCTGTAAATATTACTGCAAATTCATGGGAAAAAGCACATCTTTTCCAGTTTTGCAGTCAGATGTCCATTTTCAAGGCCAGTGGTTCCAAAGTTTTGCCAGGACCCTTTACACCCTTAAAAAATACTGAGGATCCCCAAAGAACTTTTGTTTAAGTCATACTTATTGATAATTTCTCTCACTAGAGGTTAAAACCTTGAAATTATTTATTATTTTATTTAAAAATACGAAATCCAGAGGTGCCTGGATGGATCAGTTGGTTGAAAGTCTGACTCCTGATTTTGGCCCCGGTTAGAATCTCAGTTTGTGAGATCCAGCCCCACATTGGGCTTTATGCTGACAGCACGGGGCCTGCTGGTGATGCTTCTAACCCTCTCTGCCTCTCCCCTGCTTGTGTCCTCTCTCTCCCTCTCTCTCTGCCCCTCCAATGCTCATGTCCTCTCTCTCAAAATACACAAACACACACACACACACACACAGACACCACTGAAACCCATCACATGTTAACAAATGACATATTTTTAGGGAAAGTAATTATATTTTCCAAATAAAACAAAAAAATTCAGGAAAGTGACACTGTTTCACACTTGTGGAAATCTCTTTACTGTATGACTCACTAGGATACAAGTATAGTGATATGTTGTTTAAGCCACACTTGGAAGATGGAGGAGCACTTTAATAGTCTTTTTAGATAACAGTTGTTATTCTTTGATACAAATTGAACAAGTCATAATTTAAAAAAATTTTTTTAAGTTTACTTATTTAGAGAAAGAGAGGGAAAGTATGAGTAGGGGAAGGGCAGAGAAAGAGAGAGAATCCCAACCAAGCTCCACACTGTCAGTGCAGATCCCGATGTGGGGCTTGAACTCACAAACACCAAGATCATGACCTGAGCCGAAACCAAGTCAGAAGTTTTAAGGACTTGGCTACCCAGGCACCACCCAGTTATTTCTTAGTTACAATGGGGAATCTAAAACCTTACCAATGAATTTTATGTAGTCTGTTACATTAAACTCCATTGATCTATCCTGCACTTTGAGTGGCTTTTCGTTGTTGTTGTTGTTTTTCCTATGCATGATTTAGTAACATGACATATCGGTCACCTGAAAATACTGGTTTACTGGGTTATGCAGATCTTAAAAATACTGTCACAATTCATTACGTATACCAAAAAAAAAAAAAATCACATTTGTGAACATCAGCAATCTTATCAGAAAAATCTTTAAGTATTAAGATGTTGTCAAGCTCATGGTGACAGTTTCAAGTTTTCCAAAATTTAATTTTTGTTTAAAACTTTGCAATTTTATCATCGGCAAGAAATACTCTCAGATGTTTTTTTTGAAGTGACAGGTTCACTTTATTTATTTTAGATAAAATCTCTGCCAAACACTGAATAGCCACCGTTTGCCAGTTGTTCTTTCAAGTAAAAATGGTCTTCATGAACAAGTGCCTACTTAAGCTCACAGCTCAAAGCATCACAAAGTGTTTTCCTAAAGACGACTGTCACACTATGTCACACTATGCAGCAGACTGCTTTATGCATACTTCCTGTTTCATCACACAGAACATTAAAAAGACATGTGCTCGAGGGTCAAGATGTAATAAAGTGCTTAGGAAGGAACAGTGTTAGCCCTCGTTACACTGCAGTGCCAATGTCAATGAGTAAAAATAGTTTTGACCTTGCACCCTGGAACCCAGAGTCCTCACTTCAAGAACCACTCTCCTAGAGAATGAGGAACTGTGTATCTGTAAAGAAATTTTATCTGAAAACCAGAAATATGCTCAAGTAATTTTATTTTGTTTTATTTACATGTGATAAAATAATTTAAATATTTTAGACAGCCATTTCCAGTTTTATGCAGTATTTCAATCAAAAGCTGTCAAAAATAATGAGGTGGAAGGACTTTTCCCTAGAGCTTACATTATCAGTTCTAAATATTAAGTTTTTCAAATTTAAAATTTTCACTTCATACCTAAAATAGGTATTATCTCTAGTCAGTTTTCTCTCTTTATTCTTTGTTTCCTATTACATTATATGCCACATCTCAAAAACCTAATCTCAAGAAATCATCACCAAAAAAACATAAAAACTGGAATGAATTAAACTTGACAAAAATATATTTAAGACCTAAATGAAACCATCTTAAATGTCTATAATATCAGTATTCTGACTGCTTACTGAAAATGATCTATATTCCTTTCTTTCAGCCACTAAATATATTTAGGAAATATTTAGGAAAGTGAGGAAACAAGAAAACAAGATCAAGACAAGTAATATATTTTCTGACTAAAAATATATTGAAATTATTTCTATACTGTACTCTAATATACTGATAAGAACAACATTTTAAACAAAGATTTTTACTCTTCATAAGCATTAGACTCTAATCTGTCCATTGTTTGAGGTAAAGAATACACAAGGGATTCTTACCGATGAAATGTTCTTTGTCTTTTTCAGATGCTTTAACACAACTTTATTAAATCCTTTCTGGGCAGCCCGAGAAAGTGCTGACACTTCCCAGTTGTTCGTGGACTCATCTATCAACAGTAAACAAAATTACATTTTAAACAGCACCCATTCATGTATCTGATGAAAACTAGGGAGAACACAGGATACTGCCAAGTAGAGATATTAAAATCCTAATTATGGTTAAAATATTGTTTCTACAACAACAAAAATATTAATAGTGGTTGTCCTAGTTTTAAATATCAGTCTACTAAAAAGAACACTGTTCCTTGAAGAAGTGGCTAACTTCAGAGATTGGGTAGACCTATATTTATAAAAGGAGCCTGAATCACCTTGTTGGATCCAGGAAGGAGCTGCTTGAAGAAAAGCAGCCAACCCCCACTCCTTATATGGAAGCCAAATCTGGAACAATCTGAACATAAAATTAATAATAACAGTAAAAGATTAGAGCCATTCGAAAAATAAGAATCCATAGGTGAGAAAATAAAGATGCTTCTTATGGTAGAATCCCAACTACTATACAGAAATGATGGAGCCAGAAGATCACTATTTTACAACCATCACAGTAGTAAGAGATTCAGGAAGAATCATCAAGGGGCACTTGTGAGGAGCAATAACATTTACACTCATGAAGTATCTAAGAATTTATTTTTGAAATGATTACAAACTTAGAGAAAATTTGAAAGTATGGTATAAAAACTTTTCTTTCCTGAACCATTTAAGAGTAAGTTACTAGCCTCATGCCCTACCACCCCTCAATACTTTAGCTATGTTTCCTACAAGGACATTCTTCTACATGACAGCCATTCCCACTAACTATCCAAATCAGGACATTCATCTTGAGACATGACCCACAACTAATCCTCAGCCCAATTCAGGTTCCAGCACTGAGCCTAAAAGCGTCTAATAATGTCAAAATCACATGTCATATTTAGCTGTCCTTTAAACTGAAACAGTTTAGTCTTCCTTTGTATTTCACGATTTGAACACTTAAAAAATTATATGCCAGGAACTCTGTATATGGTCTCTCTATTTGGATGTGTCTGTTTTCTCATGATTAGATTCAGGGTATAGAAGCCAGTTAAAACATTTTACCAGTGCCTTTATTAACTATGGAGTTAAACAAATCTTTGACACATGTATAGGTTATGACCAGTGTAAAGTCATAATTGTAAAACTATAAAGCTATTTTTCATGAGTTCTGGAGATGCCCAGTAGATAGGCGGACAGAGCCACGTAAGCAGTCTTCATTGGAAGACACCTCACAGGTAGTTTTTTCTTGACTCCAGGAATGAATCCCAAACAATAACAGAATCTTACCTCTGCTATGTTTGTCTAGTTTTCCTCTCTGTAATTTTGTGCTTTTGGTTTGCTTATGCCCAATAACCTAGTCTCCATGGGTGGGAGCAGTAACTAAGAATTTGTTGGCTTGCCATTTGGTGACCTTTTGTGTAGAGATGTTAGAGATCTACTCTCTGATGGGCCAGAAGTGAAAAGAGGATTTATTTGTTTTTTGAGCTCAAATTAATTCAGAATTTTGTACAATGGGAAGAAAAGCTCTTTGATATCTAAGTTGGTCAATGTTTTCTTTTACTATTTTGTCTCTTCAGCTAGGAAGAGACTGCAGAACTGTTTCTCAAGCTGCAGAACTGAAGCACTATGCTCTCCATCTGTTGTTGTAGCTATGTGCCTCAACTGACCAAGGCCTTTACTTCTCCTTATGTGTATAATATTCTCCTATATTTGAAAGGTATTAATAGATTAGACTATGAAGTCTCTTCGAGGAGCTCTGTTGTGACTTGTACAGATAAAATACAAAATGAATGTTTCCATAAGTCTCTGAAAATGCTTTCAAATTTACTATAAAGCTTTAGATGCACCATACTTAAAAAAAAATCTTAGAGAAACTAACTCAAAAACATTTCAGGAATCCAAATTACATAATGAAGGCTTATCTTTGGTAAATGAGACATTTATTAGTTGTTTTAAATTTTATTTTAGAGAGAAGATGTGCACAAGTGGGGAAGGGGCAGAGGGAGAGAGAATCTCAAGCAAGCTATACGTGGGGCTCAATCCCACAATCCTAGGACCATGACATGAGCCAAAATGAAGAGTTGGACACTTGGTTTACATTTTCAATGTCTTTTTTTTCTATCAGTGTTAATTACAAGTGTTCATTACTATACCCGGGCTCATTTTTGCCTATACTTATTCAGGCTTACTAAGCCATTATGCTAACATTATTTCTCATAACATTTCTTATTGCTATAGAAGACCTATAACATAAAATGTATTCTTTTAACTAACCATTCTTAAGTGTACCATTAAGTGGCACTAACTATATTCACAATGTTGCCTAATCATTACCACCATCTACCTCCAGAACTTTTTTATTATCACCAACAGTCCTAAATTTAAGTTATGAAAAATGCTAGAAATTTATGTTCAACTACACTTGAACAATGATTTGGACACATTTTTATTTCCCAGTACTTATGTTTTGTAGCATGACAGCAGCTGGAAGATAATTTCTAAGCTCTTTAGGGAACTTGAAACCTTGGACTGAGTGAATTCATAGAAAATCACTTTTCTCAGTAAAATCTAAAACACTGATCACTCAGCATCACTTTTAAGTTCATGTACTGTTGTTTGTTTTTATAGGCTATAATAAGACTGGCCCTTGGGATCATGTTAATGAATGTGTATATGCTGCCACTTGGGAGTTGTATAGGGATGGGTGTGGCTGGAGACAATACTGTCATGGGTGCTCACAAACTCTGTGAGTTTGAGAAACTCTGTGAGTATGGAAGAGAATTCTCAATTATCCACTCTTGAGTTTTCTTGGTAAAAAAGAAATTTGGTAATAAGTTATATTCAATTAGCTGTGGAAGCTAGAGCAAAAGCAATACTGCAGAAATACAATTTGGGGCATGCTTCTCTCTTAAGGAGAGTAGTCTTCACATAAAGCAGGGAGTCTCAGGCTTTTGGTGTCCAGAACACTTTTCACAACTGGGACTTAGAAGGACCTTTGCTTATGTGGGTTAGAAGAGCAATAGTTACCATATTAAAAGCAAAAATTTCTTTTTATGACTTGCTGACTTGAAGATCATGCTAACATGAAGAAAACCTAAGATATTACTTTGAAAAGTTTGATTTCTTGAACCCCTGAGACAGAACTGCTAATTTAAGGTTGTGTTTATTTCTTGTTGTTGTTGTCCTTTCCTGAGGAAACAGAAGAAAAATGTTCAATGTTTAAGAGTTTACTACCTACGTTTACTTTTTAGGCATTTTATGAATGCAGGTCTACATTTAGGTCTTTAATCAATTTTATTTTTGTATACGTTTCATTCTTTTACATGCAGTTCTCCAATTTTCCTAGTAACATTTATTAAAGAGACTGTCCTTTCCCCATTGTATAATCTTACCTCCTTTACTATAGATTAGTTGACCACATAAGTGTGGGTCTATTTCTGGGCTCTCCATTCTATTCCATTGATCTATGTGTAGCTGGTACCATTTGTTCAATTACTATAGCTTTGTAGTAGTTTGAAATCTGGAAGTGTGATACCTTGAGCTTTGTCCATTTGTTGTCTTTCGTGGTTCCTACAAATTTAGGGATTATTTGTTCTAGCTGTGTGAAAATGCCATTGGTATTTTGATAGGACTGCACTGAATCTATAGATTGCTTTGAATAGCATGGACATTTTAACAATACTAATTTTTCCAATCCATAAGCAGGGTACATCTTCCCATTTACTTGTGTCATCTTTAATTTCTTTCATCAACATCATATAGCTTTCAGAGTACAAATCTTTCACCTCCTTGGTTAAACTTACTCCTAGGTATTTTATTCTTTTTGATTCATTGGAAATGGAATTTTCTTAATTCCTCTGACAGTTATTAGTGTAGAGAAATGCAACAGATTTCCATATATTAATTTTATATCATGCAACTTTAATTTATTGATTTTTTTAGTGGCATCTTTAGGATTTTCTATCATGTCATCTGCAAATAGTGACAGTTTTGTTTTACTTCTTCCTTACCAATTTGGATGCCTTTGTAGGCCTCACTATTCTGGCAAGAATTTCAGTACTATGTTGAAGAAAAGTGGTAACAGCTGACATCCTCCTTGTCTTGCTGCTGATCTTAGAGGGAAAGCTATCAGCTTTTCACCACTATGGTAATAGCTGTGGCTGTCATATAGACTTTATTATGTTGACATATGTCTTTATACTCACTTTCTTGACATTTTTTATCACAAACAGATGCCGAATTGTGTCAAATGCTTTTTCTATTATCTATTAAGATGATCTTATGATTTTTATCCTTCATTTTGTTAATGGAGTGCATAACACTGATTGATCTGTGGTGGGTGAACCATCCTTGCATCCCTGGAATAAATCCCATGTGATCCCTGTGTATAATCCTTTTCATGTATTTTGAATTCAGTTTAATAGTTTGATGAGGGTTTTGGTATCTATGTTCATCAGGGACATTGACCTGTAATTTTCTTTTCTTATAGTGTCTTTGGTTGTGGTATCAGAGTAATGCTGGCCTTAGAGAATTAATCTCAAAGTATTCCTTATTCTTCAATTTTTGAAATAGTTTGAGACTAGGTATTAACTTTTCTTTAAATGTGAGGTAGAATTCACCTATGAAGCCACCTGGTCCCAGATTTTCGTTTGTTAGGGGTTTTTTGATTACTGATTCAATTTCATTACTAGTAATAGGTCTGTTCAGGTTTTCTAGTTTTTCCTCATTCAGTCTTGGATGATTGCATGTTTCTAGAATTTATCTTTTTCTACTAGGTTATCCAGTTATTGGCATATAATTATCTATAAGAGTCTCTCATAATCCCTTGTAATTTCATAGTATCAGTTGTAGCTTCTCTTTCATATCAGATTTTATTTGGGCTCTTTTTCTTGAGTCTAGTTAAAGATTTATCCTTTTTTAAAAAAAGATGTCCAAAAACCCAGCTGTTTTTTTTTTTCTCTTTCAATTATTTCTGTTCTGATCCTTATTCCTTTCACTAACTTTGTGCTTGTTCCTTTTCTAGTTCCTTTAGGTGTAGGTTAGATTAAGATTTTCCTTGTTCCTGAGGTTGGCTTATGTTGCTATAAATTTCCCTCTTAGAACCGCATTTACTGCAACTTTGGAATGTTGTGTTTCTGTTTTCATTTGTCTCAAAGTATTTTTTTAATTTTGTCTTTGTTCTCTTTAGGGACTCAGTAATTGTTCAGTAGCATGTTGGTTAGCCTCCACATGTTTGTCTATTACAGTTCATTTTCTCTGTAACTGATTTCTAGTTTTGTACTACTGTGGTCAGAAAAGATGCTTGATACAACTTCACTCTTCCTACCTTTACTGAGATTTGTTTTGTGACCTAACACATGATCTGTCCTGGAGAATGTCGTAGAAAATATTCCACATGCAAAAAAAAAAAAAGAAGAAAGAAAATATTCCACATGCATCTTAAAAGAACACATATTCTGCTGGTTTGGGATGGAATGTTCTGTACATGTCTGTTAAGTCCATTTGGGTAGTGTGTCATTAAAGGCCACTGTCTCTTTATTGATTTTCTGTCTAAACAATTTATCCATTGATGTATGTGGGGTGTTAAAGTATATCCCCTAGTATTATTCTACTACTGTCCATTTCTCCCATTGTCTGTAAATATTTGCTTTACGTATTTAGGTGCTCGTATACTGAGTGCACAGATATTTTCAACTGCTATGTGCCCTTACTGAATTGATATCTTTATCATTATGCAATTAGCCTGTCTCTTGGTACAGTCTTTGTTTTTAAAACTACTGTGTCTCAATTGGATCAAGATGTGGTTTATCTATACCATGGAATACTACATGGCAATGAGAAAGAATGAAATCTGGCCATGTGTGGCAACAAGGATGGACCTTGAGGGTGTTATGCTGAGCGAAATAAGTCGGGCAGAGAAGGACAAGTACCATATGTTTGCACATAGAGGAGGATTAGGAGGAACTTAACGGTTCCTCCTAAGGACCTAAGGACCCAGGGGGAGAAGAAGGGGGGAAATAGTGGGGGAGAGGGAAAGAGGCAAACCATGAGAGACTCTTGAATACTGAGAACTGAGGATTGATGGGTGTGGAGGGGGAGGAGGGAGATGAGCATGGAGGAGGGCACTTGGGATGAGCACTGGGTGTTATATGGAAACGAACTTGACAATAAACTATTTGTAAAAGAAATAATAAAAAATAAAAAATAAAGTAAATTAAAAAAAACTACTGTGTCTCACATAAAAAAGTTGAAACAAAAAGTAAAAATTTTTAAAAATATAATTTCAAAAAGAAAAGGTCTATTTTGCCCAAAATAGGTACTGCTACCCTGGCTTTTTTTCTTCTTCTTCATTTTCATTTGCAGAGTATCTTTCCTTTCACTTTCAGTCTGTATGTCTTTTTTGTCTTCTGGTCTGACGTGAGTCATTACAGGCAGCATATTAATGAGTCTTATTTAGGTTTTTAATCCATTCACCCTTTGTCTTTTGATTTGAGCATTTCGTCCATTTACATTTAATTATTATTGCTAGATGTTCCTTGTTTCCTAGCTGTGCTTCAGTTCTTCTGGTTCTTTTCCTTTTCTCTTGTTCTCCTCCCTTGTGAATTAATGACTTTCTTTAGTGTTATATTTGGGTTCCTTTGTTTTTATTTTTTGTGTACAGGGTTTTGAATTGTGGTTACCATGAGATCGTACATAAGACTCTATATATATAGCATTCTATTTTAAATTGATGGTTACTGGAGCGCCTGGGTGGCTCAGTTAAGTGTCCAACTTCGGCTCAGGTCATGATCTCACAGTTCATGGGTTCGAGCCCCGTGTCAGGCTCTGTGCTGACAGCTAGCTCAGAGCCTGGAGCCTGTTTCAGATTCTGTGTCTTGCTCTCTCTCTGACCTTCCCCTTCTCACGTGGTCTCTCTCTCTCTCTCAGAAATAAATAAAATGTTTTAAAAAAAATAAAAAAAAAAGGAAGAGGAGAGGAGGGGGACTTCAAATGACTAACTCCCACAAAGGGAAAACAATCACTTTGCATTAACAAAAGGATGGAGCAGAAACTCTAACCAAACTGTCAAAATGAACATAACTGGTAATGGCATCAATTACTACCATGAGGCTGTAAGGAGGGTACGGCATCAGTTTTGGGTGCTTCTACCAAGAGCACCACTGAATCTCATCATGAAAAACCTTAGACAAGCCCACACATGAGAACTAAGAAAGGCTAAAGAGCTACCCATGTGAAAGAAAGCTAAGGCACTGTGACAGTTAAATACTACTCATGGTCCTAGACTAAATTCTGTATCAGGAAAAATACAGCTATAGAAGAAATGAATGGGAAAATTGAAAAATCTACATATGGATTGTAGATTAGAGAAAAATATCTGTTTTATTTTTCCTGATTTTTGATATTGATAACCATGGTTGTATAAAATAATGTCCTCACTCTTAAGAAATACACATTGCAACATTGAGGCATAAATATCCAGGACATTTGCAGCTTACTCACAAAGGGCTCAGAAAAAAATGTCATGTATAAACACACACTCATATTATCACACACTCATGCAACAATAAAGCAGAGGGGACAAGCCTTACTTGTGGAACCTCGGTAAAGAGTATACAGGAGTTCCTTTCATTACTACTGCAACTGTCCTGAAAGTATGATAGCATTTCAAATAAAACAGTACTAACAATAGTGGTTGTCTTTAAGTTTATGGATTTTCTTTTGTTATTTAATTTTGCCTACTCTGTTTTTCCCTCTCTTCTAATTATCCAATGTACACATATTTATGAATAGCTAAACCCTTTGCTTAAAAGAATAACAGTATCAGGGTGGATTGGTGGCTCAGTCAGTTAAGTGTCTAACTTCTGATTTCAATTCAGGTCATGATCTCGTGGTTGTGAGCATCGGCTCTGTGCGGGGCATGGAACCTGTTTAAGATCCCCTCCCCCACCCCACCATTCACATGCCTGTGTGCACACGTAGTCTCTTTTAAAACAATTTAAAAAATAATCATGTATGTTCCCTCATAATTTTTTAAAACACATAAATCTTTTTAATGGGCTCACTGACAGAAATAAATTCTAAAAAACAAAAAGTACCAACAAGGTGTTTGCTACTAGATATATTCATTTTTTTAAACTAAGTCTATGTTTTTTAATGATCTACTCAAATACAGCAATCTTTATATGTGAATTTTAAAAGCCTAAGTAACCTACAAACATTAACAAGCGTATTTTTTTATCTCTAAATAAGCCTATTATTGCTAACATTTACAGAAAAATCTTCGAAAATTAGGACTCTTCTTGAACTCTGAATATGCATCAAGGTGTGAGAAAAACCAGACTCAGTGAACAAAATGTGTCACACAACTTTCACTTAATGTTTCCAAACCAACAATCCTTAAGTTGAATAATAAAATGGTTTACATAGATAAGATTTTACAAATTAACACTTAATTCACTTAATTTTTCATGACACTTTTAAAATTTTAGCAATATTTCAGTGTCTTTCTCCAGTCTGAATCTTTCTTTTTTGCTCCACCTAATATCAGTGTCCATGTTCATTCTGCTTCAAGTAAATCTGTCTCCCTGAACTCGAATTACTACTTTTCTTGACAGTCACACTTGCCTGGTCCAATCATTTTTTTCCCTTTGAATCTTTTCCCAAACCTATTTGTACTATGGCAATTCTTCTTAACTGGCTAACATTAGTGCTTCATCAATTTGGAAAACCAATAAAAATTAACAAAATCTAAAATTACTATTAAATTTTCATAGTTTTAATCCCTACTTATTTAACTATTTATTTGCAAGGCAGTGTATTAGGATTTATTAGGAATTCAAGATATTAAATATAGACTTTTTGCCTTTGAATATTTTATAAATCTTGGTTGTATAGACGTGAATAAAATGAAAAACAGTTTAACATCTTAACTATATTTATGTCCCAATTACACGGACTAAATTGGAAATATTAACAAAATATCAAACATTTTGAATATGTTAGACTCAAATTACAGAAGTTGCAAAAATACAAATAGTCCTACTAAATTTATTATATTACCATTTTGTTTAAGATATACATCACAATTCTAAACCTTACCTGATAAGGCTGATGTTTTCCGATATCCATCAAGGCTGGGTAAAATGTCTTTATAATACGGCTGAATTACATGTTTGCAGATGTAAACTGACCATTCTTCCAGGGCATTCAGACCTACTTCTGCCAATGGGGTATAGCTCAGGCCCAGTTTAAAAGCCATCTATATGTTAATACAAACAAGGTAAACTGAAATACAGAAAATTTAACATTTAAAGAAAAAATACCAATTAGTTGTGGTTTCTAATGAGTAAGCCATTCCACTGACAGATACTGCTAGAGATATTAGGTGCATCCAAGGTCATTCCTGGGAAAATAAGCACCACCAGTCTACGCAACTGGTGTTATAATGCAAACTTTGAACACATGGTAAGTTTAATCTTCACATCCACCTGTCAGGGAAGCTCTGAGAGGCCAAGCCAAGGGTCTCAAGTCCCCAGGCTACTAAGTGGCAAAAGGAGGACTTGAGCCAGGGTGTCTGATGCGTAAGTACCTGCTATAACTGCAGAGGCAAGACCTTAAGAGTTCCCGTGTTTTCTAGAACACAAAACATTATGTGGAAAAAAAAAAATACATCTGCTTGAAATAACGTATCTACCTGCAGTGCAGGAACGTAGGCTCTAATATCAAGTTCAATGATGTCATGTGGCAGGGACAGAATAAAGCCCAAACAGGAGACCAAAAGTTCATCTTTGTATTGCTTCATTTTAACCGAAACCTTAACAAAAAAGGAAAAGAAAAAGACAGTGCTGTGCTCTGAACAGAGTCTATAATCTGAGAATCAACTAAAAAATAGTTATCCTTCTTCTCAAATACAAAAAGTGATCACACAGCTTTTATATGACATGGCTACTATCATTTACAAAGTAAGTACTGATCTCCAGGAAAAACTCATCTGCTCAAGTACTTAATTCTCATTATATGGAGACCTAAAGAATCCATTAGTTTTGAGTTGACATCATTTAAACTATTTAATGAAAACTCAAGGGACTTTTGAAGGCCACCAATTTCCTCTCTTAGTACTTCCTAATCCCCTAATCCCTATCTCAATTAAGCAAACCAATTTTTAAATCATTAGGTAATTTATGATTACTAAGATTTTTTTTATCAACATACTTTTATTTTTAAATAGCCCATGAAAACACTGGATAAATCCTTTAAAAATTACCTCTTTACCAAATTTTGCAAACAAAGCAAAGCAAGAATAGTTTTCTGGGTCCTCAGGAGACTGTGTCTGACTCTTTGGATCAACTCCCTGTTGAATAAAGCAGTAAATTAGTAAAGTGAACAATATTATGTAATTCTGTGACCTAATCTAGCAATTCCCAGTCTTATTTTTTTTTAATTTTTAATGTTTACTTATTTTGGAGAGAGACAGAAGAGAGAGCGCAAGCCGGAGAGGGGCAGAGAGAAAGAGGGACACACAGGATTCAAAGCAGGCTCCAGGCTCTGAGCTGTCAGCACAGAGCTCGACATAGGGCTTGAACTCACGAACCGCGAGATGAACCGTGACCTGAACCAAAGTCGAACACCCAGCCACTGAGCCACCCAGGAGCCCCCTCAGTCTTACTTAAGGGGTAAATCTATTTTCCATCTTCATTTTGCCAAGGTCTTAAGCAGAGGGGGAAAAAATCGGCTCTGATAACACTTTAGGCAGAGGCCAGTGAGAAACAAAACCTAAGGTAAAAGGCGAATGACTATTCAAAAGTCAGAGGCCTGGCTAAGTCCATTACCCCTTTCCTGTCTTCTAATACATATACCTATGAATTGAGAGACCTGCTCACCCTGTAACTAACTGACTGGACCACTCGTGATAAACTGGAGCATTAGGCACCCTAATCTAGATACTCTCCAGTGTCACTAGCCACCAGATCACCTGGGTAGCCTATTAGCATGGACTGTTCAGCCTGGCCCCAGAGTTTCTGATGAGCAAGGTCTGGAGGGGACACAGATTTCTCAGGCAATGCTGAGGCTGCTGGTCCCAAGACTACACTTTGAGAACCTTTGTTAACCTCTGTTAATCTCACCTTATTGGCCAGGTACTTGTAAATCAGAACAGAAAATGCTACTAACGTTTTTACATTGTCAACCAACTGCAACTCACACTACTTGTGAAAGCACAGAAAATAAAATAAGACTTTAATTTTATAAAATAAGACTCCAATATAATATTTTATAATGCATTTATACATACTCACGCAACCTAAAAACCCAGGAAGATTCAGTGTCCGTACAAAAAACCACTCACCTCAAAATATTTTATTTTCTTGGCATTTCTCACAGCAACAGAAAGCAATTTGTAAAAACCACTGATGAGAGGCAACCGTGTAGACTGCAAAATTAACTCAAATGCAAATGAATAGACCCATGGCTCAAAATATTCTACATGTTTCTCAGGAAGAATCTCTCTGTAAAAACAAATTAAAAGCTTAAGGCAGACGTTTTTATCATATTTTTATTCTGCTTCAAAATTATAAGGGATATTATTAAAAAGGCGTATGATTACATTATATAACATTTTTATATTCCTTTTCTCTGGAAGATATATTTTTTTAAGTTTATTTATTTATTTTGAGAGAGACTGAGTAAGCATGTGCATAAGCACAGAGAAGGGTCAGCCAGAGAGGGATAGAGAACCCCAAGCAGGCTCCACACTTTTAGTGCACAGCCCAGCATGGGGTTCGATCCCAGGAATCATGAGAACATGACATGAGCCAAAACCAAATGTCAGATGCTTAACTGACTGAGCCACCCAGATACCCCTCCCTACCTGAGGGTCTTTTAAACAGAAAACAATGATAATTCTAAGCTGGTACATATAGATATATTTTAAAGATTCATAGAAGCAATTTTAGATTTTAAGTCTTTTACTGTTTCATCTCATATATCCAGAGAAGTCTTTTTCTTAGAGCCAATAGCTGGTGATTTCCACCCTTAAACAATTAGAATTTTTTTTAATACCTGCAAATTTCCACCAGGTTAATGAAAGCTGAAAAATCTTTGGGTTTAGCAGGGTGCAAGTTAGCCGCTGGATCAGAGGTCGGGATCACCAAAACACCAGCTGCTTCATTTTCATCCTTAAAAGTAGATGTACCCAAACAAACACTTTATCAAAGTGAGAAAAGTATATATGAGTCCTCAATTACAGGTAATACAATTTAATAAAGCTTACAATTTATTAAGATGACAGAGCTCGAAAACATTAAAGAAAATAACACAAAGGAAGTGAGAAAGTGAAGTGATTAAAGAATGGTACAAATACAAAAATATGAAGGGGTAGGGCTATAACTTCTTGAAGGAATTAGCAATGCTGCTTTGACAGAGGTAGAAGTTCAGAACATCAGAATGTGTCCATAAGGACTCGGAGGTTTCAAACCGAGAAACAGGAATAGTTAACAGTATTAAGCGACAGTACTCACTATGAGCAGACTATGCCTATGTTATCAATTTCAGGTGGAAATGTTAAACAAGTAGTTAGAAATACAGACTGGAAGCTGTAGAGGAGGATAAGGGCAGATGCCAGGTTTACTTGAGAAATGGTCGCAAGAGGTGACCACTGCCCTACTGGAAGTAAAGTGAAAGGCAGGAAACAGACGAGAGAAAACAAGAAGAGAAAGAAAGTGCAAGGAAGCCACTGAAGACAACAAAAGTGACAAGGACATGTGTCCTAAAAAGCAGGTTTGTTGGCTGACAGAGTTCCAGGAAGTCCCTGTTGGCAAGTTTTTAATGAAATTATTTTAGACGTACGCAAAACATGAAAACTACTGCTGTTTCCGTCAACCAGCATAAAAAAATAGGACAATACAAATGCAGTACAGTTACTGCTTTCTTTATCCTCTGCATAATCCCTCCATTATCTTTTGTCTAACTTCACAGTATTACAGTGGAAGTGCTATGTACTATGTCCTAACGAGCATAATCTAGTCCAGGAAAAAAATCCCCGAGCTGAAAAGCAAATTAGATGTTTCCCATTGGAACTTAAGTCCTTTGACACTAGGGTCACTCCCATCGTGCTTTCCTACAACACGTCCTCAGAGAAGAGCACAGTGGCTTCTGGCTGGCAGGCTTAAACCATGACTATCTCTCACACAGGCCAGGAAATCTGGATACAGGAAAAAAGGAGGGTGTATTCTTCCTTTCCTCCCTATTGCCTATATTCTACTTTCTCAAGAACACATTGAACGTTCTGCACCCAAAGTCTGGAGTTTCCTCAGCTATAAACAAAAGGAATCCCAGGGTTCCCTATCCTACTACAATAAGTCACCTTTATACAAAGGAATACTTGACTCTTTACTATTCCTAAGAAATGAGTAACAAGCATAATAAACAACTTTTAAAAAATAAATGGTTTTCAAATATTAAACATAGAAATTACTTTTTGAACAATCTAGAGATAACATTTTCTACACACTGAGCTATTTAAAGAGCCAAGTATCAATGACACACATGAATGCTGCAGAGATCAATTTCCTCTAATAGTCAATAAATGTGCTATTTCCCCCTGGATGCTTACATCCAAAGAGAGCTGCTATAAAAATGAGGCAAAATTATTATTGACAAAAACTTCTAACCTCATGTCCCCCAGCGTTCTGTTTCTCTAGTGTAAGATCCAATTCCTCAATAATCTTCAAAACTGATTTGACAAATTCATCATATAGCAAACGATTCAGACTTTGAAGGGAGGGATTCACAAAGAGAAATGCTTCATCTGCTAAAAAAGAATCCTTTAAAATAAAGAAAAGTATTCAACTTGAAAATTTTATACAAAAAGTATCAATATCCATATTAAATTACGATGCATCTATGTACTTGTATATTTGGATATTAGAGCAACTTCTGTGTAAACTGTAGGAGATTTACCTGGAGGTTTTCAAGCTGCAAAATAGAGACACTTTCCAAAATTATTAGGACAATATCATTTAAGTCAGATAGGACTTACCTATACGTTAACAGATACTTACTAAGTACAAAGTAGCAAATGAGAAGATTTAGGCCAATCCTCATCAAAGCATTTATCCCACTTAATGTGTGTGTGTAAAAACACTTATGTATACTATACACACACACATTATATACATGTTGATACAAATACACGTGCATATATGTTTCGATATAACCATGCTTACATACATATAAACATACATACGTGTGAATCAATGCTCACCTATCCTCAAACTGAACTTAAAGGTATAATTTACCATTTCTTTATTTTTAAAAAATTGTTTAAATGTTTTATTTATTTCAGAGAGAGAGAGAGAGACACTGTGAGCAGGGGAGAGTCAGAGAGAGAGGGAGACACAGAATCTGAAGCAGGCTCCAGCCTCTGAGCTAGCTGTCAACACAGAACCTGGTGCGGGACTCAAACCCACAAACAATGAGATCATGACCTGAGCCAAAGTCAGACACTTAACTGACTGAGCCACCCAAGTGCCCCATAATTGACCATTTCTTTATAAGTAAAACTACTCTGGTGCACCTGGGTACTCAGTCAGTTAAACATTGACTTGGTTTCGGCTCAAGTCACGATCTCATGATTCATGAGTTCAAGCCCCATGTCGGCTCTGCACTGGAAGCACAAAGCCTGCCTGGGATTCTCTCTCTCTATGTCTCTTTACCCCTTCCCTGCTTGCTCTCTTTGTCTCTCTCTCTCAAAATAAATCAACATTTTAAGTGAAACTATTCAACTATTCCAAAAATACAAGCCAATGGCTCTGCCTTTACTCAGTCAAATATTCTATGGAACTTAACCTCAAAATAGAGGAATACCTAACACCATATACACGAAAGAAATATTGTAGGTAAAATTACAAACACTGCCATACTATTTTATTTCAGTAAGAAAACAACTAAAAACTCCTAAGACAGAACAGAAATCATCTACGGACATAAACTGTTTTTCCTAGGGTATAATGCTTTGCCAAAGTTTATGCTGAAATGGTAGCCAGAACTTGGCTTAAAGCAGACATTAGAGAAACATCTATCAGAAACATTAAGCAGGAGGCATTATTCTCATCATAAATGACATAAAAAAACCATGCACCCATCTTCTTCACACTACTGAGTTAGATCTTCAGCTTTTTTTTAATCTTCATTTTTAACAAATAAAAAAAGAATAGTTCTTCCATGGTGATAATATTGTTGTACTTTTGTTACATAAGAGGGTGAATCTGTTAGGAAGAATAACTTAGCATCAAACATACTACCACTGGCTACTCACAGATGAAATGAGGACTTAGCTATAGCAATTATTAAGTTTACATGAGTTCTATGATTTTGTTCCTACAGTACAGCATTTAAATTTTTTACTACATGAAGTACTTTGAAAATAAAACAACTGAATAGTTAGTAAAATATAACTCTGAAATTTTTAAGTCTTAAGGGTAAAACTATGGAGACTAATAAAGAGGAACTAGGGTACTTTCGTGGCTTTAAAATAGTCATTTTACCATCATCTGGTCACAACTCAGGAGACTTCTAAAAAGATCCAAATAGTCTTTATATGTGGGCACTTTCCATCTGCCAGTTCTAATTTCCCCTGATGCACAGTAGTCTTCAGATTCAGACTCTGCACCCTGGGCAGGAAGACAACACACCAATACTTACTGGTGGATTCACAAAATAATCATGGCTGCCAGAATGTTTTGATTTTCAGAATTTCCTAAGCTAAAACATTCTCTCATCAGATACCAATTTGATTGAAGAAGATAGTACAGCATGATATGAATATACGCAAGCAAGCTAAAAAAAAAAAATCATAATTTTTCTAACTGGGGCTATAATAGTGATGAATTAAAAAATCTTTTAAAACAGGGGCGCCTGGGTGGCTCAGTCAGTTAAGCGCCCGACTTCGGCTCAGGTCACGATCTCATGGTTTTTGGGTTCGAGCCCCGCGTCGGGCTCTGTGCTGATAGCTCAGAGCCTGGAGCCTGTTTCAGATTCTGTGTCTCCCTCTCTGACCTTCCCCTGCTCATGCTCTCTCTCTCTCTCTCAGAAATCAATAAAACATTAAAAAATTTAAAAAATTTTTTAAAAAAATTTAAACAATGTCCAAGGAACCTGTTAAGGTCACTTACCTCACTGTCCTATGCAGGTCCATCTCCCACCTCATACTACTTCCTACAACTTCAAGTAACTAACATATGCCTCCCATGATGCGCCTAAGTATTCTGTCTCAGAGTTCCAAAAGAGAAGCCACTCCCTTCTTGTAAAAATGTGTAAATAACAGTAAGTTACATTTAAGAATGTCCCATAACTGGGGCGCCTGGGTGGCTTAGTCGGTTAAGCATCCGACTTTCGCTTGGGTCATGATCTCACGGCTCATGGGTTCGAGCCCCGCGTCGGGCTCTGTGCTGACTGCCAGCTCAGAGCCTGGAGCCTATTTCAGAGTCTGTGTCTCCCTCTCTCTCTGACCCTCCCCTGCTCACGCTGTCTCCCTCTCTTTCTCCTAGAAATAAATAAAAGTATTAAAAAAAAATAAAAATAAATAAATAAAAAAGAATGTCCCATAACTGAGGAATTTATTCACCTGAAAAAATAGAGGCATTATGTCCTATAGTTTTCAAACTACGAGGCATGGCTAATAACTCAAAAGGTCATTTTTGTATACTTACAGAAAAAAGATCCCATCATCACTTCTAACTTTCAGTGACAAAAGAGTAATTTTCAAAACAGATTCAGAATTTACCTTTTGAAGGATCACGGGCTTAGAACAGATTCTGATTAAACCCTGATGCACTGAAAAAATAAAATGAAAACAGAAATGAAGGCAACATCACAAAGTACAACCAAACACTCAACAAAAATGAAAGCCACTATTTACGAAACATAACAACACCTCCCAAGCTTTCCCTTAAAATCTATCAATACCTTCCATGTAAAATTTTAGACTATTAAGATTCAGGAGCAAAAGGGAGAAAAAAGATTTTTAAAAAAGGATGAAAAAGGAGATTCTGATCCACCAACACATTAGTTCCCCAAGAGGCATCAAAAGATACAAAAAATATCTATATCAAACAACATACTAAGTATTCATCATCATAGAAACAAGAGTGAGTTCCAAACTTACCCACAGTACTGATGCAATTCCAGAGAATGGGTCCTTTCCCCCGCAACGCCAGGAAAACTTTTACTATGGCTTTACAACACACTGACTGCATTTTTGGACTATATTGTGGGAAACTGTCTATCTGTGCCACAAGGAGATGTTCCAGAACAGGAGTATACACCTCAGGAACCTACCAGAAATGGACAGCAAACTAAAAGTTACAGGAGGAAATAAAGGAATAATATAAATATCTAAAATAATTACAACTCAAGTAGACACACATTAGATAAATGAAAAACCGGCCTTATACCTAATCTACTAATAAGGTTAATAGTGTGATTGCCTAAAAAAGAGTAAAACTGTCTGATACTTAAGGTGCAATTCTACCCCAAGCAGCAATCTTAATCTTTTTAGAAAAACAGAACAAGGAACAAATTAATTTTCCTGCTTTGGATAACTAAAAGTCAAGCTTCATGACAATAATTAACACAAAATAATAATTAAAAATGTCACCTTGATCACAACGGTGCCTATACTGAATACATATAATTCCTATGACTTTGTCAAATTATCTGAAGAACTGAATTTAAATATTAAAATAGTGCTCAGCTTAACTGACTGTTTCACTTACTGTATCAAGGTAAAGCAAGACACTTGCAATAGACTGGAGGAAACTTGGCATGTGGTAAATGTGGTCATCGACAGTGTCTGTCTGGGTGAGGAAGAGCTGTTTGCAGTGCTGAATAAGTTCTACATACATGAAGTCAACATCTTTCACATTTATAACCTTGCAAGGCTTTCAGAAAGGTAAACAAAAGTATCAATCTCGTCAATGTCAAAATAATAAGATTTAAAGTGTCATGTTAAGCCATATGATTATAAGCTGAATATGAACAAGCTTTTTAATGGAGATGAGACAGTTATAAAATAGAGCATATCTCATAAAGATGCTTCTTAAAATACTCTGTAATTATATTTTAAGTATTTATACACAAAACATCTAGTGATTGTCATAACTATTCTAGACACTGCTTAGATGGTAACTATCAGAGACCAATTAGATGCAGTCTCTGCACCATGAGGCTAATCCCCGGGAAGGAGAAACAGAAGTGAACTCAAAGCCGGAATACGCTACTACACCACACCACACTGCACAGTACACCCAGAGCTACCTGCATCACTCATAAATCTGATACTACTACTATCCAGCTTCAGATTTTACAAAGGCTTCTTTGCACTTCAGATCTAATCGAGCTTCCCTGAGGATCTGACTAGTTAATCTTTTTAGAGTCCCTCTCTCTTTATTCTTGACTATCACACTCAAGCTACACTGTGAACATATCTAACCAGTAAACAACTTGAAGTAGCTTAGACTGCTGTGTATAAAGTTAAAAATTCCATGTTCTCAGGGAGCCTGGGTGGCTCAATCGGGGTTGAGCATCTAACTCTTGATTTTGGCTCATGTCATTATCCCACAGTGGTAGGATCAAGCCTTGAGCCAGGCTCTGCACCAGGCATAAAACTTACTTCATATTTTCTCTCTTTATTCCTCTTCCCCTCCCCTGCTCACACATGTGTACACGTGCAAACTCTCTTTAAAAAAATTCCAAGTTTTCATTTACATCTGAGCCTTCTCACATATAGGTTCTTCTGCCCTAAATATATTTAAAGGACCCAATAAAGACTAATAGAAATCAAGATTTTAAAAAAGCAAGAGGTAGAATGATCATTTGGGAGCAAATAAGGAAATTCTCAGATGGAATGAGTAGTAAGAGTAGAAAGGTGGGAAGAGGGACCTTCCTTCCCTGAAAAAGGGAGTAGATACTCATGGGCAGATCTGTAGAGAGAAAGGTAGCACTCCATGTTCTCTATAAAGTAGAAGTCACAGAGATCTACTAAGAGGGAAATAACTATCGTTCCTATCAGTATTCTTAAATACACTCCTGTCATAAGAATCTCTCTTTCCAAATTACTGTGTGACACCAACTAAAATTCTACTTCATAAATAATGGGCAGTATACTGTCAATGAGTTGACTTCATAAATAATGGGCAGTATACTGTAAATGAGTTGCCTTTATATCATGGCTCCATCAATTACTGTGTCCTTTGACAAGTTACTCAATTTCTCTGGGTTTGTTTCCTCATTTGTAAAGTGGAATGAGAGCTTGTAGGAGAGTTATGAGAATCTGAGGTAATATATGTACAAAATCCTAGCACATAGTTGGCACTGAAAAAACAAGTTAACAGCAAAGCAAGTAACAATAATATTGTCACAAGTGTGAGATGCTGTTCAAAAACAACACATCATATTCCTTTAAACGTTCAAACGAAAATAAAAAAGATCAGAGTAAATTAATGAGCCACATACTCCTGCAAAAAGTCCGTATCCACGAATTGCAATAGATAAGTCCTTGCTGTTTGAATCCATGTTCCGGATAATTCCGTAGAATTGCTCCATAAAGTACTGCAGCTTATTCTTATGCATTTCTGCATCTTTTGCCACCATAGAAGAGATCTGCAATTGCATAATGTTTGTTTTTTAGAAATATTTAATACCAAAACAAAGGACTAAGAATCTAGACAAATGTAAAAAGGCTAGACTGGTTAATTGGATATTACCAATATGTTGTTATAATTCCACACAATTGCTTTTACTGACAAAGAACT
>JAESUZ010003360.1:600000-940230 GCA_017311185.1 Proteles cristata cristata | reverse complement strand
AAATGTATAAAAATGACACATGCTCAAAGGATGTTTAACACAGCATTTTTTTATAACAACAAATAGTAAATATGCATCCATAAGGGATTGGTTAAATGAATGATACTACATGCATGTAACAGCCTACTCTATAGCCATTTAAATAATAGTATAGTGTCGAGCTTCATTTGCCCACATATAAAAACATTCAGAACATGTTACACAGCAATAAAGTAACATGTTTATTATAATCCTATTCCTTTTAAAGTTCTTGTTATATTTATACACTGTCTTAATCCATTTGGGCTGCTAGAATAGAAGACCACTGAGTGGCTTATAAGCAACAAACATTCTTTCTTACAGTTCTGGAGCCTGGAAACTCCAAGATTATGGTGCTGGAAGATTTGGGTTCTGGCAAGAGCCTTATACGTAGATGACCATCTTCTGCTATAACCTCCCATGGTGGAGAGGCAAGGGAGTATTTTCAGGCTGCTTTTGAAATGGGCACTAATCACCTCTTAATATCATCACCTCCGGGAGTTAGCTTTCAACATATGAATTTAGGGCAGGGGAGAAAACTATTCAGACCATAGCCTATACTCATGTAAGTTTCCAAAACTGTCATCCCTATTTAAAGTTAATTTAATGTCTTTTCATTGGGATGGTATTCAAACTCTTTATAGTATCCCACAATAAATACAGTTTCCGTTTCCTCTGAAATCTTAAGTCATGACATAGTCCCTTCCTCATTTTGCTCAGACAGACTATTGTTTCCTGATGCCCTAAGCTCTTTCTCACTCAGTGCCTATGCCTGATGCTTCCTCTGACAGAGCTGTTCCTCCCTAGCTCATGCATCCATCATGTCTCTGTTGAAATATTCCTTATCAAAGCTCTCTTTTCCTGTTCTGTGGAAACCTCCCCAGTCTGTGTCAGTGCACACGGTTTTCTCCCCACAAGGCACTTGTTACAACCTTCAATTGTTTATGTGTTGAGTTGTTTTCCTGTTTATTATCCACCTCTGTCACTGTCCTGGAAACACAATGAAACCAAGGACCATAAAATTCCTCATTCATCACTGCCTGACACTGTTAAATGACCAATAAATATTTTTAAATGAATGAATACACATGAAGAAATGATCTGTAGATATTCTCTGAAATGCCAGCTATGCTTATCTCTGGTTATTGGGATTTGGACAATTTTAAATTTCTTCATATACTTCTTATGCTTTTCTGGATTGATAGTATAATGATTGTGTTCCTAATTTTAAAAATATCCCTTCATTTATTTATACAAACATGCATATAAATGTGTGTGTACATGAATATACACAGAGAGTGTGTATATGTATGTGCACTTAGGTGACTAGGTATTAAATGTGCACCCGATCGATACTCCTCCATTGCTTGACTCACGGTCACTTACAGAATACATTTGGAACACTTTAGTGTGACATTCAAGTCACTTACAAAACTGCTTCAATGCCCCATTTAAGTCTTATTTTTTCTAGACTAATTCATCCTGACAGGTCCCCCTGGGCTTCAACCACAAGGGAAAGCGTCCCTGTTCTGGATGACACATTACACCCGTAACTCTCTGAACCTGCACACAGTCCGTCTTCTTATGCAACGCTCATCTCTATGCTCTCTGCTTGGTAAATTCTCATCTTAGTAATAGCAATAGGGTGGCAATGGGCTCTGTAAAGCTTGGTTCCTAGTTACCTGGATAGTTGGTTCTACCTCTAGAATGGGAAACGCCCTAAGGCCAGGAAACTTGTCATAGTCAACTTGGACTCTATAGCCCAGACAGTGGCTGTTTCAGGAAGCGTTTTTGAATTAAGTTGCAAGTAAGTTTTCTAAAGACAATGTTTAGTTACTGTTTTTTATAATAATTTGCACCCGATTGGTAACCTAGAATGACAGCAATCATATTATTATCTGGCACTGCTTCTCCGGGTTGGAAATTAGGAAGGGCTCAGCTGGGCAATTTTGGCTCAGAGATTCTCATGTATTTGTAGTAAGGCAGCAGGTGGAGCTAGAATGGGGGCACCCATCAGCTGGATTGTCATCTTTCCCTCACCATGCAATCTCCAGGCCTCTCTGTGTCATTTCCCCATGAGGATAATGGCATATAGTACTTATATGCCAGTATACCACAGGTTGGTATATTTGCCAACAGTCTGGATTTCCTTACAGCATGGCAGCTTCGAAGTGGAACTCTGCTAACATGAAAGCTCCAGATTCCAAGGGCAAATGTCCCAGATAACACAGTACATGCTTCCTTCCTTGTCTTTTGCCATCTAGCCCCAGAAGTCACCTCTGCGACTTCCTTTTGGTCAAAAGCCAAGAATGATCACAAAAGCCAGCTGAGGCCATAGACCCCAAATGCCGATGGGAAGACTGTCAAAAAATCGGGGATGATGTTTTCAAGTCACTGCAGAGATTCTCAACATGGGTACCTGTACCCCCTGCAAAACCTTTTACTTACAGCCCAGATAAAGGATCAAAGGATCTGAGTACTTCACAGGCTGAAATTATTAACATTTAATGCAAGAACTATGTTCTCAGCTTAAAATGAGTGCATTCTTCTTGTTTTTCCAGGCTGTTTAGATGGAAACAAACACAAGTTAAAAAAAAAAAAAACTGGAAGTGATAAAAAATTACAGCTTTGATGTTTATAATTTTCAACTGCTATAGAAGTTGCCAATTTCTGCTTTTATCAGTTGTTGTGCTTCTACCTTAGATGCACTGAAATCAAAGAGTTTTGTTAAAGAGTCGCTCTTTGAATCTGGAAGTTGCTATTCAGGTAGATGCATTGAGGCTTAACTCCAAACATCATAGATCTTACAAGACTCAGGAATTTTAGAGTTCTCTGAATCCAAAGTGGGTCCACAGGCTCATTTCTCCATTCCTTATACAGAGACACGACTCCAGCAGCCTGGTGGAGAGCAAGTCTGGAGTATCTTTTCTGAGAAATGGAAGATCCCAACTCAAGCTAGAGGTTCAGCCAAATTTGAGGGTTCAGAATGGCAAAGGGAACTTGAACATCTGAGAAATGTTTGGGAGCATTGAATTTTGCCAAGAGAGGACTCAAGGGATTAAACAAATCACATCATTGCATTTTTTAAAAGTACATAGATAGATTTATGTATTTACTTTTTGAAGGGCTATCATATGGAAGTGAGATTCAACAACCAAATATTTTCTAACCTCTTATTTATGTAAAGCCCTTAGCTTGACTCCAGTTGACTTTGAAGAATTTGCAATCTGGCTTGATGGAGAATGGGATGGGAGGCCTGGAATGGGGAGAATGGATAGGAGAATGGGGAGTGGGAAATCTTAGGAGTGTTGAGTATGTCAGGAGGGCCAGTGAAGGTTAGTGAGTAGGCACCGCCCACGTCCCATGCATGGAGACATGCATGGATACATGCGTGTATGCAAGTCAACTTTGCACTGAGAAGAAGAACTAAATGAAATCTTTCATGTCTTTTTATTTTCTTCAAGTAAAGTCAATTCACTAAACTTATAATCAAACAAGATATGGTTTTTCCACCTATTTATGCCAATAAATAAAAAATGAATAAAATAAGTATTCATTTTTCAGTTATTATATCTGGGTTCAGGTTCATATGGTGGAATTAGAGTAATAAAAATCAGCCTATGGTTAGAAGACCTACTGTGTGTCAGGCATTATGATTCGCCTTCAGAATTGCTTGTAATATGCGTTATTTTTCTAATTTTATGTTGAAAACCTGACCTTGAGAAGTTAATCAATTTCTCTGAGGTTATACATTATGGATAGTGTATCTGGGATTTAAACATAGGCCTGTTTTGACTTCCATGTGCTTTTTTAAATTATTATTATAATACACCATTTATAGTTTTTGGCACCTGACAGAAAAACTTGGTTTAATTCATATGCATAGAAGGACATAAGTGTGTAGATGATTTTTTTCTTTCTTCAAATTTTTTTTCATTTAAATAATGGCATTGTGATGTTGAAAGAACATTTAGGTTTAAGTTCTGTTTTCACTATTCATTGGCACTGTATCCTTGGATAAGTCACTCATTTTGTCTTTTTGAACCTATTCCTTCTTCTTAATAATAGAAGTTAATAACTTCTTCTCTGCTCATACCTTGAGATTATTATGAGATTAAGATAAAACTACATACAAAAGCATGTGGAAAACTGATGACTCCAAATATCTCTCAGTTGAGATATCACCCTTTTTAGTTATTTAAACATTGGCTGGATCTATTTCTGGCTCATGGACCTCTTTGGGGGCTTGGCGTTCAAGAGATGCATTGTTGATTGTAGATAGAAAGGTGTGTGGAGAGACACTGTGTCGCCATCCCCTCAAACATGAGCCTTTACAAGAGCTGATTTTCCTTCCGGTCATTTCCAACATCAAGATTCTTTGAGATCCTTGAAGGGTGACCTGACATATGCACTGGGTGACCTGCAGTGACTCAGGGTGAAGGCAATCACCCTACACCCCACTTCATCATGGATCCAAGCCTCAGTCCATAGAGCTAAATGTGCTGAACCTGGCATGAGACAGAGAAGATCACGTGGCTATTGTTAACTCTAGTGGCCAGAAGAGTGTATTTATTCATTCATCCTTCATGCATTTATTCATTGATATGGTAAATTTTTCTTGAGTGCTTAGGAACTTGGTACACAGATGAAAGAAAAAAAAAATTCAAGAATAAAGGAAAATGAGGTCCCATCCCCAGCTGGGGTACAGACTCCATCATACTATAGGAGACAGGCGAACAAACATGTCTCTGAATGCATCGTGACACTGATAGGCATTCTTGAAACTATGATACGACTCCAGGAAGGTTGAAGAGAGCCATCCTGACTTTGGGTCTTACCTGATGAAGAGAATCCAGCCTAGAGGCAGGAAGTCATATAAATCTAAGCATGTTCCTTGAGCTTCATCTAAAATAAAAATCAGGAAACCAATATTAGGCATTAGGAGTGAATGAAATAAATAATCATAAATATGGGGACACAGGACAAAAAATACAAACCATGGGACCTAACCATTGCTGTGAATGGGTCTGAAGCCCTGGTGTCCAATAACCACTGACCTGTGGGTTAGGAGCCAGTGCTAATCTAAAGATTTAGAACCAGATACATACAAAATGGGACCTGCATAAGAAGCATCACTCACGCTGGGTCTTGACAGCACTTGTAACCACTCATGACTGTCGTTGTACATGGACGTCACACACAAGAGCTTCTTAGTATGGACCTGTCACTCCAAACAAGCGACCAACATACTGCAGAAAATAACTAATTAAAGTTAGAGAGTTGCGTTTTCTAGTCTTCATTGGTCCTTGTCTAGTTCTGAGCTAATCCTGTTTTTTGCTCACCCCAGAGAAAAGGAAATTTATTTTCTTTTTTGCTTGCTGGAAAGAGAAGAATCATAAAGACAAGAAGACTGAGGTTCACCAGGACATTGACTTCAAAAGATGCACCCAAGTATCTAGTCAGGGACAGGAGATGAGGTAGATAGATCCATAGAGCTGGCCTCGGGCTGTGACATCAAGTAACATAAGGGAGAATGTAAAGGCTTAGCTTCAGTTTTCAGAATAAATGACAATAATAATAATAATAATGGCATTATTTTAAAGACAGCTGTTGGAATTGTCAACTAATTCTTTTCAGATGCACACTATTAAAAATAGAGATTATAAATTAGAACTTGGGTTCAGACACTGGCTGGTTGGAGTGACATCACGAGGAAATGCCAAAATGTACTTGAATTTCTGTAGGCAGACACAGGGCCTTTGCATGGCTCCTCTCATCTCACATGCACTTGAGAGCAGGTGTTTGGAGGCTGGGGTCTAGGAAAAAGCGGTCACTCTGTGTAAGCCCTAAAGGGACATGAGCAGAAAAAGAAGGAAAAGAACATCTCTGCCAGAGATTAAACAAACAAACAAACAACTTGAATGCCAAGAACAAACTGAGGGCAGATGGGAGGGCGGGTAAAGGGGGGTGATGGGCATGGAGGAGGGCGCTTGTGGGGATGAGCACTGGGTGTTATATGGAAACCAACTTGACAATAAACTATTAAAAACAAACAAAAATAAAACAGACTCAACAGAGAATTTTGCAGAGGCTCAGGGAACATCTGGAAAGAGGAAACCTACCTGCTTCTTCACAGTCCTTGGAACACACCCGTGTTCCTCCCCTATAGCTCACAGTCATGCAGTTTGACCCTGGCATGCAGCCTTAAGCAAGCCATTTGCCCCTTCCAGCCTTGGGTTCCAATCGGTAAAATAAGGACAATGTACTCTTTCCTGCAAGAACGTGAAGAAGATTAAAGACACTAGGTGTTGGGGCGCCTGGGTGGCTTAGTCGGTTAAGCGTCCGACTTTCGCTTAGGTCATGATCTCGCGTTCGTGGGTTCGAGCCCCGCGTCGGGCTCTGTGCTGACTGCCAGCTCAGAGCCTGGAGCCTGTTTCAGTCTGTGACTCCCTCTCTCTCTGACCCTCCCCTGCTCACGCTGTCTCTCTCTCTCTCCTAGAAATAAATAAAAACATTAAAAAAAAAAATAAAGACACTAGGTGAAAAAGCATTATCTAGTATGTTCTAGGTTTATGAAAACTACCAGTTTTCTCTTCCCTGTTATTTCTTTTTGCAGCACCATAAGGAATAAAGTTGCAGGCGATGGGTACATAGCTGAGAATCTTCTTCTACATTTTCCCAGAATTGGGTGCAGCTTCAGGCTCACAAAGTGTAATGTCTGGTTGGCTGGTTGGAGCAAATCTCAACTGGCCTCTTCAGGGCATCTGGAATTCTCTATGGCCCAGTGGGTGATTCACACAGGCCCTGGACTGGGGCAGCTCCTTGCTGCTCCACATATAAATATAGTGATTTGTATAAGTATCTTTTCTATCAAAGTATTACAAGACTGTGGGATTTCATTTGCATGCCCCTGATGATCTCATTAGACACTACTTTATCTCCCCTTTTCTATCTGTCCCTAGTTAATTGGGTCCTATGGTATTAAGTTGCCAGAAAAGGCAGTTTCTGCTCCTGAATTTCCGATTTTGGCTTACAAGTGAGTTGGTGCAGATATAGTGATATTATATGTAGATAGTAAGCACTGAAGGCTTCCTAGAGGCCTTATCTCCTCCTTTAATACCTTTCAAGTCAATCTTTTGTGGTTTTATCTGCCTATGTATGGCACTCAAATATGGGCAGCACCCCTACAACCACCTCTCCTCTTCATGAAGCTCCTTCAATTTCAACCTCCCCATCAAGATTTTCCATCCTGGTGAACATTTGGCCTTACTTGCCTTTTTTATTTCCGGCTGTCCATTTGAAAAGCAGTGCCTGCCTATCTACCTCTCCCATCTTGCAGAATCATCAGGATGAGCCAGGTTCTTCCTATGGGCCGAAGACTCACCACCAACCTTCCACCAGAGGTGCTGAATCCGCACAGCTGGCCAAGTGCAGTGGATGGCTGGCAGGAGACCCAGCCTGGGATCAGGCTGGCTGAGAAGTCACAGTCATGGAATGTGTGCTCCAGGCACCCCCAGAGAACGAGTTCCAGTTTGGAAAAGAAGCTCAAGGGAGGAGACTATGTGGAAGATGAGAAGAATGGGGGAGGGAAGATAAACAGGGAAAAATGGGAGGAGCATGCTGAGTCTCCCCTAGACCCAGGCCTTGTCTGACTAGTGAAAAATATGCCTATTCCCAATTCTGGAAATATTCATTACCTATTTTTTCTCATGAAATATTCTTTTTTCTTTCTTTCATAGTTTATTGTCAAGTTGGATTCTATGTAACACCCACTGCTCATCCCAACAAGTGCCCTCTTCCATGCCCATCTCAAAATGGATAAAGGACCTGAATGTGAGACAGGAAACTGTCAGAACCCAAGAGGAGAAAGCAGGAAACAACCTCCTTGACCTCAACCGTAGCAATATTTTACTTGACACATCCCCAAAGGCCAGGAAATCAAGAGCAAAAATGACCTATTGGGACCTCATCAAGATAAAAAGCTTCTGCACAGGCAAGGGAAACAATCAGTAAAACGAATAGGCAACCGATGGAATAGGAAAAGATAGTCTCATGAAATATTCTGTCCAAGAACTTGCAGAGGTGTATCAAGTACTCTCTCCCTTGAGGACCCTCTCTTGAGATACAGCAGGCTCCCCCTTTTCTCTGCATCCTCCCCATGCTCAGTCAAACTTACCTGTCAGTGGTCAGCTTGGGGGCCCCTCCCATCATCTGTAGTCACTCACACACTGACACTTTGCTCTGTCTTCACAAATGCCACATTGTCAACGTGCCTGTCTTTTTTTACCTGAAGTCAGACGTTCTAGTTTATTTATTTCTGCGTATTCGGTGCAAGACCAGTGAAAAGTGGAGAGACCCACCAGTGCAGTGACCAATCCTACAGGGACCACAGCATCATGAATTTTGTGACAAAGGGCTATCCATGTGACGTGAACAACACCTTGAGCCATTCAGGGCTCTTGGTGAGCCGGATGCCATTCCTGACAGGTTGTTGATTTGAAATAGAGTTTTGTTGATGGCATGCAAACATATGTGAATACAGATGAACAAAGAAATGAATGAATGATTGTCACTGAAATTCCTGATTTGCCATGAAACCTGTCAAAAGAGGAGAGAAGACAGTACTTCCGATAAAGCACCAACTGGAAAACACTGGTGTGGGTTAGCAAAACTTTACAAGTGAAAGTCTCACTGCGTAACATAAATAAGATGAAAAAACGAAAAGAAAATCTTGGATTTTCTTGGATTATGATTACATGCTTGGATTAGGTCATTTCTATGTGATTCCAAACATATGCATGAAAATCCTTTCTATACCCATAAAACAATTGTTTGGTATTTGAACTTGACAGGCAAATTATGTACCCCACCCCCCCCAACAGTGTGTTGCAGGAACATTGCAGTTAATTTCTGGAGGTTGTGCTTAGGATGGATGATGCTTCAGAACAAATTGTGAGAGTGGGGAGTGGGCACCTTGATTCATATTACATAACAAAATAACAGTAATAAAGGAAACAATGATGAACGTGAGTCACTGCTCCAAGGCTTGCTGGTACACTTACAGTCCTCCAATATCCACAGGACACCAATGGGTACATCACTCCAATTATTAGATAAAGGCCTCTATTTTTCTCAGAAAATTTTAAGATAAAAATACCACAGTAAATGAGTGCTTTGGAAAAAACTCCCTCTAGTTGAATTTTTTTTTTCTGTAAGCATTCACTCATTAGTTCTAAAAAAAAAAAATCCATCTATAAAATCGGCAAGTATCTTTGGAAATACACCTCCTTTTTGAAACCTGTTTGCTGAAAGAAGAAAAAAGGAACATAATTGTCTGGCTAAATGAACACCCGTAACAAAGACAATTGGAGCGTTCTTATGTATTTTCTAAACCATTTCTCCTCCAGCTGCTTTTTCGGCCAGCCTCGGAATCCATAAAAACCAACTGTTGCTTTTCAATCTTTTTATGACACAGGATTACAGTAAACATAGTTTTTGTGCACAGTCTTTATATTTGCTCATTAATTCATTCACTTAGCAAATATTTTTTGAGATCCTCTATGTTCCAGACACTCTTTTGGACACTTAAAATGTTATGATGAGCCAAAATCATGCAGTTCTGGCCATAATGAGGCTTATGGGGGGGAAAGGGATGTCGTTATATAAAATATAATCACATATTAAAAACATAATTACACAACTGACTAATGGATTACTGTCACAATATGGTACATATTATGTACATAATACAGTACATAATAAGGTATAGCGTCGTATATAGGTATATAATACGGTACAGAGGTCAACATCAAAGTGTAACGAGGAGACTTGGTTAATTGGACAGCCAGGGCCAACTCCTCTGAGATGATATATATCTGCTGGGATCTAAAGGGTTAATTATTTTAATAGGCTATCAGTGTTGAAACAAATGTTCCACTATAGGGCTAAGGAACAGCATTTGTGAACTCATCCAGGTAAGGAATTTTTTTCATACCTGTTCATTTGTGTACATATGCAACAAATACTTTTTGAGCCACCAAATACTTTCCCAACACAATTCTGTCCCAGGTCTTCAGGAGTCATAGATCAGTGGGGCAAACAGAGGAACCAGGATCTGTCTCAGCCCTGAAGAGCATCACAGTCTAGTAGAGATCAAGGAACTAGACCAGGGTCCCCATCTCAAGGACATCCTTTCCGTCCTTATCAATCTGAAGGGGCAATGCAAGGACAGAGACTAAATTCTAGTAGCTGAATTAGTTACTGTCCTTGGACATGGCGCATAATACCAACCTATTCCCACTGGCTAGTGTTGTCAACTCCAACCCTACCCCTACTTTTTGGAGGGGCTGTATGGGTTCTCACTAATCAGACCTTTAGAGCTACCTGTAATATATATTCTAGAGACTTACCTACTCTCCCAGCTAGGCACAAACAAGATGTCCCGAAGCAGAGAATGGGTGTATTCCAGGTTGGTCGACCCTGGTTTATGTGCTGAGAAGCCCCAAGGACCTGGAAATAACACAAATCTGCTAGAAGACTCTAAGAGTACCAAAATTGTGCGCTTACCAGGGTGGGACTGTTACCTCCTTGATTAGTCTCCAGATTACATATCAGGAGTCAAATCTTGGAAGCCCATCAGCTTTCAAGGCCAGCCCATCAGCCTTCAGTTTCTTCCTCCTATCTTTGAGATCCTGATAAAACTTAGAGTAACAACCTGAGCCCCTTCATTCAGCAAGGATTTGGAACAAAATCACAGTATGCTTAATGTTGGGTACCTGAAAGGGATTTGTGCTGGCCATTCCTACAAGCCAGACTCTGCTGGTGCAGGGCTCTGTCACCACTGCCCACCTGTGACCTCCCTTGTGGGTGCATGCCTCGCCCGAGCCATGGCTACTGTCTCCTGATTTGCTGCATTGTGCCTACTGTCCTGCGTCTCAACACAAAGGCAATGAGAGGGTTAAGGCTGCAGTTAAATCAAAGGACAAAACTAGCTAACACGTACCAAGAGCTGACTCTGCTGGTCTGTGTTCAGAACACAGCTTGTATTAACTCTTTATGTTTCTACAGTCATACCAGGTATCGTTATCCCCATTTAGGAGACAGGAAAACTGAGGCATAGGAACGTTAAATAATTTGCCAAGGTCACCCAGCAAAAAGCAGGTGAGCTAAGAAGTAAGCCGAGGTGGTAGAACCTCAGATCTTCATTCTTAGCATCCCGACCTTGCTGCCAGAAGATGACTTTGGCCAGCATTTATGATGAAGCCTGGGTCTCTGGTTTACCTGAGGCTGGCTTGTTATGGGCTTAGTGAATATTTTAGCTGGGGCTTCCCTCATGGCAAGGAACAGAGACTCACTCAAACTAGCTTAGGGGGGAAGAGGTTGGATAGTTTAAGGATGAATGTAAGTTGGGGGAAAAGAAAAACTCTCACGAACAGAAGTTGGTACGGCCTTGCTGACAGTGCAGACCAAGCTTGCGTGCAAGTCCACAGGGACAGCAGGCAGGTGGGCGGGACAATTCACAGGTAGGTGCTTGCCCTCTGTGCCGCCCTGTCTACCTCCCATTCTCCCTATGTCTGCTACGCTCTCACCTCCCACCTTCATGGGAGCACCCTCGGCTCTGGGCTCATTGTTTCTGCTCACTCACACCAGATCCGTCCCAACATGCGGTGCTCACTGCCGCAGACAGAGCTGTGCTCACCTACAGGCCAGAAGGACAGGATATCTCAGAGGCTGACAGCATCCTTCCTCGAGCACCAACATCTCTTTGCTTGTCTGTCTGCAGGGGCACCCCAGGGGGACTGTAGCCCCCTCCGGGGCACCCCATCCAATAGAAGTCAAGAGTTAAGAGATAAGTAAATATTCATCGGTATGTCCATTACACCCTCTTCAGAGGATGCCCAGGAGCAGGACAGGTAGGAGCACTTCAGGAAGGGACAGCAGGCATCTAGACTCATTTGTGCAGATCAGGAACCAGAGGTGTGAGCTGGTGCCTAAGTGTCTCAGGGCCAGTGTGTGAGGGGAATTAGAGTTCACCACAGTCTCTCTTCCCCTGTAACACTAGGCACTGAGGGAGACAAGGTCCATATGTCAAGGGCTCCATCACTGCAGGCATTAAGTAGACTGAAATTAATACCTGGTATCACTTTCAGTTGAAAACTAGCAGATAAGTGAGCCGACATGTAAGAGCCTGTTTGTAACCCAATGGATGATCATGTGACACCTTTGCTGTATTCTCTGAGCAAATGTAGCTCAAAGCCCTGCCACAGAATTAGTGACGCCCTTCCCTAGATCTTTGAATTCCAATTTGGTGCCAATAAAATGGTATAAAACTATTCATTTTTGCTTGAAGAGCATTCATGACTTTGAGGGAAGAACAACACGAAAAGTGTGCTCTCTGCTCATGTAAAGTCTGAAGATTTAAGTTCTGGATAAAATAGCTACAAACACAGGGCAGAAGGCAGGTGTGGGGAGAATGGCCTTTGCATCTTTCTTGCCCGCACATCACAGCACTCTCAAACCTGAGCTTTGAGACCAAATCAACTTCTTGGAATATTCTCCCCCACCCCCCAACCCTGATCTCTCCCACCACGCAGTTCACAAATGTAGTCATTAAAATACCTGAGTCACACTTCTCAGTCTTACCTGGTAAACCAAACTTCATGGAAAGAATCCACTGTTAGGGCTCGGTTTGTGAGAAAAGGCAGGTCCGTTGCAGGCATCATTCATGTTGACCTTAACATCCTGCACATCATATTCCAAGACACTTTGTTCTCGTTGGATCCATGATCAAGCCAGCAAAACAGGGAAAGCAGGCTTCCCTCTCTGCTTTGTGGAAGAACCAAGAAAGAGGCTTGGAGGTGTCAAGCCACCCCCTACCCCCAGTGGACGTAATGGAAACAAGACAACACAGATACCTGGATCCGCTCTCTTTTAGGTAATCTTTGATTCTCAAAAAGAACCTGGGTGTTGTATGTAAGCGATGAATCACAGGAATCTACCCTCAAGATCAAGAGCACTCTGTATACACTGTATGTTAGCAAATTTGACAATAAATTATATTTTAAAATAAATAAATTAAATAAATAAACAAATATATAATAGGTTTAAAAAGAAGAAGCAGGGGCACCTGGGTGGCTCAGTCAGTTAAGCATCTGACTTCGGCTCAGGTCATGATCTCACGGTTAGAAGATCCGAGCCCCGGGTCAGACTCTATGCTGATAGCTCAGAGCCTGTAGCTTGTCTTTGTATTCTGTGTCTCCCTCTCTCTCTCTCTCTCTCTCTCTCTTTCTCTCTCTCAAAAATAAATAAAACATTTAAAAGAAGAAGGAGAAGAAGAAGAAGAGGAGGAGGAGGAACCAATAAATTATCTCAGGTAGACCTTACCATCCCATTTTTTAAACCAGAGGTAATTGAGGTCTAAAGAAATTCAGAGAAAAACAAGTATATCAGTTTTCTGTAAGTCTTGATATGATTAAGTCAACTAATTGGGATTTATTTATTTTTATTTTTTTAATTTTTACCATTATGGGTGATAGTGTCTGAAGCACAAGGAGAGTGGCTCAGATCAAACCTGGGGAAAGAAAGACTTGGTCCCCAAAGGACCCGTTTGCAGCAGGATTGAGGTGAAGGGAGCAACTTTGGAATAATCCAATTATCCAATATCTGAAGTTCCCTAACTCTTGCATACCACCTTCGATATGTATATTCGCATGTAACATACTTCTCTGTTATGACAAAGACAAGTGCTTACACACACACACACACACACACACACACACACACACACACACACACACGCTTTCACATCAACCAGCATAGAACAACATTTAGAAGATACAATTAGGCTGGAATCTTGAAATGACTCTCTATCATGGGCAAAACACCTGCTCTGTGTGGGGAGTTTGGGTTTATTTTTTGTTTGTTTCTTACTTAATTTACTCTGAGAGCAATCTTGTGAGGGAGGGATTTGGGGGTCCCATTTTATAGATGAGAAGATCATGGTTTCAAGAAGTTCCTTGCCTGCGGTAACCCAGGTAAGAGACAGCAGAGCTGGTTTCCAACTAAGTCCCGCTGATACAAAGCCATCCTACCACGTGGCCCCCCCCGGGGTGTGCTTGAAGGGCTGTTATCGACATGTCCATTCATTCTTTCCATCACTGTTTATGGAACATTCAGTGTCCGCCTGCCAGAAATTGTGGGCCAAGAAACAGGCATAGTCCCCTTCTATATAAACCTGGATTATCGCCTTTCAATTCAAGAATCACGAAAAGTAACTGTTTTGGGATTTACAACCCAGAAGCTATTGAGAGATCAAAGACCCTGGGCCGATGACCAATGCAGGACTGGGTAAGGCTCTGTGGGGAAGTCTCAGAACAGTTACACTGGGGTACCTGGGTGGCTCAGTCGGCGAACCACCAACTCATGACTTCAGCTCAGGACATGATTTCACAGCTTCGTGAGTTTTAGCCCCATGTCAGGTTCTGTGCTGACAGCATGAAGGCTGCATGGGATTCTGTCTCCTTCTCTCTCTGCCTCTCCAATGCTTGCTCTCTATCTCTATCTCAAAATAAAAATAAATAAATAACCTTAAATTAAAATAACAACAACAGCATAGTTACACTGAGTTCCAGAGCTCCAAGCAGAAGGGACAGTTATTCAAAGTCCTGAGGATAAGACTGTGGAGGGCTTTATAAACCATGTACCAGAGTCTAGAAGACATTATAGAAAGAGTTAATATTAACGTCAGGGATAGAAATTCGAGAAGTGTCATCATCGAAGTGGATATTTTTAGAACTCCCACCACTCAGTAGGGTTAGCCATCAACTCAGAACTTCCCAGAAATAATCTTCTTGAAGTTATGGCTTGGACTATGTCAGGTCTTACCAACTTCAAGGAACCCCAGTGTAAATCACACCGTCATTTTGAGAAGTACCAATGTGGCAGTGAAGTTTTTGGAAAATGATGGAATTTTGAAAAGAAGGGAGTTGAGTTTTGCAGAGTCTGTGATTCCAGCACAGATGCCCTGACTAACTCAAGTCCTTCAGTGTCATGAGAAGCCTGTCTCAATAATAATCGCCACCTTTGAGCAAAAGAGCCATGCACTGGGCTCCTTCTGAGAGCACATTCTGGATACTGCATACGACAGACACTGAATGCTCCATATTGTTTTCTGTCTACCATTCCTCACATCAGCCCTTGTGGGAAAGTAACATGAATCTTATTTTATAGATGATGATAATACTGAGGTTTAGAGAATTTAAGTAACTTTCAAGGTCACACAGGTGGAGATTGAGATAAAAATTAAATTCCCATCTGTCTGACTCCAAATGCCACACTTCTGCTGGTGGAAAAAAGATGTCATTAATTAATGGCATTTTCCTTTACTGTCTTCCAAGCAAGCTGCCACAGGTCTTAGTTCAATGTCCCAAGGAGACCCTCCAACCTGGATGCTGAAAATATTGGCCGCACGCTTTCTCCAAACAAATGAATACTTTAATATGTTGGTTTCCTCCTCTGCTGCTTAAATGTGACTCAATTCCCAGAGCTTGGTCTCTTTTATGAAGATAAGAGAACCCAAAGTCTGGCCCTGAAAGTGAGTAGCAAGCCTTACTTACACCACCACCAAAGTCTGGGTGAAACCTGGTGCTGTGCAAACAGGCAGCCGGAGAAACTTACCAGTAGAAAAGTTCAGTGCCAATGAGGTTACTTTGGTACCAGACACATGCCAGGCCATATGCTAGGCTCCAGGGACATGACCATTAACTGCTCTGGAAGATCTTACATAATCCAGTTGCAGAGACAAACACACAAATAAATATCAACAAAGTGGAGTCTGAGGCCGTGGGAGCAGATCTGGGACCCAGATTCATGCTGGACTGGGTGGAGGAGACGGTACCTAAACTGAGTCCCAGGAGATAGGGAGGAGCTTCTCATCTGGTAAAAGGGAGTGGAAAGGAGTTTCAGGGAATCAGAAGGGCATCAACAAAGTCCAGATGTAACCGTGTCAACCGTGAAAAGGAAGGATTAGGATACAGTGGGAGACGAGGCAAGCAGGCCAGCAGGGCACAGACTAAGCAGACTGGTGGGCCAGGATTAGAAGCTTGATTCGTATTTTGTTTGTATTTTATTTTTTTAAGTTTTTAAATAGTTCATTTATTTTTGAGACAGAGAGAGACAGAGCAAGAGTGGAGGAGGGACAGACAGAGAGGGATACATAGAATGGGAAGCAGGCTCCAGGCTCTGAACTGTCAGCACAGAACCCGATGCGGGGTTCGAACCCACAAACTGTGAGATCATGACCTGAGCTGAAGTTGGATGCTTAACCGACTGAGTTACCCAGGTGCCCCTGATGTGTATTTTAAACAGGAGGAAGGGAAATAAAAAGTTTGCAAAAGGAATATAAATTGAGTTCTCAGTTTAGCATTCACTTGGTAATCTTCCTCAAGTTTATTTCATTTTGTTTCTGTTGTGTGTCTTTCCTTCCTTCCTTCCTCCCTCCTTTCCTTCCTTCCTTCCTTCCTTCCTTCCTTCCTTCCTTCCTTCCTTCCTTCCTTCCTCCTTCCTTCCCTCCCTTCCTGTCTTCCTCCCTCCCTCCCTTCCTTCACATATATTTTATTCTCTAAGAGGCTGTAAGTTCTCTGAGGGAAGAATGCAAGTATCTTTCTCACCCTTGTTTCATTACAACACTTGGCAGGCTGTTTGGCAACATAAGAAAGTGCCAATAATTGCTGAAAGAATTGAAATAAAGGTGACTTTCATGAAGCATGGGGTAGGGGTTTTAAGAATGTTCCCTAATTTTCATCAGGACTTAGGTATGATTGTTTTCCTTTCTTTACACATAAATAAGCTGGAGCTCAGAGAAGACAAGTAACAATTCTCAGGAGTCCGAATGCTGCGTGCATTTACTCATGTGTAGAAATGTCAGGACTCACCCCTGGATCATTGTGGTGACAGTGGCTGTGTTTTTCAGCAGCTTGCTACATGTGTGACCTCAGATTGGAAAACCTGGGCTCAGTATCATCCTGTACACACTCATCAGCAACCTCAGTGAAGTGAGAAATAAGTCACAAATGGCTCCTTGAAGCCAAAATAAATCATAATAAAGTACGTGCTGTAGCCCATGCACTTCTGTAAGGAGAATCTCCCAGAACTGTTCTCTTTACCTGATGAGATAGAGACAGTGCTAGGCAAACAAGATGTCTGAGGTCTGGCTGCTGACACACTGATTGCACTATTGCATGTCAAATAAAAAATATATAAGTAGACTGGCACCAGTAAACAGTGGAGACTTTTTGGTTCAGGGAAATCTGTGCTCAATATGTGTGGCACGTTGAATACTTAAGACATGTTGATGCTCTGGGGGACTGGGGAAGGGGGAACACTGTGATACATTAGATTCACCCAGTAAATATGAGCTTGTAGATTTCATTTGGGCCCAGACCTGGGCATGTGTGATGTTCCGGAGGTCAGCGAACAAAAAACAGAGACTATGTGCGGAACACTGGCTAAGAGTTTGTTGCTTTCATTTATCTTTTCAGGAAACCGAATCTTAGTTTTGTTGATTTTTCTCTATTGTTTTTCTATTCTTTATTTCATTTATTTCTCTGTAGTGCTTGTTATTTCCTTTCTTCTGCTAGTATTGTTCCTATCTTTCTAGTTCCATGAGGTGTAAAGTTAGATTGTTAATGGGAACTTTCTTATTTTTAAATGTACATGTTTAGTACCATAAAGTCTCCTCTAAATATTACTTTTCTTGAATCCTGTAAGTTTGGATTTTGTTGTGTTTTTAATTTCATTTGCCTTGAGATATTTTTAAAATTCCCTTTTAAATATGTGGATTTTCCCATTTTCTTACTCATTGATTTTTAGTTTCACTATGTTGTGATTGAGAAAGATACTTGATATGATTTCGATCTTAAATTTGTTTAGACTTGTTTTGCAGCCTAACATGTGATCTATCCCAGAGAATGTTCCATGGACACTTGGGAAGAGTATGTGTTCTACTGTTGGTTAGAAAGTTTCATATATGTCCATTAGGTCCATCTGGTCTACAGTGTTCAAGCTCACGGTCACTCTTTCTCTATTAATTTTCTGTTCAGATGTTCCATTCATTATTGAAAGTGGTGTATTGAATTCTCCTATTATCATTGTATTATTATCAATTACTCTCTTCAATCTGTCAATATTTGCTTTCTTTTTTTTTTTAATGTTTTATTTATTTCTAGGAGAGAGAGAGAGAGAGAGAGAGCGTGAGCGGGGGAGGGTCAGAGAGAGAGGGAGTCACAGACTGAAACAGGCTCCAGGCTCTGAGCTGGCAGTCAGCACAGAGCCCGACGCGGGGCTCGAACCCACGAACTGCGAGATCATGACCTAAGCGAAAGTCGGACGCTTAACCGACTAAGCCACCCAGGCACCCCATGTCAATATTTGCTTTCTATATTTAGGTGCTCTAATGTTAGGTGGTATATGTTTAAAACTGTTTTATCTTCCTGTGGACACTTGTATTGTCATGTAATGACCTTATTTGTTCATTAGGTGACCACTATTGATACAAAAGGAAAGGATCTTGATTTGGAGAGTGAGAGGACACTTCACAGAGGAGGCAGCAAATAAGCCGTCTCCAGATTTGCCTTGTTTGACGGAACTCAGCTTTATAAATTCCACCTGTGATATTTGTCAACCCATTAATGATTTCTAATATCTGAGGACAGCTAAAATCCAACAGAGTTCTGAGCATGTTTATATTCTGGAACCTTAGACTCAGTTTTCTTTGTGAGGATAATGTAGGATGTGGTGAGGAGGGGGTTTGTTTGGTCCGTGTGTGTGTGTGTGTGTGTGTGTGTGTGTGTGTATGTGCATGTATTTAGGTCATCCAGAGTTTACTCTCTCTTCTTGTGTTGAAAGGACCTTGATTTTGCTAGGGGTTCCAATCCCTTGTCATGTTTCACTGCAATGCTTCAGCTAAAGCTAACACAGTCCACAAGCCTGGGAATCAGGCTCAGCCTACCAGGCAACTTGATTTCTTTAGCCACAGTGATTGCTTTGGGGATGGGCAAGCCATCACATCAGAGTGAATGGAATTCCCCGAGATTTGTGCTGAGGATCCCAGGAAATAGACTTTTGTTCAGATCCTGTGGATGTGAGAAGTGGGTGCATAGGGTCTGAAATGGCTGCTTCACTCTGGCAGAAACTAAAATCTTATCAATCAAAGGCAGAGCTGAGGGATAGAAAAACTTAGTTTTTGATGATGTTATTTGATTCTGGCTTAAGACAAATCTGAAGTTTCATCTACCCCTTTGGGTATTCTATCATACTGAAGTCATGCATTTCTTTTCCCCTTGAAACAATAAATGTCCATCCAGGTACTGTGTGTAGTTTTGAAGTGTCATTGCCTCACACAGGAAAAAAAAAGTATTTGGTCAACAGGGAACCTCACAGACATGGTTTTGTTTATAAGCTTTCATAGTGATGTGGTGAGATGTCCCCTCTGAGTGAAGGGAGCCTTGGATTTATAGGCTCTTTCACCTATAATGTCTCCAGGTAAGATCCCAATTATGCTACTGATTGCCTGTGAGTTTTTAACTTTAAGACAAACCATCCTCTTGACCCCCAGCCTTGCTGGATCCACTGCAAAGATGTAGTGTATTGCTTACCTCTTTGATTTTTCTCTTACAGATATGCCCTCAGAATTAGAAAGGTAAAAAATATGCATGAGTCCATTTCAGGAAATAGTTTACATTTTACATATTATAATTAAATAAAATGAGCATATTGGTTCTAATTTAATCTATGACTTGAAGATGTATTATGGTGTAATGAAAAGAACAACGGAGGTAGAAAGTTCTGAATATAAGCCCAGACATCATCATTAATGTGCGTGAAATCTTTTATTTTTATTTTTTTAATGGTTTTTTTTTCTTTTTTTGAGAGACAGCCTGTGTAAGCAGGGGAAGTACAGAGAGAGAGGGAGACAGAGAATCCAAAGCAGATTCTACACGGTGTCAGCACAAAGCCTGACGCAGGGCTGGAACCCACAGACTATGAGATCATGACCTGAGCCAAAGTGGAATGCCCAATCAACTGAGCCACTCAGGCACCCCATGTGTGTGAAAACTTGACTTGATCACTTCACCTTTATAAGACTCAGTTGTCCCATCTGGTAATGGGAACAATAGCACCTCCTATGCAGTATTGTTGAGAAAATTCAATTCACACTACATTTTCAGAGTGTCTTCCAATCTTTAAAATCATTCTTCCAGTAGAGCCCACCAAGAGTGTGGCTTTCTGTGTGAGAGCCAACCACAGTGTACTGAACTGGGGTGGGCACATACACCTCACACCCGGAGCAGCCAATCGATTGGCTTCAGGTGATTGAAAGAGGTCTGGTCTACTGAAGAGATTCTACAAGATTCTTTCTGAGAAACTTAACTTGAAAAACGTGATGAAAGTGAGGTACTTAGTGGTAGGATCTGGAAGTAAAAGTTGCAGTACAGATAGAGATAGGGGAACACTGGTATGATGGTCCATCTATATCCCTGTTTAGCTTCCTTTGAAAGCAGAGCCTGAGGCAAGGATTTGGTGCAGGTGGTTTCTTTGGGAGGTGATTCGAGGAAGTGTGAGTGAGACAGTGAGACAGAGAAGGGAGACAGGCAGGAAAAGGAATGTGAATGTGTGAATAATTGCTTTAGGCAACTTTTAAATTTGGCGGGGGGTCTTCCCTAAATTTCTCAAGTCTGGCTTAACTATGACCCCCTCAATCCACATCATGCTCTAACCCTCATATCATAACACTTAGGAAACTGTATTTTAACTGCTTATTCAAAGAGATCAGGCACAATTGGTCCCCAAGAAATATGTGGCGAGGAAATGGATAAAGAAAAGGACTGAGATGGGGAAGAGGAGTAGGAAAAGAGAGGAAGGGGTATGTATACTGTGTCTGGGTGAAGCTTTGGGGATATTACAGGAAATAATACAGAGAATCTTCAGGAAGCCGACACTTAGTCGAAAACAGAGACAAGTATTATGAAGACCAGTTATGGAAGGCAGAGCGCCCGCACTATGATAGCATAAGCCGAAGTGGTAAGACCCAGTCAGGGGCTTCAGAGGGTCATGCTGGAGAAAGAGAAGGAAGGAAACAACATTTTTGGAAAGCATTAATGTCCAGGGGGTTGGCTGACTACACACTCTGAACAGCTCTTCATGCAAACAACTTAAAAGGCAACTAAGACAGAAAATATTTTGAAGATATTTTTAATCATTCTCTCGGTTGGCTAGAAAGTAAGGCATTTGCAGAGGTCAGAAGCATGGAGTAAGAGTGAAAAATCTGAGGGTGGGAAGAATGAAAGCAGTCTTTCCCTGTGGGAATCCATGGAGCCTGGGGGGCTGCACTTAGGACAAGAAAGCCTCTTCCTCTGAAGCTTGTAGAGGGTCAAGGTCATTGTGGTTATGTCTTTAAAACAACAAAATAAAACAACACAAAACACAACAAAACCAAAAATCCCTGCTTTTTTTTCCTGCCTACTCATTATATTCCTCTTATGTCTGGGTTGAAAATGGTTCATCATGGATGTTAGACTTGATCTGGGGCTTTTACCTCCTTGTGGAATTTTGAGATGGCAAAGTTGACATTCTGTTTTCAGTTCAACCTTACTAGAAGTGAAGAATTCCAAAACAGGACTTTAATTGAAAGACTCATGACCTACATTGAATTCAGCATATAAATATCAACTAAAAATTCAGAATATCAGTAGCTATATGTCTCAAGGTTATTTTGTTTAATATTATGTAGACCAGTGAACCAAGGATGGGCAGTGGGACTGGTCCATCACAAGGCAAGAAATAAAGCAATGTATTGTGCATTAAGAAATAATAATAATAATAATAATTAATAATAATAATCCAACTGAAAGCCCATTTACTTCTTTGTATCACCAAATGCCAGCAATGCTCCAAGTTTGGTGATGAAACACTCTTCCTTGAAAAAACAAATCTTCTTTTTTTTTTTTTAATGTTTTTTTTTATTTATTTCTAGGAGAGAGAGAGAGAGAGAGCGTGAGCGGGGGAGGGTCAGAGAGAGAGGGAGACACAGACTGAAACAGGCTCCAGGCTCTGAGCTGGCAGTCAGCACAGAGCCCGATGCGGGGCTCGAACCCACGAACCGCGAGATCATGACCCAAGTGAAAGTCGGACGCTTAACCGACTAAGCCACCCAGGCGCCCCGAAAAAAAAAAAAAAATCTTCTGTTGGCCTCAGTCCTAAACAAATGCCACGTGTATAGCTGTTTTCTTAACAATGTATATATATTTCATAGTAGGATTTTTTATTGGATATACTTCAATAAATTTAAAATAAGGGTATATGGGGGTTAGAATGGAGAACCCCCATTTGTACAGTGGACCTTCCAAAGTACAAACTCAACTCCCACATTTGTTTAGAGAGTAAGTTATTAATGTTTTGAAATGTTTTAAATTTGTGTTGGATGCGGTTTGTTCCTCTAATTCCTGTGGCTTAATACATATTCTTGTATATAAACAGTAGATTTGAAATAGTCAATCGCAGCTGTATAAAGATCTTTCTTTTCTGAGTCATCTTGTCTTTTTGGTGTGAAGTTTTAGATGAAGTTAATCAGAGGAGAAAGTAATTGCAAACTATGGTCACTTACATAGAAAAAGAGGCAAATTTCAAAGAAGAATACCAGGAGAAATGACAAGATGCTGGCCCTAAACTACCAAAAGAAATTTAAACAGCGTTTGGCTGCCTGCATCATTTTCACCAAGACTTGGCACTCTTATTCAGCCGTGGATGAAATGAGCTCAGTGTCCTGTAACATTCAGCCATATCCATGATATTTACAGAAGAACATCTTTGAAAGCCTTTACTAAGTATACCAAAATTTATAATAAATTGTCAGGTGACATTTTTTCAAAGGAAAAATTTGACTGCAGAAACATTTGGAAGTCATTAGAATGAATCCCAATAGATACAGACTGTATTGCAATTTCTAGAGCTGACTACTTATGAATTTTTGCCCCCCCAAATCACAAAAGGTAAGGTAAGCCTTACCTGTGAGCAAAGATCACAAAATCTGGCTGTGGTGAGTACTGAACATAAATATGTGAAGGCCAGTGTTGACGGAGCAAGTTTATATACATTCTAGATTTATGTATCAGTGGTGTGAGTGCTAGTGCATCTAGTGTGTAAAAAATCACTTGTGATATAATCTAATCTTGATTGATCTTCTGTGTTACTAATTAACTTTTGTAAACATTTCTAAGCTCAGAACATAATGTTCTTTTCCATCTCGTGTAACAAAAACACACTCTTTTAATGTCTGTGCAAACCTAAGCCTAACTGTATGTACTCATTTGTGTGTGCCTATTAATTGTTTTATAACATGAACTTAATACCTTTCACAATCACTCTGTATGGGATGCCATTTATGTGCCTCCCAGAAGCCCTCACCCCTAGCCTATCTCCTGGGTGCCACATGCTTGTCTGGAGAGTGATGGAGCCCATGCAGTCCCCAGGTCACCTTCAGTCACTGTGTCATTGCCTTCATATTTGCACATTTGGTGTCTTGTTTAGGAAGTCCTTCCTTGCACTAAGAGCTTGAAGATGTGCTCTTATGATATCTTCTAAAAGTTTTACACTTTTGCTTTTCAGTTAAGTCTTTAATCCATCTGGAATTGATTTTGGTATGTAGAGTGATTTAGGAGTTCAATTTATCCCCTCCCACCACAGTCTCCCATTGATAACCCAGATTCTTAGCACCATTCTTCATAAAGGCTCTCCTTTCTCCACTGATTTGCAGCTCGAGCTTTCCTAGGTGCCATATTTGCCCATGCTGTTTGTGGGCACCCTATGCCGTTCATTGTCGATTTGCCCATGCCTAGTAGCACTGTGATTTAATTAATCTGACTTACAATAATTAATGATTTCTGCAAAGGAAAGACCAATCAACACCTTTTTCTTCTTCTTGACTATTATTGACCTTAGCACTTCCAATTATATTTCAGGTTTTGGTTTGTCATGTTCTGTGAAATACCCTATTGACATTTTCCTTGGAATTGCATTACATCAGTGGCTCATTTGGAGAGATGTTTGACATCCTTAAATATTGATTCCTTCTTCCATGTGTTGGGTCTTTAATATTTTCCAAAAGGTTTTGTAACTGTCATCGTAATTGGTTTGAATTAAGTTCATTGCACTTTTTCCCTAGGTGTTTTAGGTTATGTTTTGTGCAGTGTGTGTGTGTGTGTGTGTGTGTGTGTGTGTGTGTGTGTGCTTGACTATTACAAATTTTAAGTTTTAAAATTACATCTTCAAACTCTGGGTATGGAATTCAATCCATTTTGGCATATTGATTTTGTATTCAAAAATTCACTAACTCTCTTACTAATTCTAATAATTATCTTTTGATTTTTAAATGTTTATTTATTTTTAAGAGAGAGAGAGAAAAATTGCACAACCTGTGGAGGATTATAAGGAGAGAGGGAGCCACAGAGTCTGAAGCAGGCTCCAAGCTCTGAGCTGTCAGCATAGAGCCCACTTTGGGGCTTGAACTCACAAACCATGAGATCATGACCTGAGCCGAAGTAGGCTGTTTAACTAACCGAGCCACCCAAGAGCCCCTATCTTTTGATTTTTTTTTAAGGTTTCTACGTAATCATATCACCTATGTCAATAATACGAGTTTTGTTTCCTTCTTTCCAATCTTTATACATTTTGTTTTGCCATCTCTCTTTCCATGTGGGCTAGTACCACTAGCATAATGTTTAAATATAATTGGTAATCATACATTCATGGTTTTTACCCAGTGACTTCTAGGACACATATCTTAGATATCATATCTTAAGCAGCATTATGGGAATAGAGAAGTTCACTCTGTTATTTTTTGCCATTATTCATATTTATCGTATTCACTTTTGGAATATTTTATATGTTGACAATGTTTTAAAACTTAAGAAAATATTTTATATTTTATAAAATTTATTTATTTTGAGGAAGGGAGAGAAAGAGAGAGAGAGAGGCAGAGGGGAAGGGAGAAAGAGAATCCCAAACAGGCTCTGTGCTGCCCACGTAGAGTCTGATGCCGGGCCTGAACTCACAAACCATGAAATCATGACCTGAGCCAAAATCAAGAGTTGGCCGCTTAATCAACTGAGCCACACGGGCTCGCCAAAACTTAAAAAATTTTAAACAAAAGTTTGAATACAAACTAGCCAGTTTGGGAGAAAAGAATCAATTTGGGGGTGCTGGATCAAAGAAAAAGAGAACAAGTGTTAAGAGAAAGCAAGCATGTGAGCTATTCGAGGAATGCGGGCTATGGACAGACAGAGAAGGGTAGGAGGGTCCTTCCAAATGAAAGCCCTCAAGTGGGCAGGGGGCAGAGAGCAGGGGCTGACCAGTTAATGATGTAGTGAATAGAAAACACAAGTGGGGAGTTTAGAGCCATGTGAATTGTGAGGGCTGGAAGGTTGGCCATCATGACAAGGCTCTGATCCTTGCTGGCATTATCTCCTTTCTTATCTCCCTTTCGCATGATGACACATCTTTGGAGGTCCCCAAAGGCAGTAGATCATTTCAAACCTCCAGGCTTTAAACAACCCCTTCCTTCTCTCTGGAGTGATCAAGCCTACCTTGTTGAGCCTTTATTGATTTTTTTTTTTTTTTGTAGCTTAGTGTAGATAGAACCACCCCTGGGAAACCTTCCTTTATGTCTCTCCCACTTCCCCAAAGAAAGATCAAATTCTCTCTTACATTGCTTTCTTTGTGTCTTGTATGTACTTCTCTGGCTATATTTGTTCTTGTATATATATTCAGTGACTCTCTTTCCTTAAGGACCGTGAGCTCCTCAATAACCTTGCACAGTTGTGTGTACACAATCACAAGAGAGAGGGACTGTTGCATTTTTGTGATGTGCCGGGAAGCGTGCTAAGCTCTTTTCAAGAATTAAATAGGAGTTGTTCAAAAATTTCTTTTTAAATGGGGGCTGGGAGTCGCTTGCCCAAACCCACAGAGTTAGTTAGAGGCAGACCCCTCGTCTCCTGACACCAACGTTATCAGCCCTGCCTTCCTTCAAGCACAGGCATCACATCTAGTTTGCTGTGTGGACTCCAGGCACCTCCTGAGCTGAGCCCTTTTCTTAGCTGCAGCGAGTTTCCAGACTCAAGTCAATGCCTTCAGAAAGTGCAACAAGACTCCTTCAGCCAATACAACCAGCACCTCTCAGAATAACTACAGAGAGAGGGCTTTGCTGTCCCAAGGGATCAAAACTGCCTGTAAGCCAGCATTCTTATTATTAGCCGAGAAGTGAAATAGTTCAGGAGAGACTCCTGCAAGTTCATGTGCTCTCCAACTACTTTCTTTCATCTCATCCTCTGAGTCCTTTTGGCAAATTGACCACCAGACCAGCCCCTCCACTACCGTTCTACTGTGTGTACGGGTGTGTGTGTGTGTGTGTGTGTGTGTGTGTGTGTGTATGCATGCGACCACATGGATACATGTGTGCTAGTCACAAGTGTACACACACGTATGTGCACTTTCCCTTCGATGGGCTAGACAGGAACAAAGCCCATTAAAAAAAAAAAAGCGAATTCATTTCCTTCCTTTCCTCCAAGGATCACTGGAGTTCAAAGCTGAAGTGACTTAACCACTTGGATACTGGAAACTATGAATCCTGTGGCCAGATTTTAGGAAACAGCACCTGGCCACCTCTGACCGAGATTCTGTCAACAGCATGACATATTTGAAATGGGAATCATTTCAGAAAATCCACAACACACCATAAAGGGAAGAACATTGCCTTTGGGATTAGATCACTGCTAGTGAGGCTGGGTTTATTTGTTTATTCGTCTGCTTTCATAAACACTGTGTGCCAAGTCAAGGGCGAAGCATGTCATGAGGATTTTTTCAGTTCTTCTGAAACCCAGTTTCTTAGTCTGGGGACAAAAACCTCACCATATTGTCCTGTGCGAGAGGGAAGAGGGAGTTGACCTTTGTCCTTAGAGGGGTCTAGGGTTTACCCCCATGCTAATGATGACGATGGCCACAGTGATGATGATGATGATTTCATTCACAGAGAACTTACTAAGGGTCAAGTGAAATGCCAAGTGCTTCGTGTGAAATATTTAACCTTATAGCACCTGCTGGGGCCCATGCTCCAATTTGTCAGTTTTTATGACACGAGGGCAGTGAAGTGTAGAGAAAGTTAAGTAAGAAACTTTCTCAGGGTCAAAAATAACAGAGATGGGATTAAAGACAGGTATTAGGGTTCCTAAAGAAACTTCGATTACAGACTTAGTGCCCCAAGAACACTGTGGGCCAGCTGCTGTAGCTCCTGTCTTACAGACAAGAAAGGAGGGAAGGATGTGAAACTGCATCCTCTCTGCTGCTAGCCAGTCATCTCCCCATGTTCTTGCTTCCTGACACACATGTTTTCTTCTGCATAACTGGAGTTCATTGCTGGAAACGGCCTCCACCACCCAAAGTCACCCTCAGCTTTGCTTAATCCTCCTCCGTGCACTTAAGAACCTATATGTTTCCATGCACTCATTCGGTAAAGGACTTTCGAGAAGTAGCTTTGCACCAGGCATGATGCTAGTGCCTGTGATCAGAAATAACCAAAAGAGATGAGGAGGCTGCCCTGGTAGATATCGCCATGCGGGAACACCCTGTCCCACCCCAGACCTTTGGTTGCAACATTAGAATAGCTGCCATGTGCATTCACTCAGCTTGGCTCCTTTTTGTCACATTCTGGGAATAACTTCTGTGTTGACTGTGGCTGGTCAATCACCTCTGGGCTTCACCCTGAACGCCCAGCCAGCCAAGCATGCTCTCAGCCTTTTAAGCTGAATTTAGCCAGACACTGTGCTTGCCCCTGAGCTGACTGCCTTTTTGTTTGTTTTTCCCAACGTTTGAAGTCATAGAATTTTACAAAAGCAAAGAGAGAAATCTAATGAATCCCCATGTAGCCTCCATCACACAGCTTTTTCAGTTATCAGCAGTTTATGAATATTTTTTAATGTTTTTATTCATTTTTAAGAGAGAGAGTGCAAGCGGGAGAAAGGCCGAGAGAGAGGGGGCAGAGGATCTGAAATGGGCTCTGTGCTGACGGCAGAGATCCTGATCTGGGTCTCAAACTCAGGAACCGTGAGATCATGACCTGAGCAGAAGTCACATGCTCAACCAACTGAACTACCAGGTGCCCCTCAACAATTGTTTCTTCTCTCTGCCCCCACATTTTTTCCTTGAGTTATTTAAATAAAATTCCAGATATAATGTCTTTTTAATCTATAAGTAATTTGGTATGCATATCTAACAGAGAAGGGCATTTAAAAAAACATTATCGCCATGCCATTACTAACTCTACCAAAATAAATAATATTCCCAATTCTAATATCTCTTCTTTGTCTTCCCAACTGATTCCAAAATGCCCTTTTAGACTTTGTGTTTGAATCAAGATCCAAAGTTCTCACCCTGTATCTGGTTGATATGTTCTGCTAAGTTACTTTTTTTAATTAAATGTTTTATTTTGAGATAATCATGCATCACATGCACTTATAGATGATTACAGAGATATTCATGTACCTTCCAGCCACTTACCCCAGCGGTAGCATCTTGCAGAATCAGCATACAGTTTCACATCAGGATATCGGCATTGGATATTGTCACCGAGCTGACTTTTGAAAGTTATCAGTATTCCAAAACTTCTAAAACAATAACAGTTAACTAAGAAATGCTATTTTCTGGGGCACTTGGGTGGCTCAGTTTGTGGTTGGGCGTCCGACTTCAGCTTAGGTCATGATCTCACAGTTCGTGGGTTCGAGCCTGCCATCGGGCTCTGTGCTGACAGCTCAGAGCCTGGAGCCTGCTTCAGATTCTGTGTCTTCCTCTCTCTCTGTCTCTCCCCCACTCATACTCTGTCTCTCTCAAAAATAAATAAACATTAATTAAAAAAAAAAAAGGAAATGCTATTTTCTTTCTTGTTGAATTCAGTCATGCTCTATATAGCTTTATTTCCTTTGTAGGAAGGAAAACACTACCACAAAGAGGCCTTTGATATGGGCACCCTAATCATCGCTATTTCATGGTGGTCACATCCCCATTTTCCAAAGAGGTCAGACCTCACTTCACAGAAACACACAGGCCAGCAGGAGTGTGGGCAGGCGGCTCTGGTTCCCTCGAGACCCTCTGAGTTCCCTACCAAATCACTGCCAAAAGCCTTCCATTCAGAGACTGTGCCTTCTGACTGTAAAGGACGCGGTTCATTATACTCCATGATAAACACATCTTTGGGGATCACCCTGAAGGTGAGTCAGGCAGTGAATCACTCTCTTCTTCCCTGCCACTCTCCTGATGGGGCCTATAGCTTCTCCAGACCCAGGACAGCAGGCGTTACTCATTTATACATTTTCTACTTTGCAGGAGGGATTGCCTGGGCGTGCCACTGCTCAGTAAGTGATCTGACTTGCAATTATTTTTTGGAGAAGCCAAATGGAAATCAGTGGGCTTTTTTGTGTGTGTTCCCAATATTGGCGGCAAAAGAGATAAGACACCTTCCTTAGGGGTCCCACCATTGCATGCAGCTTGGTTGTAGATGTGGACATGGAAGGGATAAAGGAAAGGAGACTATTTTTAAGCACCTATGCACCAGGAACTATAGTAGAAAGTGTACGTGCATCCCACCTTTAAGTCCAGACAACTGTACTCATGAAATAAGATAGTTCTCTCCTTCTTGACCGTAAGGAAACAGAGAGGGTTTCAAAGTCCCTAAGCCAATGAGTGCAAGTCAGGTCAAAGCAGAGCCCAGAGTACACACTTTCATCCTTGGAGTAGTCTCCCTTCAGATGACTCCTGTACCCTGCACTGTGCATGTCACGGGACTATATCATGGAAACTTCCAAAGAAACCTGATTTTGCCTTAAGAAGAAAATATTAGGAGATGGCATAAAGACTGCTTTAAGCATGGAAAACCGTTCCATCATCACACCACTTACTCATTCACAGTCCTTACTAGTAATGGAAAAAAATTGTTTATTTGCTTATTCGATTTTTAAATTAATGAGTTAATTAATTTTTACTTATTTGATTTTAGTTTATCTTCCCCTCTAGAATTAAAGAGTGAGCATCGCTGTTTGGTTCTCCATAGAGGTGCCTGGAACATAACAGGCACTAAATATATATTGATTACATGGATAAATGAATATTTAGTGAGAATAAACAAAATCGAGTGAAAGGTCTGTGCCTGGGATTTAGCTGGTGCTTAAAAAAAATGGAGTCCCTTTTATGACATGCACTAAGGGCTGTGGGAAACTTGGCCCTGAGCTATCTTTCCAGCCTCCTCTCCACCTGCTGCCCTACCAACGTTCACCTGTCCATTCACACTAGTGTCCTTCACCTCTGCACCCCTGCCCCGACCAGCATGCCCTTCCCCCACTACCTTTCTTCTGTCTCAGCTATTCTCTCCTGGTCTCATGTTAGAATCCTTTGATCTTCTAAGATCCCACGGAGGGTCCTAATGAGCAACCACAGTTGAGAATTGCTGGTGTTTGTGCAGCTGAAGGGGCATCTGGTTGCAGGCATTTGAGACATAGGCAGTCATTGTTACAGCCAATGTGTAATTCTGACCAAGCGACACTATATGTCAAGACCTGGATTACCTCTCACTTCCTCATCCCTGTCAGTCCTACTTGATACCTCCCTGCTCTGAAATCCTGCAGTCCCTCAAGTTCTCCACACTTCACTTGGCAACTGATATATTTCACCTTTAGTTCATAAGTTATTTTTCACGTCAGCTCTTTTCTTTATTTATTCAGATCCCCAAATGCAGGGCATTTACAAAAATATAAAGGATCATAGACAGTTCGGAGCTTCTTTTCACAAGTTAATTCAGAATGGCTCCGAGTCCAAGGTTCCTCCTTGCTGACTGACAAGGAAAGTTCTCTGGTAATGACATGACCTCAAAGTTCTCCCCACACTAACACCCCACACAGCCTCACTAAAAAGCAGGAGGGTGTGGGAGGGAAGCAATAAAGTGACTCCCTCCTTCCCAGGGAGCTGGCTCCATCCCCTTCTTCTTCCTGTTGTTCTTCACACTTAGCTCATTCATCCAACAGACATTTCTTAAACATCTGCTTATGTGAGCCAAAGGAATGAACAGACTCTACTATAGCAGTCTTGACCTCAGAAAAGTTCTAGGACATCCCTTAATACACATTAATGAGTCAGGAGCAAATTCAGATGTATTCATGACACTCCTTCTTCCCCACTGCATTTGCTTTTGTGAAAAAAAAGAAAAAAGAAAAAAAAAAGAAAAGAAAAGAAACAAGGAAAAAAAGTGTAAGACTAGGAGAATTTGGAGGTGGGCGGGTGGTCATGTGGGAGCTGTTCATGTTCTTCGCTCAGTTTTTTTACAGTCCTAAAACTGCTAAAAATAAAGTCAAATTTAACAATTCAACAGATCTGTATTTCGGCCATCTAGTATGTCCCAAGTGCTGTGATAATATGTGTATTTAGGTGCCAGGAGCATTTTTATTGACCTGAACAAACTCTTGTTGAGTATATCCACCAGGTCAAGAATCATTCTTGACACCGGATATATAGACAGATCATGGGACAGAGCCAGCTCAGAGTTGAGGGAGAGACATGGGTAGATTCAAAGAACAAGCTTATGGATACCAGCAGAGTAGAAATGAATTGCAAGAAAGAATTCCAAGGAAACAAATAATATGATCAGAGAACAAAAACACAGTTAAAGTAAGTAGGATGATATAAATTCTTGTGCTGACAGAATTAATAGTATTCAGATTCTGGCCCTACCACTTACTTGCCGGGTAAAGCTATCTGATGCTTCCATTTTCTTAGTTTCCTCTATAAAATGGGATAATAATGTCTACTCCATAATGTTAGAGGCTTAAGTAAATTATGTTAAAGAAAAAAAATATTCTGACTCTGTTGAAATGATAAAGAAGACTTTATTTAGGACTATTGCAATGGATGTCAAGACTGTTAGAGTAGAGGGGCACCTGGGTGGCTTCGTTAAGCATCCGACTTTTGCTTAGGTCATGATCTCGCGGTTTGTGGGTTCGAGCCCCGCGTCAGGCTCTGTGCTGACTGCCAGCTCAGAGCCTGGAGCCTGTTTCAGTCTGTGACTCCCTCTCTCTCTGACCCTCCCCTGCTCACAGTGTTTGTCTCTCTCTCCTAGAAATAAGTAAAACATAAAAAAAAAAAAGATTGTTAGAGTAGAAGAGAGAAATTGGGCTCAACTCTGAATACAGCAAAGATGGTGGGGGTTTATAGCCACTGAGGGGAGTAAGGGGGTCAGTGGATAGAAAATTCCTAAAAGGAGATATCAAGCCTAGGGGGATTCTTGCTAAACCAACTTAACAGAGCATCTGCTAAAGGCCAGCATGATCAGATACCAAGTATAGGGGATGCTGATCAGTGATCGAGGGTGATCATATAACAATCACTGGAAGGGATCTTCACAAAACTGGCCTAGCAGGATTCTTGCTAAGACTGAGCTGTTCAGGCCTCAGAAGAATAGGGGCCAGAGTTGGGGCCTAGTCAACAAGGCCCAGAGGAGCCTGACTAAAGTTGGACAAGGAGAGAAACCTTATCACTTAAGACATATGAAGTATTTATATCGGTATCTGTCTGTCTTGCTCTGTTCAGGGTGCTCTAACAAAACATGATAGACTAGGAAGCTTCAACAACAGACATTTATTTCTCACAGCTCTGGAAGATGACAAGTCCAAGATCAAAGTGCCAGAAAATTCTGTGTCTGGTGAGGACTCGCTTGCTGGCTTGCAGACGGCTGCCTTGCCACTGGCTGTCCTATACATGAAAGCAAATGAACATAGACATCTCCCTGTCTTCCTCTTCCAATGAAGGCATTAATCCCATTGTGGAGACAGTACTCATGACCTCATTTCAACCTAATTATCTCCCAAAGGCCTCACTTCTGCAGAGCATGTTAGGGCCTCAACATATGAATTTAGGGATATACATTGAACCGATAATACTAGCACATATTAGATATTCAGTATTGGTGGCATTGAATCCCCATTCATTCCATTTTTTTCCCATTATATTTTCAGTTTGGGAAGATAACAAAAGCTAATATACACTTTATATATGCTGTTACTTTCTCCAGCTTAGAAGAATTTAATATATAATTTTTGACATGGGTGAGTTTAATATAGAAAATTCTGTACCTGCTCTTTTTGCTTAATTATAAACAAATAATTTCTCTGTGTTACACCAAACTCTTTGTAAATGTATATGCAGCATTTAGAGTAAATTTTCTTTTTCTTTTTTCTTTTTTTTTTTTTTAATGTTTTATTTATTTCTAGGAGAGAGAGAGAAAGACAGCGTGAGCAGGGGAGGGTCAGAGAGAGAGGGAGTCACAGACTGAAACAGGCTCCAGGCTCTGAGCTGGCAGTCAGCACAGAGCCCGACGCGGGGCTCGAACCCACGAACCGTGAGATCATGACCCAAGCAAAAGTCGGACGCTTAAACGACTAAGCCACCCAGGCGCCCCTAGAGTAAATTTTCTTAATAGACACTATTTAGGTCATTTCCTACTTTTCCCTAAAGTTATTATTATTTTTGATGATGATGCCTCCTCTTCGATGAAGATTGTTTCCTTATGAAAGATTATGAGAACAAAAAGTCCAAATCAAATCCTATCACTGGCCTGTCAGGAACAGTGGAGCCTTCACTATGAAGGATTGTAATCTGGGGGGATACCTTCCTCGCCTCTCCACTTGGTCCAGAGAAAGCAACTGCCTTCTCTGAGTCTCATTTTGCTTATCTGTAAAAGGACGAAAACTGCCCATTTGAATTAAGTTGGCACAAAGATTAAATGATGTGTCATATGAAAAGAAACCTAGAAATGCATCGGGGCAAGCAAATGACCTAATAGTCAATTTCACTGCAATAGTCTACATAAAACTTAGATAACATCCCTTCACCGGTTTTTCTAGGACTTCCTCCTTTTTAGCCGGAAGTCCTTCCTGAAAGGGTGGATGCTGTGTCTGGAGCCCTTGGCAGGTAGGCTACTTGTATCTCTTCTAGCTCACCAGTGCTCACAGCTGAGAAGTAGGAGTTGTTTCTTTTTCTTCTGAAGGGGGGGGGTCTGACAGTTGGAGTTCCTGTAGGGAGGAGGGGCTCATCTCCCATCATGTTCCCCTCATTCCTAAGCAGGAGACATGAACGCAAATGGACCAGAGGCACTAGACCCTTTGGGGTCTGAGGATGGTCCAGACTCCAGTACTTGGTACTGTCTAAGGGAAGAAGAGCAGCCATGTGCTCAGACTCACGCTCTCCCCCCTCAGAAGGCCATGTGGGGTAGTACCCAGAATGTGTTGGAGAAGGATGTCTAGTGCCTCAATAGAAACTAGCTTGTATTCAGAAGCCTTCCTTGGATGCACATATCACCAAAATTTTGCATATAATTCAAGGGATTCAAAAACTTCCAGAAGCTAACATGGATGGGCACCACACTTAAGAATCTCAATGTCAAGGGGCACCTGGGTGGCTCAGTCGGTTAAGCATCCGACTTCGGCTCAGGTCATGATATCGCAGTCTGTGGGTTCAAGCCCCACATCAGGCTCTGTGATGAAAGCTCAGAGCCCGGAGCCTGTTTCCAATTCTGTGTCTCCTCCTCTCTCTCCCCCTCTCCAGCTCATGCTCTGTCTCTCTCTGTCTCAAAAATAAGTAAACGTTAAAAAATTTAAAAAACAAAATCTCAATGTCAATTTATTAAAATCATTTTACAAACTCTACCTTATCCAGGATAAATACTAGTTACATTTCTTTGTAATTCAAATAATGTATCTATGATATGCTCATGATATACGTGCATACATACATTCACATACAGTTGTTTTGGTTTTGGCTTGGTTTGGTTTCATTTTTAAGAGGAAACAGAGGGATACAGGAGAGCAGCTGCTCACTTGACAGACCTTCAGCCAAATCTACCTCCACGCCCCAATTTTGCTAAGTCACACTATCAATTTGGTTCACCCTCTGCTAAGGAGGAAAAGCATTCAGGCTAGTACTGAAGCCCCACTTCCCGCCCACACTGTGGTTAGGACCAACTGTAAAAGTGCTTCAGGAAGATCAGAGTGCCATTATAATGTAAGGAACATTTGTTGTGATAATTTCATTACTCTCATTTCTGGGAAAATTAGGTCTTAAGTGCAGAAAAATCCAATGTCCAATATTCAAAACAGAAGAGGTAAACCAATAGTAAAAGCATGACCTCTTCATGGCAACTTTGAGGAGGTATAAGTGTGTGTTGCTTTTGGCAAATTCACAGAGAAGGACCCATGCTTAGTTGCCACCTTTCCCAGACTTCTGTACTACTTCTTCTGTGGTCTCAATCCAGTGACTAGATATGGTAGCTCTGAGACACACTTGGAGGCTTCCACTGACTCAGCCATGCCAGGTCTGGACAATGTAGATCATTTGTCTAAATCCTAATCTTATAAAACCCTGATTCCATAATACTTATTGAGATTCTGCGTCCCCAATTGAACACTGACTGACGTGTGTCTGTGTGTGTGTGCACCAGCATTTGCTGCTTCCACAGCCTAATTTTGACTCAAGAACCAGCCCTTCAATATCTGACACAGACACTGCCCACCCACACCTACAGTCAATACCCACCTACCCCCATGTCCCTGACCTTTCCTCAGTGACCAAGGCTATGAGAACATAATTGTGGTTGACCACAATGAACACATACCTTAGAGCTTACAAGAAGTGCTCAGCTGTGGTTTTCCTGATCTGAGTCAGAGGGCCAACTCTCAGGATTTACTCTTTCCTTGTGAAATGACCTAAATCAAAACCCCAGGGCCTATGAGAACAAGAGACGCCTGGCAGAAAAGGGGCAAGAAGCTAGAACCGAAGCTCCTATAGCTACAGTGATGATTCCTTCACCCAGTGGGTTGTGTGTGGAAGGAAATCAGCAGTCAAAGGGCCTAAGACCGAGTGCTTACCGGCCACTACCCCAAGACACGTGCTCACTTCACCTCTCTGAGCCTTAAGCTTTCTGTGTTTGAAACGTAGCAAAGCATATTCAATCCATGAGGCTGTGAAAATGCTTCTCTTTATGAATAATAAAATTCCATATAAATACATAAGATATATTAAAATACAACATGATATACATGCATATCAAGGTTCAGAGAAGCAGAACCTCTATGAGGAATATGGAATCCTAGTTTTGTAAGAATTAGACTTTAGACAAACTATCTACACTTACCAGCCTTGACATGGAGTGAGGAGGTCGGATCTTTCTGGGGTTATCTCACAGCTAGGGCATCCAGCTGCTGGATTGGGCTGTTGAGGAGGCTGGCATAGATGTCGGTAGAAGGTCCTAGGTGTAGCCGAGTATCTAGTGCTAGACAGGGGTCACAGTGGTTAGCAGAATGTGAGATGAGCAAGCAAAACTGGTGATCAATAGAAGAGGCTTTGACATCTACTTCCTATGTGTTAAAAATCCCTGTGATGACATGCTCAGCCGGCACCATGGCTGTGTGCTAGGTATGCCCTCACAGTAATCTGTAAGTAATCTCCAGCAGTGACCCCACCAGGCACAGGATAAACTCACAATTCCCAAACACAGCATTCAGTCTTTCTGAGTTCTCTAGAACTCAGTACTTTTTCAGCCTTATCTGCTAATGACCCTCTCTGCTCACCTTACTTTCTGTACACGATGAAATATTTGCTTCTCTCCGAGTACAATGTGAATTTTAATCTTTGTACCTTCTGTCTATCCATAAAACATTCCAATGTGTGTCTGCTTAGTGGTTTACTTACCCTTCCATTTCCTCAAATACAACAGTCTTGACAAGAAAAGATGCATTTAGATCAAGGAAATTTGGCTACTCCAAGGCAGGCAGAGGAGAGCTGTCCTCACCCAACAGCCAACGTATTCACTGGTATTTGGGGCTTAGAGTTTCTCTCCAAAGAATATAGGGCAAGAATCCAAAGCACATATCTTTTGCATTCAGCAGATATACATAGAGATAGAGGAGCCTGGTAGGAGGAAAATAATCAGAACTCTGTCCACTTCCTTTTGAAGTTCAGAGTGATAAAAAGCATGATAGATTAGAGTGTCCCTGACCCAGGGCACAGGAAGAACAAGGGGGCCCTAAAAGGAGCCCCACCGCAACCACTAATGAGGAGAGGCAAAGGGCAGACTATGGGGCTGGGTCAGCTGTGAGGGCTGGCTCTCTCCCCAGTGTGCCTCTGGTACTGAAAGCTGTTCAGACCAGAGCTCTGGCACTGCAAGTATGTATCTTCGGAGGAAATGGTTAGACTGTGTAAATCTAAAATATTATCTTATTGAATGTATAACTGGGAACCTAAACAGAACAGCTAAGCAGGACCTGACAGAAGTATTTCCCTCATAACCCAAGGACCTACCAAGGCCCGGAAGTGGGAAGGCAGGAATGGAAAGGAAGACATCTGGGGTACCAGAGTCAGCAACCCAATCAGACACACATGGCCATGAGGTTTAGAACTTCTGGAAGGTTGTTAAATCCAGCTGTAAGATGCCAGCCCTGGGACCTACAGGCAGAAGGCGGGATTGTCCACGGGGTTGGTGGACATCAGAAGGCATGACTCAATTCCTCTTCTAACAGCAGTTATCAGTAGGAACACAGGGCCCTAACCAAGTCCAAACAACTATAAGAAGAATCCTAGGAAATTGAAGAAATGAAAGGTAAAATTTCTGCTGCTTGGGTAAATAGAACTGTTAGCCACTCTAATTTGGAAAGTTAATGGAAATGTAACTTTATTGTGTTTTCCCATGCTGATGGCGTTTCTGATGACTGGGTTATACAACAGATGAAGAAAGAGGGAAAAACATGAAGGAACAGAAAGAGGGAAAGAAAGAGAAGAGTGAAATAACATCTCTGAGTGCTAGGCTCTGGATGGAATCTGTCTTTGCCTTCACATTACCCCATTCCAGTGCTCACTGGATCTTTATAACAGTCTTGCAAGGAAAGCATATTATCCACGTCTTACTAAAAAACATGCAATTCAGAGAGGCTAGTCCACTTGTTCAAGTTCTCAAAAAATGCAAGTGGCAACACCAGTTTTTTTTAGAAACCCGAACCATTATGCTTGTTTGAGAGATATTTCCAGTTACTTACTTAGATTTCTGTACAAATTGAAGGCAGATGGGATAGCTGGCTGGCTCAAGTAGAGCATGTGACTCTTGGTCTCAGGGTTGTGAGTTCAGACTCCATGTTGGGTATAGAGCTTACTTTTAAAAAAGGCAGATGACCACAGAATTTCTCATTTGTTTGGGACATTGGCAAACACCATATTTTTTCTAGAAGCATCATATTATCACTCAGCATCAAGATGGTTTGGATGTTGGCAAATCTTGCTTCCTTTCTTCCAGACCTTTCCAACCATAGCAGATAGCCAGAATTAGAAGGCGAGAACGTGCTCTTAGTGAGTTCATGATGACACTTTAAATGTTCCCTTTTTGATGTCAAGAAGCATTTTCTCAACTAGAAAATTCCTTTTTTGTGACTATTCCACCAAACTGAATTCTAGGGAAAATGCTAGTTTTATACATGTATAAATCCATCTGCAATTATATTATATATATAGACATATATCATCCTCCCCCCCCCAAAGTCAGTTGTATAAATATACAACTATCCATCTATCTTTCACTTATCTATATATCTATGTATATGTAAACACACACATACATAAAATGATATACTTGCAACGGGATATAATTGACCCATCTGCACCTTTATATACATTTATACAACTATAATATATATATATGTATAAGTATATATAATATACTTATACAATTATACAATATATAATGTATCTGAAGTTATTTTGCAAATTGGATGGTAAGATATGGAAGCTAAAAGAAGAATTTAAGACTATGTTCTGTATATCCCATATATTTTATCATGTGTCTTATGTAGCGTTGCCTCATCTTGTGTTCACCACAATCTTGGAAAATAACATTTCCATCTGTATTTGAAAGATGAAGAAAGGAGTTCAAACAAATTAATTTACTTTTTAGGTATGCAGCACAGGTGAAGTAACAAAATCTATTACTCACTGTAAACCTGAACACCTTTATTAACTAAAAGAAATAATGCACCTAACTTAAAAACTGGCTTAGGGGCGCCTGGGTGGCTTAGTCGGTTAAGCGTCCAACTTTCGCTCAGGTCATGATCTAGCTGTTCGTGGGTTCGAGCCCCGCGTCGGCCTCTGTGCTGACTGCCAGCTCAGAGCCTGGGTCCTGTTTCAGTCTGTGACTCCCTCTCTCTCTGACCCTCCCCTGCTCACGCTGTCTCTCTCTCTCTCTCTCCTATAAATAAATAAAAAACATTAAAAAAAAAAAACGGCTTAAAAAGCTGTCCATCCCATGAAGATAAATGATGGTATCTATTTGACAACATCTTCAAATCTAATACCCAGAAAACACCTAGGGCATAGAAGGTGACCAATGTATTTGTTGATGAAGTAATTCCTCAGTGGAGGCTCCATGTGGCCTATTGACATTGTTCTAAAATGTCCCTGATGCTCTGAACTCTATTTAGAGATAATACCTGGATTGGAATGCATATAACTAGTTTCTAAACTCAGTTTGGGTCTGCATGACCTAAAATATAAGCAGTCCTTCCTCTAAAAGCTAAAACTAAAACATACTGTTCTGATAATAAGAGTGTTTGCATGAACTCTGGCACTTAAAAATGCATTCCTCTTAGGTAGCTGGTGTCAATATTTAGTCTAAAAGGTTTAAGTATGGAACAAATCTTGGGAATCCTCTCTGAAAAGGAAGACATTCTCCCAATTTTTTTCTAAATAAATCCAGAATGGTCCATCTGAAAAATCTGTGTAGAGACTGTTTTCTGGTATAGCAAGGATGCAAATATGATCTTACTTACCTTCACTAGTTTGTTTCGTCCCTCCAATATAGATACACACACACACACACACACACACACACACACACACACACGCACATGCACACACTGTTCCAGGCCATTAGAGAAGTATAGAAAAAGTAGCAGCTATATCCAGATTTATTTCAGCACTCAGAACCTTGTTAGAAAAGTAAGAGAAGCAAGCATAAATGATTAACAGCACATATAAGACAATCAGTCACCGATTGCAAGATTGGGTATAGGTCATGTCATATTTAAGATGAGTGAAGAGCAAATGAATGCTAGAGAATCCCAGAAATGTAATGAAGTCAGAGAAATATACTATACACCCAAATTAAATCTCTTTGCCTTGCAAATAGTAGACCATAACCTGAGCTGACTTGCACAGAAATAGGATGTGTATGATAAGGAGGGAAGGACATGTGTCTGCTGGGTGCTCCAGGAGGCAGATGCCAGGAAGGATTTAAGTGCAGTGGCTTATTAGGGGATAAGGTCTGTGAAAGTAAAAAGAGTGGGAGAAGGACTGAGCAGGGAAAATTCTCAGACTGAGGAAGACCAGCCAATGTGACAGTGAAGGGGAGAGGAACAATTAGTGAGCAGGGAGAGTCTCTGTGTGATACAGATCTGAAAGTCTCAGATCTTTCCAACTCTGTGTGGGGAATATGGAGTCAAGATCACCCCTAGAGGAGTCCTGAGTTGGACATAAGTGGCCAGGCTCTAGTACATACATGACACTCAGTCATTGGCTAAGGGATGACCAGAAGAAGATGGCACGAGAGGATGGCAGCCCCCTTATTGTAATTGGTCTTGGACTGAATCTGATGCTCATCACTCCCATCCCCACTGCCCATTCTAACCTCCCCACAGATTACCCTGCCCTTCAGATGCCCTTCAGATACTACATCAGCTGGTCTCAGTGACTGTACCAGGCAAGGTTCTCCAGAGAATCAAAACCAATAGGGCAGGTCTAGAAAGCTCTCTCTCTCTCTCTCTCTCTCTCTCTTTCTCTCTCTTATTCTCTGTGTGTGTGTGTGTGACATCTATCATCTATCTATCTATCTATCTATCTATCTATCTATCTATCTATCTTCTATTGATTGTCGCCATCATCTATCAAAAGAGATTTCGTAAGAGGAATTGGTTGACACAACTGGAATTGACTTACATGTTTGCAGGGCTGCCTGGGTAAGTCTGGGATCTTTTCTTTTCTTTTAAATAGTTTATTGTCAAGTTGGTTTCCATATAACACCCAAAATGTCTGGGATCTTTAAAGGCAGGCTGGCAAACTGGAAACTTAGGCAGGAGTTGATGTTGCACTCTTGAGGTAGAATTTCTTCTTCCTGAAAGAAACCTCAGTATTTGTTCTTAAGCTCTCCAACTGATTGAATAAGGTCCATCCCATTATCAACAGTAGTTTTGTTTACTTAAAGTCAGCTGGTTGCAGATGTTAACCACATCTATAGTATACCTTTCATGCAGCACCTAGATCAGTAGTTAAGTAACTGAGTATAAAACTTTAGCTGAGTTGTCTCACAAAATTCACCATCACAGTGGATTACCTGGGAAAGTAACCCAGAATCCAATTCCTAAGTGGTCTGAGCCCTGGAAACGATTGACTTCTCTGACCAGGTTTGCTGGACCAGCTGGCTGGAGACTACTGAGAGGGCCCACATGGATCACCTGAGGTCTACGCACATCCTCCCATTCCATTGTGGAAAGGCAGCCATAACAAGGATAACTGATCAGGATCAATTACTTTTGCCTAGATGGGGACTCCATCTCTCTTGTGCTGGATCCTGGACACAAGGAGTCCAAAGTGTCTGGGCAACAACCCTAGGATGTAGTTCAATGGCAGCCTTGTTGTGTCACCTGGAAGGAGTCCACCCCTTCTGGGATCAGAACCTCTCAACCTACCAAGACCAGCATTGTAGGATTAAGAAACACAAATTTTCCCCGTGGGTCACTGAGATCAAAAGAAAGTGGGGCCGCTCTTACGTCCACCCTTTGATTCCTCGACTTGGTATTTTTCCTATTGGGATACAGCGTTATGAAGAGTTCTGAGCCAGCATAAATATTACATCCTGAGGATGCTGTCATGTACTCAGAGTGCTGCTTCTGAGCTGGCCTCAGTTGAGCCTGCAGCAGGCCATTCTCATGTGCAATTGGACTGCAGATTCTAGAGAACATCATGGAGTCCATGGGCATGGGCCCATTCCCACAGTTCCACTGCTATGGAGTGGGAACTTTGGTCAGATGCTACATTGTTTAGGATGTCATAACCATATATCTGAAACTCTAGAAGTCACCTGAGAGTGTCAGTGGCTGAGGTAATGTGGGCGAGAAAAGCAAACGCATAAAAGAATAAGTGTCCATACTGCAAGAATAAACCACTGCCCATTCAGCACAAAAAGGGACTAATGAAGGGGCGCCTGGGGGGCTCAGTCAGCTAAGTGTCCAACTCTTGATTTCAGTTCAGGTCATGATCTCATGGTTCATGAGATCAAGCCTTGCCTCAGACTCCATACTATCCGTGTTTGGGATTCTCTCTCTTCTCTCTTTCTCCCTCTCTCTCTATGATGCTCCCTTACTCACATATGATCAATCTCTCCCTTCCTCCTTCCCTCCCTCTCTCTCTGTCTCTCTCTCAACACACAAAAAAATACTGAATTATTTTCTTGGATTTACATTTTCAAATTTTCAAATAGAAAAAAAGTTTAACACAATTGGTCCCGAGTTTCCATTCCTAGTCCTATGTTAAGGGGAAAATATCATATAGAAAAAATATGTAATGCTCCAGCTCATCCATCCTCAGCATGAGAGGGAGCAATTCTCCAACAGAGGAAATCATAGTGGGTTGTGTGTCAGGAAGTTTACCAAAACACACTGGTCACACCTTTATAGATTAAGGTCAGGTTTTTCTTAGGCATTCTTATCCTTCTGGCAGCCATAGAGATGTGCCACCTAGACCACCCTTCAAGAGAGAACCTGCTGCTTGAAGGGAGGTTAGTTGCAGCCTCCATCTCCTGAACATTTGTGACGGGCTGCACTGTTCACATTGGGGCAGCTCTGAGTCAACGGCTGTGACCACCAGGGGTAATAAAGAACAGCCATTCTGTCTGATGCAGGACACTTGTTCTGGGGCTCCCTGATCCTTGACTGAGACTCTCAGCTGCATTGACATCTGAGGCTTCACAGAAGCCAGATATACACTGAGATTGGCAGACTTCCCACCTACTCTTGTGTGCTCTTCCCTTTATGCTTCACAGAAGTCTTCCCAAAACATTTCTTCTTCTTTTTCTTATTTGAGAGAGAGAGAGAGAAGACAGAGAGAGAGAGAGAGAGAGAGAGAGAGACAGACAGACAGAGACAGAGACAGAGACAGAGAGAATCCCAAGCAGGCTCCACATCCAGCACAGATCCCAACACGGGACTTGAACCCATGACACTGGGATCGTGATCTGAGCCAAAATTAAGAGTCAAATGCTCAACCTACTGAGCCACCAAGGTGCCCTACAATACATTTATTCTAACTCCCTCTTGGCCATGTGCTTCTCAGAGTACAGTTCTGAACAGTGTTGGGCAAGGAAAGGTTAAATAATAATGACTCCTTGGTTTCAAAGATGGAGGATCTTAACAAGTGTGTGTACACTAAGTCCCACCCATATCTGCCTTTAATGACGTCTGTATAGCTCCATCTGCTGAGAGTGCTGTCAGCACACAGCCTCCAGTTCTCAGTAACTTGATTACATACGGTGGTCTTGGGAAAACTCTCTGAATTCTCTGGGTCTTAACATCCCTATCTGTAAAATGAGAGTCTTGGAAACCCCTTCCAATGTGAAATACTCTGATTCTATCATTCCCTCCTTCTCTATCAAATGTATCAATCATCAGTGAATTGATATTAAGTGAAACATCAATTAGATAGAGATTGACAAACAGAAAGAAACTAATTCCCTGATATCAGGTCTCTACCACCTAAATCTTAACTTTATGAGATGTTCTCAGCTCAGGGATGAGCCCAGAGACCAAATTTCCACATTTCCTTCATTATCATCTATAGTTCAAACAGTTATTACTGGTGTAATGTTTAGTCACCCTGAAGCCCTATGAAAGCCTTGGCTATTCACAAAGGCCCCCCTGGTTAGGGTCACTGGGATCTTCTTCCCAAATCCAGGAAGAGTATGATGCATCCCACAGATATTTGTAACCACAAAGGGAGAGACAGAGGAAAAAATTTACCAGCACACTCATTCCTTGTAGCATGATAATCCTTTCATTGGTTCAGAATTTATTCACCCTAGATAAATAATTTTCTAGTTGTAGGATGGTGGGAATGAGGTAGGGGTTTGGAGATGGATAGAATCAGTACATAAAACTCTCACTCATTTCTGGTTCAAGTCCATAAACTCAGCTCTGTTGTTATTTATTTTCTTTGCTTATTCTTTGGGTTCTTTGTGAAGAAAAGTCCTTTGGAAAAAAAGATGTTGGGATTAAAAATTTGAAAACCCCTGCCCTGGGGAATGTTTCTGCAGATACAGTCCTCATGACAGACTCATGCAATAGTTATTAATATTATCCATTGTTACCAACAAAGGTTTGCAAGCCTCAGAGTGATGAGAAAACTTGCTCACTAATAAGTCACTGAGCAGAGACTCAAAGGCAGGATGTCTGATCATAAATATATTTATTCTTTCCACTACATCTCAGAGACTTCTTTGAAATTTATATAGCGGAAAATTCTAGACATGCAGGATTTCATACTTCACAGCTTTATTCAAGATTAATTTAGCATTATTTAAATAAACCTTTCTCGAATAATACAACTATCATTTTTGTGCAATTACTATATGTCAGGTACCATCCTCTGCTCATTTATAAACAAAATACAATATAAATGAATCCACTGAGTTTTAATCAATCTGCCACCAAAATGTATATATTAAGTGCCATTTTACAACTGAGGAAACTGAGACTCTGAGAGATTAAGGCACTTACTTAAGATCAAAGAGCTAATTAGAGGCTGGTCCAAAAGTTGATCCTAAGCAAAATAACTAATTAGTCTGTCCATTATTACATGGGGTATGGTTGAGATAAGTGTTAGGATTCTGAGGTGAATAAGACATTATCTTTATACTTACCTAGTGCACCTGCAGGTACATGGCCTCAAAAAAAGTTAGTATGGAAGTAATCGCACTGTCATAATAAATGTTGGTTTCCAAATCAGTGAGTTTAGAAGTAAAAGTTTATTTGGGATTAGTTTTACCTAGGGTCAAAGTTCTTGAGGAACCACATAAGATGGTAGTATTGCTTAAATTTTTAAGAACATAATCCATACCAACTTCAGGAAACATTGTTAAGAAAATCTCAGAAAATATATCCCATGTTAGAGGCAATGCATAAATCATGGTGAACACAAAGCAGAAGAATATTATACTGGAAAACTAGCTCTCACGTGCAGTGGGAGACCACACACCTAAGCCTCCCTGGGAACTTACGTGAACATATCTGAATATTAAAGGAAGAGATGAATTATCCTGCTAGGTCCATGGTTTCTGGATGCGTTGTCTACCAAATGTTCACAGTTGCTGAGAGCATAAAATTCAGCTCTTAGCTCTATTCCTCTACTGTTAATGATGCACAAGACCAGAATCTGTTTAGAAGAACTTTGGAGGATGACATATTTTCCTCATTTCATCTTCCATGCTTGTTTTAAATAGTTCCCTGGTAGGACAGCAGTATGTGGGTTTTGCTTTAAAGCATACTTAATATAAAATTAAAATCACGATTTAAAAAAGAAAAACAAATTGGACAGATGTTGCAGACGGAGACTATTGGAGGTGAGTCATGGCTAAGTCGTTAGTGATGGAACGTTCCTTATAGTTGGAACTGTCAAAACAGCCTTCCAGTGCATATGAGGTGAAATGCAACCCTCCAGAAAGAAATTTTCATCATCATAAAATCTAACCTCTCTAATTTCAGCCTTGGAAACCTGCATTGCCTGATCATATAACACCAAGGTGGCAGTGAGAAGGAAGTAATAGGTTCAGTGTTCACTCTCTTGGTCTGGCTGGTGTCTTCTTATTTGCTTAATCAGCTTCTGAACATAGGTGAGAATATGGAGTTAAGGTGTATTATTGGTTATTTACAGGGTAGCATAAAGGGATACAGCAACAAGAAGAGAGGCAAAGACAGACACCAGTATTGAGGGTCTATAAACCTTTGTGCTAACACTTTTCTGAGCCCTCATTTTTGTTTGTTTGTTTGAATTTGTCAATCTTGAGTATAACAATAATTATCGGCTGGAGTTATTGTAGCCAAAGAAAAACATGAAACATTTCTACCCAAATTGATCTATAAAATATAAAGCACCATGCAATTATTGGTCATGTTGTATTCTTCATTTTGTTTATTATTATGAGACAAAATAACCCACAAAGTAAGCAAAATGGAGGAAACAATAGGACAATGATGGAATTTGGTTTGGGGAGCCTGGATTCTAGTCTGGCTCTACCCTTCAAAGAGATACAATGAATTGATCCATGTATATGTGCCCCTATGAATCAGCACTTCTGTATCCTTTGTATAAGTTCCTAGTAGTGGTATTGCTGGTTTGTAGGGTAGTTCTATTTTTGATTTTTTATGAGATCTCCACACTGTTTTCCAGAGTGGCTGCACCAGTTTGCATTCCCACCAACAGTGCTCTGGAAACATGCCCAAACATAATAATGTCAGCAAAGTTTAGTTAGAGTTGGCAAGCATTCTAGCTTTTCTGAGCCTCCATTCCTTGACTATACAATATGAATCAGTGCACCTACTTCACAGACTACTGAATGAGGATTACTTATAGTGATATATATGAATGAAAATTAGGAAACATTTGCAAACTGGCTAGTATTACTTTCTATTGGAGTCTGTGTGTTTATACCAAAGTTGAAAGGAACATGTTACCTTCTATATAACAGCAGAAAACTTGATGGTATGAAAACACTATATTATTTCCAGGAACATGAAATAAATGCTAAATTAAGTATTCAGCTTTTGCCTAATTTGGGGTGAGATGATTAGCTTTAATAAATATGAAGACCATATTGTAAAAGTTTGTGAAGATCTTTTTTTTTAAAGTAATGAGCAGAGGGTCTATTAGCCTGTCATAACTCAGATTAGAACTACAAAGGCCCACACTCAGATACTACTAGCAGTGATGATAAAAACAAATATGTTTAAAAGAATTGATAAAATTTATCACTGAACACAACACACTTCAGTAGCAGGCAGCCTGTGATTCAGAAGATCTGATATTTAGTCTCTCTCTAATAGTGCTTTATGGTTTTTCTATACTTTTTACTTTGCCTATGTTTTCAGATCAAGCATCTTGAACTGAAAGCAAAAGAATGAATGATAACCTTCAGTTAGCATCCAGTGTGTAATTGCATGTTAATATCCAGTGTGGAATGGCATGTTAGTGTCTGGTTTACAAGGGCATGTTTGCATCTGGTGTGGAATAGTGTAGTATAACAAGACTTGACATGATGCGAACAGTGTATTATTTGTCATGAATCTGGCCTATGTTCAAATTCCTACTGGGACTCTTATTTTGTGTTTGATCTTAGGAAACTTTGCTAATCACTGTGAAACCCCTCTCAAATTATTATAATAATTATTGCACCCTCTTCCCAGGAAAGTTCTGAGGATTCAATAAGACAATGCATGAAATACACCCAGACCTGAGCCTGCATGTAGTAGGAATTTTATAAAAGTTACTCTTCTTTTCATCCACTCTGTCTTAGACCTCATGGTTCTATGATAAATACACCTAAAGAAGTGATATAGTCATACTGACAAAGTCTTAGATTTGACTAGGCTTTGTAATCAAACCTTAAAGGTAAACAAATCAAATTACCTTCATCTATGAAGTAGGAAATAGGCTTGGAAAGATGTGTGACTTGCTCAAGAGAGTACTAAATTTTCAGCTGAAACAGGACTAATGAACTTAGCAAACTACTTCACAAGGATTCCCCAAGTCCAGATGTGACCTGTGTCTTGCCTGCTTCAATGAAAGTATGTACCTGTACCTTCAAGGGACTTGGATTCCAATAAGACAATGCCAAGAACAATCTCTACCCCTGGGCTCGTGCAAAGTACCAAGAGATAGCTGATGGTTACATGCTCCCTACTTATCTTCCCTTCTGCATGTGTGAATGGAGCCATGCATTTATATAGTAACTGAATAAGCTACAACGTATCACATGCAAGACATTCTGTTAAGTGCTGTACAAATAGGATATTAAATTTCAGCCCAAGAGAAAAGAGTCACACAATCAGTTGTAGAGTAGGACAGAGCACAGATTTCAACATCAGGGAAAATCTGAGTTCAAATACTACTTTTCCTGTTGATCATCCACTCGGTTGGCCAGATTCCTAAACTACTCTAGGCCTTTGTTAACTTCCCTTTATTATGTGAAGAATTATTCTTAGTCCTCAGATGGATCATAAACATTTAAAGCAATAGTGTAAGAACTCAACCTGTTGCCTAAGCTCTAAATCAATCACTCATCCAGTGGTGACTATTGCTAATAGCCATTATTTATTATCAAGAGAGGTAAAGCAAAGTGCTATGCGGCTAACCTTCTAAATTAGGGGTCAACAAACTTTTCCTCTAAGTGCCTAGATAGAAGATTTTCAAGCTCTGTGGGCTATATGGTCTGCCTCATGACAGTTCATTTCTGCTATTGCAGAGCGAAAGCAGCCATAGAACATGTGTAAATGAATGGGTGTGGCTGTGCTATAATAAGTCTATAAACACAGGAGGCCAGTTGGGCCACAGTTTTCCAACCCCTCTTCTAGATGGACAATTATGAGAAAGGTAGTTACAAGAAATGATTGCTGGGTTAGTGAAACTGTAGGGTTGGGGAGACAGATGACAACAGCAGAGGAAGGAATACCATAAACAGAGGCAAGAATTGGGAGCAGTTTGAAGTGAGTGTGGTGTTTACTTGAGCCCATCACCCCCACCAGGGATCCTCCAATCACTCAGTCCAACTGTGGGCATACAAGACATGATAATTGAAAGGAAGGATGCAATACTGGAGCAAAAGACATTCTGGAACTCTCCTGTCTCAGTGCCTTCACATCCTTGTTGAATGACAACTTTTGAGCAGAAAAGTGACATGACTGATAATGTGCTTTACTGCAAGGGAAGTGCAAGGGCAACTCTCCTAGGGCAGAATAAACAAATAACATAGTAACTAATCTATCGGAGGAGAGGACGAGATGGAGTGGAGGATAACACACACAAGTCTGGTTTACGGGACAGAGATGTGGAATATTGAATGTGGGAGGCAAAGCTGGTCGGAGCGCTGAAAGGGACACTGGAAAGTGAACTGTGGGGCTTTGGGCAAATCACTGAACCTGTGTGAGAAATGGATTGGATCATCTCTGAGCCCTTTCAGATCCAGAGATAAATTATTTCGTATTGAATTTGATGTTGTGAGCACACTGGTATTTTGGTCTCTGTAACTTAGCAGCCAGGCTAAGCCCAATGTATTAATTGGTAAGAATGGACAGTGAAATCGTCTCTACCATTTGAAAACTCTCTATCTCTCTGCCTCTTTGTCACTATTCTCTTTTTCTTAATTATTTCATTTCATTTGTTGTGTGTGTGTGTGTGTGTTCTGTGGAACACATATATTTTAATCTATAAGGTGGTACATATGACTTAGCTCCATTGCATCGTATTTGAAGCCCTGGCATAACATTTTCAACCATTGTGCCATTCACCATTGTGAATTTCTCAAAGCACTGGTATTTTCTTTTTCCTTTTTATTTTTTTTTTATTTTTTTTTAATTTTTTATTTATTTCTAGGAAAGAGAGAGAAACAGCGTGAGCAGGGGAGGGTCAGAGAGAGAGGGAGTCACAGACTGAAACAGGCTCCAGGCTCTGAGCTGGCAGTCAGCACAGAGCCCGACGCGGGGCTCGAACCCATGAACCGCGAGATCATGACCTAAGTGAAAGTCAGACGCTTAACGGACGAAGCCACCCAGGCGGCCCTCAAAGCACTGGTATTTTCATTTCTATCCTCTGCATTAAACAACATCAACAACAGACAAAGACTCTCACATAATGCCATCAATATAAAGCGCACCCTGTTCCGTATGGTGTGCAAGTCTTTCACTGTCTGATCCTCACATGTCTATCTTTAGATTCCAGCACACACCTCTATCTAGCCCAGATATATGAACCATAGAGTTCCAAAATGCTCCAAACTGTTTTATGCTGCTGATCTTTTGCTTACACTGTTTCTCTCTATTGGAGTTTCCAAGGGGGCTTACAAAAAAAAAAAAAAAAAAAAATCCCCCTTTCCCTTCTGGATTGTGAACAAGTAGGGAAATAAAACAAAAGAAAAATATGGAAGTCAAATATATTCATTACAGATGGAGGCTAAGATGGAAGACACATCCTTAGGTGGATTAATCTGGTGGGCTTGATAATATCCAACTCTGGACCTACAAGATCTATGCAGTCAAATTCAGGCAATGCTGGAGCAGAGCAGGCCTCTCCTGCCCACAATTCCTGCAGCCTCGATGGCTTAGCTGAGCTGGGTGTCCCTACTTATTCCTTCCGAATATCCTAGCCAGGTAGTTCATTTCACTAAGTCATAAGCTGAAGAAGTAAAAGAAAGGCCCAAGGCTATGCTAATTGAACTACTTTCACGATGGAAATGTTAGAAGTGAAGAGGATGCATTCCCCACAAATACCACTCCTAATACTTTCTTATCTTTATAGTAAACAATTGTTATCTATCAAATTTTCACCCAGGCTTCATCAACAAGGAGTTCTCCAAGTAGAAGCTCCACTGAACTTGTGTAACAAGATCTAAATAAGCGCAGCCTGATAACATCTTGTCACTCAACGCTGTACACCTCTGTCTCCCCAAAGACGTAGATCCTTGACAGCCATTTTCTGAGTATTTTTTTCCTGCTCTGTCCCTTTTTACTTTTTTCATTCTTGTTGCAAAAATACCTCAGGTTTTTTCTTTAGGATTCTCCTTTTCTAATTTGCATCAATTCTGATGCTGCAGCTAATCCAGGAAAGGTGAGTGTTGAGTCTTCAGGTGGAATCACAGAAAGATGGAAATGAGTAGAATTGGCCACTCAGTGTTATGCTAATATGTTAAGTAATATGTCCTTTCTTCCTCCTGCTGCCCAGATCCTTTGAGGGTTGTGGTTCCTGTCTCTGTAGATTATTTACAAAAGTGGCCTCAGCAATATAGCTTTTCTGAAAGTAACATCTATTTATCCACTTCCCACCTTGAGCCTGAGCTGGCTTGGGTGGTTACTTAGACCAATAGAAGGTCGTGTCATGCCAAGTCTGAGCCTAGGCTGTAAGAGGGTTCCCACTCATTTCCTTCCACCTGTACAGATCAAACCACAGTAATCACCCTGTGGATTTGAGGCCAGGTAGGGCAGAGTCTGCCTGTTTCTCCCAGGTCAGGACCCAGGAGTATGTGAAGACCCAGTCAAGATCCAGAAAACCATCTTCTAGCCAACCAACAACCGATCTCAGGTGCATAGACAACACCTATGTTCACCACACAACAGCTGAACTTGACTCAGACCAGATGACTTCCCCAGCCAAACTGTAAATGAAAGCTAACAAATGTTAGCTTTAAGATTTGGAGTGGCTGCTTTTGTAACAATGGATAACTTTTACTCCCATTTTTATTGAGATATAATTGACATCTAACGTTGTATACATTTGAGCTATAAAGCATAATAACTTGATTTGCTACTTAAAAATGGCTTTGGGATGGGGCACCTGGGGAGCTCAATTGGTTGAGCAACCAACTTCAGCTCAGGTCATGATCTCATGGTTTTTAAGTTCAAGCCTTATGTCAGGCTCACTGCTGTCAGTCTGTCAGCACCGAACCTGCTTCACACCGTCTGTCTCCTCTCTTTACCCCTCCCCAATGTGTGCTCTCCCAAAAAATAAATAAATATTTTTTAAAAAATGGCTTTGGAGTCAGAGTGGCTAAAATGAGCAAATCAGAGAACTCTAGATGCTGGCGAGGATGTGGAGAAACGGGCACCCTCCTACACTGTTGATGGGAATGTAAACTGGTACAGCCCCTCTGGAAAACAGTGTGGAGGTTCCTCAAAAAATTAACAGTAGAACTCCCCTATGACTCAGCAATAACACTGCCAGGAATTTACCCAAGGGATACAGAAATGTTGATGCATAGGAGCACATGTAGCCCAATGTTCATAGCAGCACTCTCAACAATAGCCAAAACATGGAAAGAGCCTAAGTGTCCATCAACGGAAGAATGGATCAAGAAGATGTGGTTTATCTATACCATGGAATACTACATGGCATGAGAAAGAATGAAATCTGGCCATGTGTAGCAACATGGATGGACCTTGAGGGTGTTATGCTGAGCAAAATAAGTCAGGGAGAGAAGGATAAATATCATATGTTTGCACGTATAGGAGGATTAGGAGGAACTTAACGGAGGACCATGGGGGAGAAGAAGGGGGGAAACAGTGGGGGAAAGGGGGAAAGGCAAACCATGAGAGACTCTTGAATGCTGACAAAAACTGAGGACTGATGGATGTGGGGGGGTGGGGGGGATGGGCATGGAGGGGGGCACTTGTGGGGATGAGCACTGGGTGTTATATGGAAACCAACTTGACAATAAACTATTTGTAAAAAAAAAAAAAAATGGCTTTGGGGTTGTGTTCCAGGCAGAGATTAGAGAAATTTTGATCAGTCTGTTGGTGGAAGGTGGAAAAATCTGTAGTTTATCTTTGCTTTGTCTTTTGAGGCAGAGAGCTACTCCAAATTCACCCAACATACCTGTTCTTTCTTTTGTTATACTTAAATTAATCTGAGTTGCTGCATGTTGCCTGAGACCAAAGAAACCTAACTGAAACAAGTCAGAAGGAGGGAAGGAAGGTCAAAACAGAGGGGAGGAAAAAAGAAGGAAAGCTCTTGAGCTCTTAGCTCTAAACCAAGATTCAGACCACCACTTTTAAAAGAAAGTGCATTTTCCAAACACCAGAGTATACATGAATCAACTAAAATGCCAGTGATCAAAGGACTTAAAAAAATCTGTTCTGATGTTATGATTATTCAGAGTTTATTCACACATACACACACATACACACACACACACACACACACATACACACACACACCGGCAGTTGCAGATGGCTAACCCATCTGGTCAGAGGGCACCAGAGAAGGCATAAGCAAATGCATATTGGAAGTTTTTGATTTATGTAGGAGGTTTTCTGCAAACAAATCGCTGTTGCTGATTAAATCATTGCAAGCAGATTAGGTTCTGTTGGTGAAAGGGGTAATAAAGTGAAATCTATTTCTGCTTCCAAAAGCATTTATGCTCTATGTATTTTAAACCAAGGCATTCTCCAGAATCACAGACTCCAAATGCAGTGGTCAAGAATAAGCTTGAATCTCTGAAAAATCACAGAATATGTGTTTTGGGTTTTTCCTCTTTTGAACTAAAAGTAAAAAGTTAGACAAATTCTTTGTATTCACCAAACAATTCTCAAATAGTTTATGTATTGAATCAGATAATAGACAACTAATTAGTCTGGCCATCTCTTAATTATGAATTCACTTAATAAATATTTATTCCCCAAATATACTCCAATAATATTGTTATATTTCGAAGTTCCTGTGCCTTGATTGGCTTCCTATTGCCTAAAGAATTGTGTAAAAATAATTCTAGTGATTAAATTACCATATATTGTGGCTGAAGAGAATCATGGACTTCTCTAAGGTGTGCTAGATATTGCCATGGCAGTGATGCTTAATGTGGGCTCCATTTATAAGCTGTCTGTGCTCATGTTCCAGCTTGCCACTCACTTGCTGTGTTAACATTAAGCGAATTACTCATCCATGCCTGGATTTATTCTTCTGTGAAAAGAGATGGGAATAGTATTGTCTCACTGTACATTGTGACGATTAAACATGCACATGTAAAGTGCTTAGGACATTAATAAATGTAATAATGTTAGTGATTGTTATTAGCTCCTCCTCCCATTTCTCCTATTCCTCCTCCTTATCATCATCATCATCATCATCATCACAGCCCTAGATTACCTAACATTTCACACTATTTTATGAGCACTTACAACATCTCACTTATTTCTCTAATCAGTCTTGTGAAAGATATTATTATCTTTTCTTTATAAAATTGAAACCAAGACATGGGATGGTAAAATAATTTGCCCAAGGTCATTGTTGCCAGGAAAAGCTCAGGGTCAATCCCAAGCCTATTGGACGTCAGTTCTGCACCCATCTTCTATTCCTTGCCCCTTTCATTGCTTTCTAAGGGCGTCTTCCCACTCATGTTCTCTTACCTTCTTTCCCCTAACTGTTTTATGCTCTGTGTAAATCGACCACTGTGCTCATCACTGAACGAATGTGAGGATGGTTTCCTTCCAAGAAGTTGACCCTGGCATGATTCCCAACCCTGCTAGTATTGTGGGAGGAGATGTCCCATGCGATGATTAACCATTTGTGTATCATTGGACTACTTAGATTGATATCCAGCTCCAATGCTTGCAACCACATTAATTTGGATTATTGTGTCAAAATTTCCTCATCAGTAAAACAATGCCAACCAAATAGGTTGCTCTGGGGATTAAATGAAATAAGCATAGATCAGCACAGTGTTTGGCATGTAGTAAGACTTGAATAAATGTTAGCATAAGAGTCTGATAAGTGGGACCGCCCTCTGTATCTTCCTCAGCAGAATTCTCCAAGACCACAGTAACAGGTGCGACTCAGCCAGATCAAAGATAAAGGCTAGGCTTTAAAAAAGTGTACAATAGAATGTCCATCACCAACCTCAAAGTAGTAAAGGATATGAGTAGAAAAGCAGATGAAAAAGCCTTCTTTTTAGGGAAGTGTCTGTGGGCTGTGAACCTCTTCCAAAAACACACAAGGAAGAGAATGCTTCTCCTTCCTACCTAAGTCAAGTGGGAGTGGCTTTGGAGGACTTTCAGGTTTGCTAGTAGGCTATGGGATTTGGGGAACATGTATGCTTCATCTGGGAGAGCTTTGACCAGGACTATCCATCTCAGATATCTGGACACAGGAAGGAGATGGAGTCTCATCCATCAGCAAGCAGTGTTTTCCAGAGGACCAGATGTGACCTCAAGGTTGGAAGCCAGTCTGGAGTGTAGGAGTGGAGGACTATGGGAAGTCTATGGGACAGGACAAGTTGGAAGTGGCTGACTAGAGGTGCAGCTTCACCTGTGTCAAGGGAGCTGTGGATATCTCTTAAATATGTCCTCAAAAAGGGTCCTTTGAGAGATAGACAGGGAATATCTATGCTTGTGTAGTAGGAACCAACTCCTGATACATGTCCACCCACCATGGTGGCCACATTACATTACTGTCTTCTTCCCTAATGCCCTTTATGCATGTGCCTGACTGTGAAGAGGTCATGGATCTAGATTCCAGGGGAGTAAGGGGATATCGAAGAACAGGAGAGGAAAACAGATAAGATACTCACTTCCCATGCACAATGTCCCGATTCAGTGCAAAAAGGGAGTTATACATTTGAAAAAGGCTTCAGTTCTGATGTTTCCATCTCTCTGGACATTTAAATTATTTCTAAAAGTCTCCATTCAGACTTAAGAAGCTCAGGATGTTTGGGGATGGCTGAAACTTGGTCTGGGGTCAGGGAATCAGGTTCATCTGAGAGGAAACACTCCCCTCCTCGCAGATGAAGGAGTCCATGAATTTCAAACTGCATGCATCTTCAGCACCTTTTACAAGGAAGACACAGAGAGCTCTCTCAATGGTACATTTGCAAGGACAAACTGGGCCTCTCAACTTACTGTCTCCCATTTTCCTGTTGGGAGCACGCTCTGCAGAGGACAGGTCTCTGCCCTTCCAGGCAATGAGTCTTCCTTGGGCTGAGCCCCACCCAGGACCAGCATAGCTGTGACAGTAAGAGATGTCTGCTTAAACAGGGAGCCCACATCTCTGGTGCATTTGTCTCTCTCTCTTTCAGCTAAGCCCCGCAATCAGCTTTTCTGCAACACAAAGGTCATATTTTGGTCTCCATGTGTTTTCCTCTGTCTCATTTCTCAAACTGGCCCAAGTTCAGACAGAGAAAAGAAATATTATGTTTTGGGTCTCCAGGATATACCAACAGCCCACAGAGTGAGCTTAAGGAGCTGAAGCTTCTCTAATTGTAACCAACCCCATCCAGAGCTGTTGTGGAAATGGCTGCATTTACCACTGTGACAATTATTAGTTGGGTTCATATCTAGAGGATCCTAAATATACCCTCTTGTGTTCCCATACCTTTGTATTCACTAAGAGTGTTTTGTCCCTTTATCTCATTGCCTGTTCTTGATTCAATTCCGCAGAGCCTTTTTTAACTCACTCCATACTGTGCCCTTCACCTAAATTAGGTACTACTTCTTACTCATACGCAGAAGACTTGGAGGAGATTGTTCTCACAGTATTAGCCATACTTGACGTGGAAAACATGTAATCCCCCTATTGAAAACAATTTCTCTGATGACTGACTCAGCATGGTCCTTTCTTATCTGTGTGTTCCCACATCACTGTTCTCACATATGATGGGTGCCTAATGTTTGCTGAAATAAATGTAAATGACACTGACTGTACATTAAAGCAGGGCTTGACAGTGCTGTGCAGAAGGACATGCACAGTTTTGGGATTCACATAGATCTTGTTTAAACTCTGGACTTTTCCCTGCTTCTCCTGTATTTTTCTCATGTGACACTATTAACTCTCTGGGTCCCAGTTTACAGCATAATTGTAGAACAAGTTAAATGCTTTGTGTTAAATATGGAGGGCTGTTTCTGGTTTTAGCACCCAATAAAAGCTATTTCCATTTCCATTTTGATTGGGAAAAGAATAACAGAAAAGGCATTGCCATTATCTTACCAGTCCTTTGACAAAGATATTACTCCCAAGGGCTTTTAAATCTATTGCCCTTTGCATCTTCAACTACCAAAGAAATCATTTAAAGAAGATGAGGGTATGAACAGCTCTGTAATACCCTTTCCTCCTAAGGTGGGCTAACCCATTACCAAAGGCAGAAACTCTGCAGGAGGTTCTATAGTACTTGGGCCCTATTAAGCCAGCCCTGACTCTAAGGTCAAATAAACCCTCTGGAATCCCAGCTCAGCTTGACTGTTCTATCTGTGAAAGTAGCACAACCTACTTCATAGGATTTTATGACCAGGAAAGGATATAATATATAAGACACATATAGGCCCCTCAAATATGTCTATTGTTGCTATTACCATCAGTATCATAACAAACATGCTGCAGTTCATGCCTATGAGCTAGGCCAAGGCTCTTCCAATAATCCCGTCTTCATCTTGTTATGCCTCTATACTACTCTCATAATTTTTATCATGCTTTTATCTCTTATCTGTTAAAGATAAGTAGTTATTTAAATGCAAAAATTTAAATGAAATGTCTCATCAACAGATAACTTGGGTCCCTTTACTCTCCCAATTATATAAAAAGACAGACTCACTAATAACTCCCAATATGATCTAGGGCAAGTCAGGTTGACAATGTATCCCTGTCTTCCTCATGCATGAGCTGATACTACCAGCTTAGGAAACTGAAATAATACATGGAATTATAAACTTCTACATAAACTGTAAAGCCAAACACTACTGTTGGGTGAACTTAATTGGAGACAGCAGAATCCTGTGGTTTTAGAGTTTGGGGCTCCCCAGCCAAATCCTAAATATACATATCTATAGTCCCAAAATTTTTTGTCTTACCTGCACACTGGGCAGAAGAATAGTAGTTACTTCCCAAGTGGAGAGAATATTTAAAAGAAATAATAAACCAGAAAGTACTAGCAAAATTCAGAGATGCTATAAAATGTTAACATATGTTACAACCATAAAGCCCTCCCCAGTCTTCTATAGGAAATTTGGGCACAAAGGCAGGACTCTGATTGTAATCCCAACTCTGCCACCAGTTAGTGAGTCTACCTTGCAGGTGAAATAAACACTCACCTAGGGGTGCCTGGGTGGCTCAGTCAGTTGAGAGTCTGATCTTGGCTCAGGTCTTGATCTCATGATTCATGGATTTGAGCCCCACATTGAGCTCTGTGCTGGCAGTATGGAGCTTGCTTGGAATTCTCTTTCTCTCTGCTCCTACCCCACTCATGCTCTCTTTCTTTCTCTCTCTCAAAATAAATAAATAAACTTAAAAATTTTAAAAAGGAGACTCCTCTTAAGAAAAGAATTAAACACTCATCTAACAAGCAAAAAGAATAACACACACTTGTAAGAAGAATATGCTATTGGTACAGTCCCTTCAAATTCTAAAGCTGTGATTTCTATGTACCTGCTACCTACTTATAAGTAAAATAGAATCACATACTTTTCTGGCAATTAATTCTACCATCAGTAATGAGACAGAGAAGTGCAGCAAGGTGGGAAAAATTAAAGCAACCAAAGCCAGAGAACTCGGATTTGAATCCTGGTTCTTCAGCATGTTAATTGACTAGGAAAGTTATTAAATTATCATGACCTCAGTTGTCTTATTTGTAAAATGGGATAATACATACCTCATGTGACTTCAAGGAGAAAAATACATGACATAGTGCATTCTAGTTAACTAGTGCTGCCCTTTCACAGACATCCAGTGAACATATGGAAAATCCTGAACCCCTTAGCTCTGCCTGGTTGGAGGCTCTGGGGGAGTCCAGGAGCTAATAAAAATTTCTTCGCTTCAAGGTTAAAGTCAAACCCTTTGTCTTTATTGTGGGTGATGCACACAGAGCTAATGGCTAAGTTGGAAAAGACCCTTGTTTGGGCAATACAGAATTGCAGACACATTTTGCCATCTGTATTACTGGGAATCAAGCAAGCAAAAAGTGGTGGAAACAAGAAGAATTCACACCAAAAGTTATTCTCCTTCCACCCCACAAGGGGCCTGCTTTGTGGGGTTGTCCTGGAAGGGAGGGAAACATGATATGTTTCTGGATGAGACTCAAGCCTTGTCCCATTTGCAGCCTCAGAGCATGAAGATTGAGAAGTGAAGCCATCTGAACAACTCACTGACAGCTCTTCCCACATCCTTGGAGCCTTGGGCTCAGAGCACTGGTTTCCCTTTTCCATTTCTTCCCTTCCATGCTGGACAAGCCCCATGTGGAACTTCCATCCTCTGTCTCCATGGATCTCTGAGCCAGTGGGCAGAGGTCTTCAGAGAAGAGGTAAGGATCCAGGGCACACACAAGGCAATCCATCAGGATGCAATGATAAATTAGTAGGTCTTTGATTTATACTTAGTTCTATGTCATCTAATATTTACTTTAAATTCTATAATGTAAATAATATATTAGCACAGTAGTACATCTATATAATTTATAAGTAAAATTATATATTGCAGTCATGTTTTAATTACTATCATTTGCAGATACAGATAATATATAAACTACCAGGAATGTGCAATCAAGAAAACATTTTGTGTTCTTATATAAGAGATTCTTTAAAAGTCAAGATGAAAGCATTCATTTTTGAATCCCAAGTCTCTGGGGACACCTGAGTGGCTCAGTGGGTTCAGGTCATGATCTCACAGTTTGTGGGATGTGAGATTCTCTGTATCGGGCTCAGTGCTGACACCGCAGAGACTGGAGCCTGTTGCCGACTCTGTCTACCTCTCTTTCTGCCCCTCCCCTGCTCACATTCTGTTTCTCTCTCTCTCTCTCTCTCTGAAAAATAAATAAATATTTAAAAAATTTTGAAACCATGAGAGACTCTTGAAGGTCGAGAACAAACTGAAAGCTGATGGGGGTGGGAGGGAGGGGAAAGGGGGTGATGGGCATGGAGGAGGGCACTTGTGGGGATGAGCACTGGGTGTTATATGGAAACCAACTTACAATAAACTATTTAAAAATTTTTTGAATCCCAAGTTTCTGGTGCAATGTCTGACAGCCTAGAAAACATGGAGAGATCAACAAAATATATGTGTATAGTTACGGGGCATACTCTGTAGACAAGATTCTATTCCACACACTTAAAATTCAGAGACATATAGTCTTCTGAAGAAGACAGTCATGAAAACAACCAACTGGAAGACAATGGGGTGAATGTTTCATGTAAATTATAATTATAATTATTAGATACAAACAGGAAATTAGTAATTTTGTTAAGCTCAGGAGCAAGATTGGAGTAGCTTTGTACAGGAGTGGGGATTTGAATAAAGCCACAGGGGGTGAGTAGAAATGTTTCAAGTGTTTGGAGGAAACAAGGGAGAATGGATCAGAAGAATTTATTTCCTGTAAGTTCTGGTAATTGGAACAGGGTAGGGCACATTGGGAAGTCTGCATAAACAGAGTCACCATATCTAAACATGTATTGGGTAGGACCACTTTAGTTATTACTAATAAAGACTGCATCTAAACTGACTAAGAAATAAAAGTAAATTTTAAGTTGGAATACTTAGAACTCTAAAGCTGGGGAGGGTTTCAGGTACAGTTAGATTCAGAGTTTTACAATATTATCAAGAATACAGCTTAATTTCTCTTAGCAACACTGATAATTCTGACTCTTGTTACCATTTCCTCCTCAGCCTAGACTCCTCCCCAAACTGGCTATGCCAATTTCAGCCCACACATCCACAAGCTACAGGCTTCAGAGGCAGAGCAGTCCCCAGGATCCCAGAAGACTTAGCAAGAGCTCCAACACTACTAACCCTGATTACTCTAGCTTAGGTCATTGCTCTGTCCCTGAATCAGATGTCAGCCAAATACAATGCCAGACACCTGGAGACAGGTGGAAAGTCAGCTTCTCCAAAGCTACATGGATCCCCAAGAGGAGATCAAGAGGTTTCAAAATAGGAAAACTGAGAAAATTTGTGTTGCTGAGGCAACCAACAGATGTCTCCGGTATGTATTGCAGCACCATTCAGTGCTTAGTGAAGGGTGCTTGCATAGCTTTTGCACAATGTGAAGGGAAACTAGCCTGATTTTTTGAAAATCTTCTTCTAAAGTTCCTCACACAGTTTCTCTGTGCCATTCTGTTTTGCTTCAGTCTCTGAAACGAATGACACATCTTCAGTGTAGACACACCAGCTATCATTTACCAGTTTGGTGAGTGAGGACTGAGCTTCCTTTGTTTTTGTTTGTTTTCTTTTCATTCCTCTTTTTTTTTTTAAAACATTTTAGAAACTTAAAGCTTAAGCAACTAAATCACAGTGAAAGCCACTGTTTTATTCTCTACCTTTTGTGTCTGATTACAATGCCGTTATCTTTCCCTCTGAGAAATAGATATTTGCTTTATCTTGTATAAAACCAGCCTGACTTCCTTGACAAAGGGCAACAGTATAATAACCATTTTGTTAGAGATTGGCTTCAAAGACACTAGAACCTTATGAAGAAATGAAAACCATCCCCAGAAAGGAATCCAGCTGGAGCAACATCATCTACTGTAAAACCTAAGCCCATTCTGTGGTCTACTCTTGCTCTAAAGCCACTTCTCACGCTTGAGCAAGAGTACGGGCATCACAGAGGAATCTCAAAGTTTCCATTTTGGAGACTCATTTTGTATGTCAAACCACTAGCTTTTGCCTTCATTCACTCCAATCTTAACCCAAGGTTGCTTGACATTTAATAAATATTAAATGTGGGCAATAATAATAAGGATAATGACGTGTAAATAAATTAAAAAAAATAATCCTTTTTAAGCCTTTCCAGATTATCTGTACTTATGATTTCAGAAAAAGAGAAAAGCCATCTCTTGGGGTCAAGTGGAATGTCTTTTTGCCTTGTTGTATGTGATGAAGTCATACTCAATTTCCTGAAGTCAAAGAATAAAGGTCTAACAGAATCAGATCATGCTAATAGTATTCAAGAATAGTATTCTTAGAGGTGAACACAGCATGCCTGGCATCTGTAGCTTCCAGATAGAACTGAGTCTTCTCTCTTGTGCAAACCTTTATTAAAGTAGTGCTTTAATAAAGCACTCATGGTGCTTGTCCATGAACTCATGGACATGATTGACTTGAGTGTATCTCATTGCCCTCTGAATACGTCACAATTACCACAGCTTGTCATTTGTATACATCCCTCCCCAGGCCCAGACTCACACATACAGTAGGTATTCACTAAATGTTTACCAGTACATAAATGTGTTTTTAAATTTACCTTCTCAAGTATGGACCATCTGCACATATACTCCCTGTTGAAGAGAGCAGACCAAATGAGCACTACCATGTTTTATTTATTTATTAATTTTGTTGTCTTTATTTATTTATTTATTTATTTTCAAGTTAGTTAATATACAGGGCAGTCTTGGCTTCAACAGAACCCAGTGGCTCATCTCTTATACATGACACCGAACACTACTATGTTTTAAGCACCACCCAAGACAGGAGTTACAAGTTGCTTTCATCTTGCATGCAAGTCCTGGATTGAAGAGTAGTGGTGACAGTGCTGTAATGATTGCTGGTGTCTGCCATGGACACAAGAGAGGAATGGGAGAACTATGCCACAGAGCTGTGTGGCCTCCAGATTTAGGGGCATTCCTACCCATAGCAGAGGGACGGGAGAGGAGGGCAAAATATCCCTTTGGTGTATCTGAGAGCACCACAAAAGCTTCGCAGTGACTCAATTAACAGAAACTATGCAAACTGTATGTGTGGAGACTTTGCTTACAATTACTTTTAAATGAATTGGCAAAATCTTTCTGCAAATGGTCAAGGAACACATAAAAACACATGGCCCAGGGTTGCCTGAGGATTTTCAGAATCTGCCCACAAATACAGCCCCATTCAGCCAATACTTAGGAGTTCCACCATTATATGAGTGCATTCATTTTTTTAAAATAGTTTATTGTCAAGTTGATTTCCATATAACACCCAGTGCTCATCCCCACAAGTGCCCTCCCCCATGCCCATCACCCCCTTTCCCCTCTCCCCCCACCCATCAGCAAATGAGTGCATTCGTCTTTATAAGTTAAAGGACAGACCTCAGTTGAAATAAAATAGACCAGGCTTCTGTGCACCCCCAACATTTTACATTTGGCAAAGCAGACACTGACCTTTACTCGGCACATAAGACAAACGCCAAATATTAGCCCCAAGTAACCCCAACCTGACTCTATTCCTTACCAGAATATCTTTTCCTAGTCACATTCTCAGACATGGCGACTCTGTGGTATCTTCAATTAGCCCATCAGAACCCTCTGATCGCCATCTAGGAGGCTGACTTGTGAGGTAATATCAACACCCTGTGCACTCTGGCCTATGATTGAGTTCAGCCAATAGGAGGGCCTGGCAGGAGATTGAAGGGAAGCAAGAGAGAGAGATCAAGGCATTTCTTCCACGGACTGTCCAAGTGAGGTCCCTTCAGGCTAGCTGCGTCCTCTGTCGGGGCCTCCGGAGACAGCCTGCCTATACACAAACTCTCTCTTGGCCTTCCAGATTCCAGCGAGCTTTCCCACTCCCTGCCCCTCGGGCCTGGGAAGGGAACAGGGTCACTGATGCTAGTCTTGGACTATCCTTTGTGGGTCCCTATGCCACATACTCACCTTAAATTAGCCTCTTTGTCAGTAAACCCTGCTTGAATTATCTTAATTTCCACGCATCGTTTTGTCTTTTTGGGCTCCGACAGCTTCAGATGCTTCTGACAAGCCCTTGCCTCCACACTCCCACGGTGATTACAAACATCAGCTCCCACCCCCCACCCCCCCGCAATCGGGACCACAGCATCCTCTGGTTTTTGCCTATCCACGGACTTTCGTGGGGAGCCTGCTTCTGTCTGCTGCAGAGCCCTATTGCATGCACTAGCTGATATTCTGTGCATGGTAATAGCTACTCTTACCTCCTTATAAAGTGAGGCCCACCCTGAAGAGAGGAGAATATTTAAGCAAAACCTCAAAAATCAGAAAATGTGAAAACCTGTTTTTTTAGGTGACATAATACTGGCATTTTCTATTTCCAAAGAAAGATTTTTTAAAAATATATTATCATCACCTGGAAAACAAGTTGTTCTAAGGCTGGCTGGGGAAAAAGGTTCTTATATATTTTTATAGCATTTATTTTCTAACATTTTAAAATATTTATTATTTATTTCACATTAACTTATTTATTTTTAACATGTTTTTAAGTTCATTTATTTATTTTGAGAGAGGAGGAGGGGCAGAGAGAGAAGGAAGGAGAGAAAATCCCTAGCAGGCTCCATGCTGTTAGTGTAGAGCTGGACATGGGGCTTGAACTCACCAAGAATGAGATCATGACCTGAGCCAGATCAAGAGTCAGATGCTTAAGTGACTGAGCCACTCAGGTGCCCCTAACGTTCTAATATTTATCTTAATATTCAACAATTTTTCACATCTTATTTTTTAACATTTAATATTTATTTACTATAATATTTTAACGTTTTTAACATTTTTAAACATTTTTAACATTTATAATTAACATTCTTTGCAACATTTAACACATCTATAAGGCACAGGAGTGAGGGGAATGAGTTTTGAAGAATGCTGGGGCATTATTTCTATAGGGAAGCAACTTGTTCTGTAATTAAATAAACACACACACACACACAGACACAATGTACTAAGTGAGAGGCTATCAGATTCCAGGCTGTTTATATACATGTATTTTTTAAGCCTGTCCACTACTGTGAAATCTGGGAGGTCCTGTTCCAACTTTACATACGAAGAAGTGGAGAATGACAGGGTACCTGTCCTGACCACCGCAGCACACCCCATGAGACGCTGGCTGGCAGACAGACAGACAGACAGACAGACACAGGAGCATGAAAGTCTGCAGCAACGCTGAACCAACTTCTACTTGATCTTAGCCAAAAGGTCGAGAAGTGATCTTAGCCAGTTTCCAAATTAGCAAGTTGAGGCGGCAGATCCTTCTACCTGAGGACTCCATTCTTGCAGCTGAGCTTCTACCTCCTTCATGCCCTCCAGTCCCCACCATGTCCTCTATTTTCCTTGGCTTTTACCTTTTTACACCAGCGTGAGAGCTCTTCCCCTCTCCTGCTTCACGGTTCCTGCCAGAGGTGAGTTGGCTCCTCCCCCAAGGACATTTGGCAATGTCTAGAGACTTTTTTGTTGTCACCATTGGGGGAGAGCTACGCTGGCCATGCCGAAGAGGCTGTTAAACCCCTTACAATGCAGGGGACAGTCCCCATAACAAGGAATGATCTAGCCCAAAGGTCACTAGTGCCAAGGCTGCACGATCTACCTTCCGGATCTACCAACTTGCCCAAGGAGCTTGCTGTTTTCCAGATGCCATTTGGACTCAGATGTGACTTCAAACTGTACTTCTCATTCTTGCTGCCTGATTTGTCCTGTTCCACATTTCCACTTGGACAACTACTTCTTCAAGTGATTTCAATATTCTGAGCCTGGGTCACTTAGAAACACACTCAAACTCTGTGAGCTTTATTTCCTCATCTTTGAAGATTTCCTATGAAAACTGAATGAGAGAATGTGGAGGCAGCTTTATCACTTTCACCTTCAAGTTCTTTTTGCAAAAAAAGAAACTTGCCACAGTCCTGTCAAGCACAAGAGAGAAGACATCTCTTCCCACTCATGGTTAATGAGACTAAACATGTTTAAACAGCCGGTTCTCATTACGCAAATCAAAATGCTCACTCAACCTCTTCCATAAATGCTCCCCGCAAAGGGTGTGATTCTGGGCCTCCAGTGTTTGTGTTTAACATGTTAAAATAAAGCCGCAGCCTACCAGAAAAAAAATCCGTGTTTTTTTTTTCCTCTTCTTTTTTGGTAGCTGTGTTTCCAGCTGGTTTTATTTAAGGCTATGCTTTTGATCTCTTTTCAATTCTGGGCCTCCGTCCAACTTGGATGTCAATAATTCAAATGCTCCCTTGGAGACAGCCTTACTTAAGAAGATGGCCCAGTGCCAACCAGAAGAACTTGTCCACCCAGTCTGATAGTTTGGGGAGCTTGCTGGGGTTCCGGGCCCGTCCCCATCATGTGTCTGGAAGGAAAATCATCAGTCGCTGCCCTGGGCACTGGAGACTCGTAGGATATTAAAACCAGACATGACTGCATAATTCACTGAGTCTGGCAGATAATTTTACAAATTAGAATACAGAGGCTCAGGTAAGGGAAGGGTCTTACACGGATCTCTCTTCTGACTTTCCATCCAGTCCTTGATCCACAGAGCTATGCTGCTATGGCATGATGAGATTCAAAGAGAGGAATGAAATTAAGTTCTGTCCTTTTGTGTCTTGTTAATTTCTCCTTGCAGTTGAGCATTTACTATACTTTTATGTTGCTTTCCACACTGCCTCCATCACTAGTCCCTTATACCTTTCCACCCATCCGTATGTCACTTCAATGTCCATAGGGAAACTTTTTATAACACCTAATTCTCTCCATTCTCCCCCTGGGCATCTCCAATCATCTACGTTCCGGGAGCTACCACTCCCACGGTGGTGCCCTGACCTTATCATCATGAGTACCCCTCTGACAGCCAGAGTAGGACATTATCCTGCTCTCTGTCCACCTCCATCTATCAGCTCATTTAACCTTGTGATCCCTCATCCAGTCATTAATCCGCACAGCTTCTCTGATCACCAGTCTATTAATGAACTACTTCTCCACCACAGACCACCGGCATCTTTCCTTCTCTTCTGCTCATAACCTACTCAATATGAAGATTTGACTACACAAAAAAAACCATTTAAAATTCTGCCTGGAAAAAAAAAAATTCTACAGACATGAAGAGGAAATTGATAAACTGAAGAAAACATTGGCAGAGTATCCTGGACGTAAGGCAGTATCTGAAGCATGAGATGATCTCCTAAAACTAGAAAAATGAATAAGGAGTGTGCACAGGCAGTTTTGAAAAAGGAATATCGAAAAGCTTCCTTTTGAGAAAGGAAGATCAAAAATCTCCTCAAATTGAAACAAAGAATGTAATTTCTAAACCTATTGGAAGCACAGATCTAAAAGTTTGATGAGACTTGAACATAAAGACAAACTTTCATACATTGTTGATAGAAGCTCATGTTGACCCCTTCAAGGAAAAATAGAGGGCAATTCTTATTAAGTGAGACCCCATATAAATTTTGAGTCAGTGAGTCCAGTTTTTGGAAGATACTCTACAGATTAATGTTGATGTGGTGCAAAATGATGTATGTTCAACAATATCCAACACTGCTTTGGTTTCTAACAGCAACAAACTGGATATTACCTCAAACTCCATTAATAAAAAGCAAATCAAATATCCAGAACCCTTTCCTCAACATGATATTAAGGAGCCATTGAAAAGAGGGAGACAGATCTTCTTGTACACCTGAAACTAATGTAACACCGTACGTATGTTAGCTAACTGGAATTAAAATAAAAACTTCAAAAAGGGGGGAGGAGAGGAAAGAATGAGGCAGTTCTCTCTATATACCTCTCTAACAATACAGGTTATTAAGTGGGAAAATCTGGATAAGAGCCAAGTGTTTTGTATTTGTAGCAAGTTTTAAAGCATCCATGTGTGTAGTTTTACAAGCATGGAAGGTCTATAGAAAAAGGCACAAGAAACTGGTAACCCTAATTATCATTGGAGGAGAGAAGTGGTGAGTTAAGATCTTGTATGGAGGAAGGGAGCCACCGCAACAACGAATTAAAAGTAAAGAGTTGAATGAGGCACCTGGGTGACTCAATCGGTTAAGCATCCCACTCTTGATTTCGGCTCAAGTCATGATCTCACAATCGTGAGATGAAGCCTCCGTGTCGGGCTCTGTACTGAGCAGAGAGCCTGCTTGGGATACTCTTTCTGTACCTCCCCTGAGCACGTGCTCTCTTTCTGTTCTCTCTCAAAATAAAGAAATAAACATTTTTTAAAAAGGAATAAGATGAAGAAATTAGTAGTCCTTAGTGACTTTCTTTCTCGCTACACTGTTGTATCTACCTAGAGCTGACACTTATAATTGTCCTGTTTATATGTTTATCATATGTCTCTGTCACTAGCATGCAAGCTAAATAAGATCCTACTATAAGTCTTCTGGCAGTAGAAGTAGGAGTCACCCTGAATGGATGCAGCTCTCACAGCCAAGGGCACCTTGGAGTATAAGGACCAATGCAAGTCCTGCCCGTATTTGAACCTTTGCCTGGTTGCTCTCATGTGAGGAACAATATGCAAAAACATACGCAGCCAGACTATGCTTTTGGCTTGTGTACATTTCCCCCCAAACATTTAGATCAGTGTCTTTTTCATAGTGGAAGCTCAGTATGTGTTTAAAACGGATAGGTATACAGGACACAGTGTTGAACACACTGGGAACATGAATTACTAAGTGGGAAACATCCTTCCCTGTAGTAAGCTGAGCCAGCACTTAATCTCAATCTTTTCCTGTCTCTCAGTGATTATTTTGCCTGATGTTCAATGTCTTGAAAATCATGGTGTCATTTTTAAAAACTGTTGGTTGTTCTGAAAAGAGGGTAGGTCTGCTTTTATTACTTCACCTTGATCAGAGGTAGAAGTCTCTCCCATGTGATTTTGAACTGCTGTTAAATTATATTATTTTTAGCTATGAACCTGAGACTTGATTTCTGTTCAGATCAAACCGAGAGTTAGCAATAGAAAAACATGTTACCTGTCAAAGGATACTAGGGTGGAATATTTTTGAAAAATTTAATCATACATACCTCTACCCCATTAGTCAGAATACTTTAAGCCAGTTATTATGTGGTATTCTGGTGCAAAAATGCCCTTGGACATTCGATACATATGTAAGACTTAGCTTCCTCTCTTTCTCTCTTTAATGTTTTATTTATTTCTGAGAGAGAGAGAGAGAGAGAGACCTTGAGCAGAGGAGGGTCAGAGAGAGAGGGAGGCACAGAATCTGAAGCAAGCTCCAGGCTCTGAGCTGTTAGCACAGAGCCCAAAGCAGGGCTCGAACCCACGAACCGTTAGATCATGACCTGAGCCGAAGTCGGATGCTTAAACGACTGAGCCACTCAGGAGCCACATCTATTATCATTTTCTTAATGTGGATCTTTATTTTCACCTCCCGTTATTTTTATTTTTACTATTGTTCTTGTTTGTTTTGTTTTATTTCCATTTCTTGGTGCTTTGACATCTGACAATATCAGTTTTCTCTTCTTTACCGTACTCACTGCTTCTAATTCTATTTCTTCTCATAACAATAAAAAATTATGAAGGAGGGATGCCTGGGTGGCTTAGTCGGTTGGGCATCCGACTTTGGCTCAGGTCATGATCTCCTGGTTTGGGAGTTTGAGCACCACATCAGGCTCTGCTCTGATAGCTCAGAGCCTGGATCCTGTTTCGGATTCTGTATCTCCCTCTCTCTGCCCCTCCCCCACTGCCCTCTGTCTCTCTTTCAAAAATGAATAAACATAAAAAACTTTTTAAAATAACAAATAAATAAATAAATGATAAATAAATAAATAAATACCAGGGAAACTCATAAAGCCAAACTGGTAAGTAATATAAGATTCTGATTTAGAAATACAAAATTTATACCCTTTTGTTTCCAAGTCATAAAATGGTTCGATTTTTCTCCTCTAAGAAGAAAGTACATTGGTATGACAGTCCATGCAGGAAATGTGTTCATGTACATCTAGGTTGGGACCTATGACCCATATGGTTGAATAAGTGTACAGAAATGACGAAAGCACTAGAATTAGGGCCAAAGACCTTGATTTTCATTCTAAGTCTCATTTACCAACTATAAAAAAACTTTCTACAGATGCTTAATGCTATTGAAACTCATTTTCTTCATTATGTTAGGAATGATTATTTTCATCTTACAAGGCTTTAGTGAGACTATATTCTTTACAAAACATGTATTGAAAAGCACTGCACTACTGGTTGGAATAAGTATTGACTGAAAGGACCTGTGAGTCTAGGGCATAGAAGGCACTCAATAAAATATGAAAACAAAGTTTGTTGGAATGCCAGGGGAAAGAGTGGTTAATTCTAGTTTGTTTGTTTTTAATTTTTTTTTACATTTATTCATTTTTGAGAGAGAGACAGAGATAGAGCACATGCTTGGGTAGGACAGAGAGAGAGGGAGATACAGAATCCAAAGCAGGCTCCAAGCTCTGAGCTGTCAGCAAGGAGCCTTATCTGGGGCTCAAACCCCAAAGCAGTGAGACCATGACCTGACCCAAAGTCGGACACTTACCCAACTGAGCCACCCAGGCACCCCTATTCTAGTTGAAGAGACTAATAAATCCTTTAGGAAAAAGGTGATTATATGATCAAGACCTAGAAGGATGACCTAGAAGGATGAGGCAGGACTTGGATTTCCTAAAGGAATAGAATGACATGTACTTATTCAATGTATATTTATTGAGCAATTACAGTGTTCCAGTATAGATGCCAAGAATACAGTCATTGATGAAAAAGCATACCCCCTAATGAAACTTACATCTTAATGCTATAAATAGACAATAAACAAAATAATCACTCTTTAAGTTCATTTGGCTGCTATAACAAAATATTTTAGACTAGGTAGCTTATAAAGAACAGGCATTTATTTCTCAATTTGGAAAGCTGGGAAATCCAAGATTAAGGCATTGGTGGATTCAATGCCTGGCAATAGCTTGCTTCCTAGAGGATACCTTATAGCAGTAGCCTCTTATAGGAGAAGAGATGAGTTAGTTCTCTTCAATGTTTATTATATGGACACCAATCCCCACCATGAGGGCTCTTCTCTCATGACCCAATCACCTCACAAAGGCCCCACATCCTAATTCCTTCACCTTGGAGGTTAGTACTTCAGTATATGAATTTTGAAGGAACACAAACATTCACACTATAGTGCACACACATATGCACACTTATATGTTATACATAATTTGTATGTAATATACTAGTTAATGATAAGTGGAATAGGGGGAAATATGGTAAGGCAGGAGATAGAGATTTTCATTACTTGGTTTTTGAGGAGTAAAAATTGAGATTGTAAATACAGTGGCAGAGAGGACTCACTGAGGAAGTAGTAGCTGGTTAAAAATCTGGAAGAGATGGATGAGTCAGGCTGTAAATGATGGCAGTTAGACACATTCTGAAGTTAGAGGGTATAGGACTTGCTGATAGACTAAATTTTTGGAGAATTTTTGGGAGAAGACACAGAGCTCATATGTAGACATTTAATTTGAGATCAATTAAATACTAAAGTGAAAAGGTCTTGAGTTCAAGAAAGAAGTGATGGTGTCAAATTTGCAATCATCAGCATAGGGATGAGATTTAAAACGACTTCAGTGCATGAGATCCCCTCAGGCATGAGAAGTAGACGAGAAGATGAAAGACTGAGTCCTCAGGCAGTCTAAACCAAGAGGCCAGTAGATGAGTAGGAATCAAGAAATAAGATCGAGAAGGAGCAGCCAGAAAGTTGGGAAGAAAACCAGGATAGGCTTGGAAGCCAAGAGAAGGCAGATTAAAGAAGAGAAAAGTCAAGCGTGTAAAATGCCAGTGATGAGTCAAGAAAGAGTTATTCATTAATTCAACAAATACTAACTGAAGACCTACTGCATGTTAGTCACTATCCTGAGATGAAAATATAAAGCAAACAAAACAGAGAGGCACCCTGGCTATGATGGAGTTTACCTCTTAGTCAACCAAGATTTGAGTATGTAGAGGCTATCAATCCTTGATCATCCCTTGAGTAATAAAATTCTTCCCGTCTGCCAGCCTTTGAATTGGGGCATTGGCTCTTTTCCTTCCTTGGAACTTGAACTGAAACCCTGACTCTTCCTGGGCTTCGGGCCTGTGGGTCTTTGGAATGGAATCTATAGCGTTGGTCTCCAGCATATCAACTAATTCTGCAAATCTTGGGATTGCCAGCCTCCACAGTCATGTGAGCCAGTACATTATAATAAGCCCCACCCCACCCTCTCTATATATACATCCTATTGGTTCTGTTTGTCTGGAGAATCCTGCTGAATGCAGGGGTCAAGGAAGATTTTTATGTTGTAATTTTTTGAAATAAAATCTGAAAAAAAATATATAACCATACATTGAATTCTGATGAAGAAGGCCCTGTATGGAGCAAAGAGAATAGATGATGTGGGACACAGAGAATATTTGCAGTGATATTCTTAGAAAGAAAGGAGGGGATTTGATATCACATACAAATAGAGATACCAGCTGCATTGTGTCCCTCAAGAAGACGTGTCCAAGTCCTAACTTCCAGTACTTGTGAATCACCTTACTTGGAAATAGGGTCTATGCAGATGTAATCAAGTTAAGATGTAGTCCCACTAGATTTTAGGGTAGACCTGAAAAATCCAGCATCTGGTGTCCTTCTAAGAAGACCATGTGAAGACATAGAGATACACAGGGGACAATGCCATGTCAATGAAGACAAATACTAGAACGATATATCTATAAGCCACAGGGCACCATGGACTCTCAGCAACCACCAACTAGAAGGTCTTCAGATGGAGCCTTCAGAGGGAACATGGCCATGCCACCATTCTGATCTCAGTATTGTCGTCTCCAGACTGTGAAAGAATAAGTTTCTTTTTTCTAAGACACCTACTTTGTGGTACTTTGTTTTGGCATACCTAGGAAACTAATAAACTAGCCTTAGTGTCATCCATAGCCATTTTGGGAAAGGGAGGAGCAAAGTTGTAGGAACATAAAATCCACTTTGTGCTTAAGAATAACAAGTCATTTTATGAGTTGAATGACAAAATGCAGTGATGGATATCTTAGAGGGGTTGTATGGGCTTCCTTCTTTTTCTACAAATGTCTGACCTATAAAGTCAGTGTACATAGAAAATTAGCAAAAAGGGGATAAATATCAATTTTATACATTTTTGCAAGTTCTCTACAATGTCCCATTTAGTGGTCTCTGATGAATGTTGCAATGGAGGCCAAAGTAAAGATTTCTTCCCCCTCTGACACCTCTGAACTTTTGAGGCTGGATACGGCTCCACTATCATCTCTGTAGGACCCATAAGGTTGTCGGGTCATATCCGCTTCTGGAAGGCAGATCCTGGCTCTCTCCAGGTATATTAACTCCTTTGAGGTGGTTAAGAAGGAGAATGGAAAGAGAGAGGCCAGACATGCCCCTCCACCCACACACATACACACACACAACATCCCTCTGGAAGTTCCCTTCTCTTTGAAAACCTGGAGAGAGGAGTCAAAGGATTCTGGTCTAATAATAACAGGTCTTAAGTATCAGACTAAGAGATTTTACTTCAACTCAGTAGCAAAGATTACTTCTAGCTATGGAAATTTGCATTTCCATAATGCTGTACAGCTCTTAATAGTACCCCAGTGGGCAAAGATAGTTATGGCGCTTCTTCAGTCTAATTGCAATAAAGCCTAAGCCAAAAAAGCTATATATGAAAGTGTTTGAATTCTAGCCAATGCAATATTTAATACAGTAAAGTTTCAACCAAAGAATGCAGACATTCCCATAACCCTTTTCAAAACAGAGAATAAAATCAGGTTTCAGCTTCCGAACACCTGCATTTACAAACGGACTCTGCACTTATGAATCAGATCATCTTAACCAACACGTGTCGCCTTCCTGATACTCAGTTTCATCGTATGATAAGGATTTATACTTGTCCTTAAATAGATCCCAGCCAATGTGTAGGGTGATCTTAAGTTCAGTGTGTCCAGCTCAGTCTCAGATTGTTGTCTAAACCTCAAATACTATGCCCGTTTAGTCTTCTTCTTCCACAGAAGTACATGAGTCCCAACTTATATATGACTCTATGAAAGCAACCTGAGAATTCTAAAATGATACACTAATGTAGGTTGTGATCATGAGAACCATGGTCCTTAAGCAATGTCCATAATGAAGGATTTTGTTGTTTTTATTGTCTTCCATACAGTAGCCTGCCTGGGAATGTGTAGCATGAATTAATTAAGGACAGAGTTGTATCAGTGAGTACAAGAACTTGTGATTTGGATGGGTGAGGAAGCATTCTTGAAATCAAGTACATCTTTTTAGTTACATAGCATATCACTGATGGCTTTTTCTGTGGAAAAAAAAAAAACAGGAGGCACAGCAGGCTCTAAGGTGGATGGAACATCAACAATGTAGCAATTACCATCATTTGAGCCAGTTTGCTATTTATATCCATATATAAATTTAAATGTAATTAAATTCTACCACAACCTCATGAAGTAAGCATTGCGACGCCTCCTGGACAATTGGAGGCAGGTGTTGGTAATATTCATTGGTAATATTCATTGGACGATTCTGGCGACAGTTGAACAATTGGTAAAATAGCTTGTCCAATTTAGCAGTAGAACCGGAGTTTGGATCCATATCTTCCCAAAGTCTTCCTCTTTCTCATTCCCATTGATTCTTGATAGGATCCATCACTTCACAGTCAGGGAAATGTCAGAAAATAGAATGGGAGCCAGAGATGATAAAATTCAAACTCCAGTCTCAGTCTCAGGTGGAGGCCACCTGAAATCTGTGTCACCACAGGGGTAAGGGAAGAGCCCTTTATGATGTCATCAGAGAAAAATAAGCCCAAAAGGACCGCAGAAGAGGGGTTCTTGGCGGTCTCCATCTGTTAGCCATCTGACTTCAGCTCAGGTCATGATCTCATGGCTCATGATTTCAAGCCCTGCATCAGGCTTTCTGCTGTCAGCACAGACAGGGCCTGCTGCAGATCCTCGGCCGCCTCTCTCTCTGTCCCAACCCCCTCTCAAAAAAAAATAATAAACATTTTTTAAAAAAAATTCAGGGGAGCTGATTTGGGAAAATGAGCCACGGAAAATGAGACACAGTAAAGGTGCAGCCTCCCAAGACATAAAGTATATAAAAGACAGTGTTTCATTCAAAGCTGTCAATGGCTCCAGATGGAGCAAGTGGGGCCCAAGTTCAGCAGTGCTAAGGAAGTAAGAAACCGTATCTGCCCCCATTTAAGCAGCAAGTCCAAGAGCTAGCAAAAGACTTTAGCTCATGACAAGTAAAGACTTCAGATCCTTTCCTTTTAATTCCACCCCTCCCTCACCCAGCCCCCACTGAGCTAGAGGGTCTCTGCATTTCTGCTAAGAATTGCTTCTGCCAAGAAAAAATTTCCTTCTCAAAAAATAAAAGAAAAAAAGAGAGAAAGGGTGATGGGACTTACTGCATTTCAACTTCTGACCTTCTTTATCTCACCCTCCCAGCTGCCTCTGCTTGTGGAGAAACCCACAAGGGGAAAACCTCAGTGACTGTCACACTACATGATGGGGTCATTGTTCTCTCTTGTTTCTTTTTCTGATATCTAGCCTGTTTTTAATATTTTTAACTAAGATCTACTTCAAACTTGGGACTTACACTCACGACTCCAAGATCAAGAGTCACATGTTCTACCAACTGAGCTTGCCAGGTACCCCTCCTAATATCTATTCCAAAAGGCATTTTGCATAGCTCTGGTTACAAGCCAGCATCTGTCAAGTGTTCTGGTTGAAAACCCACCTATGCCTTATCTAGTTGAGAAGCTTATATAAATAATTCTGGAAAGTTAGCCATAATCACACCATCTCTGGTTCTTCACAGATGGGGAAAGGGAGTGAAATTTTCTAAACCCAAACTCATACCAGTATCATTGAGTATGACTCTTGGCTTTTCTTTGCTTGCTTATCATTTGTTTATGTGTATATATGTATGTACGTGTGTGTGTGTGTGTGTGTTTAGTGTTGGTATGCATATATGTATGTGTATGTATGTATCAGTAAAATGCATGGATCTTAAACTATAGAATTTGATGCATTTTGATAAATGTATACAGTCCTATAACCACAGCAACAATTGAGGTACACAACAGTTCCATATTCCAACATTTCCACTATCCCAACAAGTCAAGACTCTTTCCATTCAAACCCACCAGCAACTCAACACCCCAACGCCAGAACAATCACTTTTTTATTTCTATCATCACAGATTATGTTTACCAGTTCTGGAACTTCATTTAAAATGAGGTGTATATTATAACTCTTTTGCGTCTGTCCTTCTTGCTGTTCATCTACCTTGTATTCATTGGTATGTTAGGTTTATCCATTCTTTTGTTGATGGACATTTGGGTTGTTTCCAGTTTGTTTGCTTTTGCCTTTGTTTTTGTTTCATTATTATGGAAAAAGTTGTAATCAATATTCTTGTACATGTATCTCTTATAGACATATGTTTTCATTTCTTTGGGGTGAATTCTAGGGGAGAAATCAATGTTTACAAAGTTGGTATATATTGGAAATTGCTGCACAGTTTTCCAAAGTGTGCCATTTTACACTCCCCCTGGCAGTGGGTCAGACTTGCAATTGTTCTGTATTCTGTTCAAAATTTGGAAATTATTATTATTGTTGATCTTCCCCTGTCTTTGATGTCTCTTTTTCCCCCTGTGGCTGATTTTAGGAATTCCTCTTTGTCTTAGCTTTTGGCCATTTGACAATGATACATGTTGCTGTTGTTTTATTCATATTTATTTCTTGGGACTCAGATTCTAGAGAATTTGTACCACTTCTACCACTTACTCCCCTGGATTAAGACTGCAAATTGGAACAAGAAGAGACAGAAATAATCAGGTACAGGAGGGTATGGTGTATCTAGTTGTGTTCATTGCTGGGCTCCTGAGCCAGCATCCAAATATCCCTATGGCTGGGATCTTTATAAAGAGTCTCTGGTGTAGTCTCTGGTGTTCTGGTTCTAGGCTCAAAGGCCCTTCCTATCACCACTTCTGTTCTTGGTTTCCATAAAAATCCTCTTTCTTTGAACTATCTTAAAGAGTGTTAAACCCTACAACACAAAGAGTTAACCTTTATCTATGACATTTGTTCCTAACACATGAAGCATAAAGTGTGTTAGCACATCTCTCTTCCCTTCAGAGCATACCAATCTTTGTTCTGCCCCAGGAACCTGGTAACATCCCCACAATACTTTCTGCCCCTTGGCAATGTTTACCTACATCCCATCCCCTAATATTCCTGATGGACAAAAACATCTTTTGTTGTAGTTAGTTAGTTAGTTAGTTAGTTAGTTAGATAGTTAGTTAGTTCCTTCGTTCCTTTGTTAGTTCATTCATTCATTCCAAAAAAGCTGTTAGTTACTGATATTTGTTTGGACATTTGACCCCTAAGTCAGAAGGAACAGAGACTATAATGTGCTGCCCATATCCCCTTAATCCATACCACTCCAGTTAATGCTGTGCCATTTCCAACTGTCAGTACCTCCATTCCTTTACCTGAGGTTCCCTCTGGACTCCAGAACCCACTCTGTCCATGCACATAATGGTTGTAAAGTGCCAGAAGTGCACATACTGGGAGTAAAACTCAACAAAACGATTTAAGGGAATTGGTATGTGAACAAAGCACCTTCTAGGACAGCTGTGAGGCATGCATTCTGTTCTGGCTCTCAGAGTTTTCCAGGGGGATCAGGCCCCAGCTGCCTCAGTGGTCACTTCTTTAATAACACATTTCTTGATGCCACATTGGAATTCTTTCTGTTTTACTTCTCCTACTTGATTTGGGATCAACTTCAAATAATAATTTGCACTTGAATCCTCGTTTCAGAGTGTGCTTCTATGAGAAACCAGGTAACAGTCAGATGTCAAGAAAAATCTTCAATGCCTCGGGGCGCCTGGGTGGCTTAGTCGGTTAAGCATCCGACTTTCGCTTGGGTCATGATTTCACGGTTCGTGCGTTCGAGCCCCGCGTCGGGCTCTGTGCTGACTGCCAGCTCAGAGCCTGGAGCCTGTTTCAGTCTGTGACTCCCTCTCTCTCTGACCCTCCCCTGTTCATGCTGTCTCTCTCTCCTAGAAATAAATAAAACATTAAAAAATTTAAAAAAAAAAAAAAAAAGAAAAATCTTCAATGCCTCAGTCCCAAAGAGAGTCTTGCAAGTGTCTAAGTTCTTTCCTGGACATCAGAATACATGTGCACGTTTATACCTTAGAACAAGAAGAATTCACATTTTCCCAGCCATTAGTTTGGGTCTGAGTAGCAGTAGCTCTTGATTCCCTGGAGGCGACTCACTACTGTCTCTTGATTTGCAGCTCAATGTGAAATGGTTCCTCATGCTCCTCACCATCTGGGTCCAAAATTTGCACATCTGCAAGAAACACTCCTTATGCCTTAGTCCTACTGCCATGTCTGTCTTCAGAAGACACCTGCAGAGGTAAAATGCCTCATGCCCCTGTTACCCATGCATGTAGGCCCTCCACCACGCTGCTTACGGCATGCCAGCTGATTAAGCAGCCTTACAGCTGGAAACAGAAGTGAGCTGCTGAGATGGCTTCTTCTACCTGTCAGGCTAAATGTCCTGATTCCTTTTGCAACCCCCTAATAGAAGTCCTCTGCTCAGAGTTAACTGAGCCAGATCAGCCCAAATCAGACTACATGCTGTTCAGTCTTAAAAGGTGATGAATCTTGTGTTACTCCACTGCACCCACATCTCAGAGGGAAAAGGTGTTTGTTCTCTATCTCTCTTCATAAAGAAGAAAACACAGCCTCCTCCGTGGAACACACCTTGTAAGCCCTGCTTCCTCCAAGAATCTTTTTTTTTTTTCTCCTTCCTCCTCCCACCCTAGCCATCTTATGAATTAGGTCAATTGATTGAAGTCTTTGGTCCCTCTGTAATGATTTTGCTGTACAAAACTCAAAAAATTATGGACACTCAGAATTGGAAGAGGCTACAGAAGTCAACACCTTCGTTCTAGGAATGAGGAAATCAACAAGAAGACCTCTGAGCAATTTGTCTGAAGTCAAACAGGAAGTTAGTGGCAAGATGGTGAATAGAATCTAGGTTTCTTCGGGGCGCCTGGGTGGCTTAGTCGGTTAAGCGTCCGACTTTCGCTTAGGTCATGATCTCGCGGTTCGTGGGTTTGAGCCCCGCGTCGGGCTCTGTGCTGACTGCCAGCTCAGAGCCTGGAGCCTGTTTCAGAGTCTGTGACTCCCTCTTTCTCTGACCCTCCCCTGCTCACAGCTGTCTCTCTCTTTCCTAGAAATAAAGAAAACATTAAAAAAAATTAAAAAAAAAAAAAAGAATCTAGGTTTCCTCAACATCTGTTCAGTTCTCTTGATGCACAGCAAACAGAATATTGGTATGAAAGTTGCTTGCAGTGTATGAAATACAATAAAAATGTTATTAGAGAAGCGAGAGACAAGTAACACATTCACATAATAAATATTTTGATGGCTTTTTACATGTTAGTCACTGTTCTAGATCAAACAGGGAACCAAATAGAAAAATACCTCTACTTTTGTGGAATTTACCTTTTAATGGGTGAGACATAACATAAGCCCATAAATAAATAAAGTACATAGTGTGCTAGATATTTCAAGTCCCACAGTGAAAAATCATGCACAGAGAGTAGAGAACCTAAAAAGAGGTAGTATGAATTATAGTTTAAGATGGTTGTTCAGGAAAATCCTCACTTGTGTAGTAATGTCCAAACAAAGGTTTACTTGTTTCAGTGTGCTTTCCCTTCATGGAAGGTTCTCCCCTCACTCTTCTCCTGACTAAACTGGTACTCATTCTTAGTGATCCTCTTTCAGAGAGAACTTTTGTGACCTATCATCAATCTGAGCAAGGCCTGTTGGGCCCATATATGTTTTCATCAATTATATGTATCATGCTTTGAAATAGCACATTTATTTATTTTGTAGTGTCTCTGTCTCCACCACTAATATATCAGTCTTATGAGTTTCAGGAACAGTTCCACCTGCCTTTTTGGCATTATGTCACCAGCACTCAGGATATTGATGAGCTCATAAGGGCTCACATACTTGTTTAATGCAGAGATGGACAAGTGGGTAAATAAATGGATAAGTGAATGGATTGAGCAGAAATTAGGTGAAACATAGAACAGGTGTGGTTGATAGACTCCAAATATGACACCATCAAATCTTTCCCTCTCTCTATATGCATGCTGCAGCTGACATAAAAGTAGAGTACAATTTCCATCCACTCTATTCTGAGTGAGACGTCATGATGTACTTAATCATTAAGGTGCCATGGCAAAAGTGACATTTGGGGATTTGGGAGCCTATGACTTAAACTTTGCAACATCTTCTCATATCTCTTAAAACACTCACTCTAGAAGCTGGCTGCCATTTTAGAAGTCTGACTATGCTGAGACCCCCATACTGTGAGGAAGCCTAAGATAGGCATGTGGAGATGGCACATGACAGGAGAGAAACTGACAAGCCTCCAGGTGTCTCAGCCCAAATGTTGGCCTCCAGCCCCATTTGCCATCTGTTTGTAACCCCATGAGACAATTCAAGAAAACTAGTTTAGATGACCTCAGTGGTCTACAGAACCATGTAGTATCATAATAAATTGCTGTTTTAAACCACTAAATTTTGGGACATTTTGTTACACAGCACTGGTTAAACGAAATACCTAAAAAAATAACATATTGAGACACTTATAAAGTCATTTGATACAGACAACAACTATAAAACAATAGAAAAGGTAGGTATGAATGGACTCATTTTATAGATGACAAAAAATGAAGGATATAGAAGTTAATCGACAGCCAGTAAGTGGCATATTCAGAATCCAGCTCCGGAATAAAAAGGGAGTCAGGAGATAGAAAAGAGGAGGTGATTAAAATAAAAAGCTTCATACCTTTAGAATATGCATAGTCTTGGGGCGCCTGGGTGGCTTAGTCGGTTAAGCGTCCGACTTTCGCTTAGGTCATGATCTCGCGGTTCGTGGGTTCGAGCCCAGCGTCGGGCTCTGTGCTGACTGCCAGCTCGGAGCCTGGAGCCTGTTTCAGTCTGTGACTCCCTCTCTCTCTGACCTCCCCTGCTCACGCTGTTCTCTCTCTCTCCCTAGAAATAAATAAAACATTAAAAAAAAAAAATTATAAAAAAAAAAAAAGAATATACATAGTCTTTTCTAAAATCCTTAACTGACTTTAGCAAAGCCAACTATATATAATCCACGTTGTCTTTACTGAACTGAGTGGCCCACTCATCATGAGTGACTTACACATGAGCTATAATTGAAAAAAAAAAAAAAACCCAAAGTCTTCTTTTCTTGGAATAGCCATAGCCTCTGCCTTCCCACTCTCTGGAGCCCACACATCTGGGAAATATATCTTCATATTCTTGGGTCCTTCTAGCTGCTCCTGGGCTTGATCCAATCATTTAGTGACTACCAAGAAACCCAACAGAACAAAAAGTTCAAAGCAACTTTCTGTTAATTAGCCCAGGCAGTTTTCAGGTTCCCAGGTGTGCAATTCATTTTCATGTGCAGTGTCCCCAGTTAGGCCAACTCTTTCTGAAATTTCTGGAGCTGCAACTTGGTAATCAATGGAGAGATGTACCAAGTTAACATGAGGTCAAGGTAGATTTTCTTTAGAGGTTCCTCCAAAACAACACTTCAAAATCACTTATCAGAGTAAAAATTGTGTTTCATATACATCATGAAAATAAATGTTCAGTTGTTAAAAGGGATGTATCAACGTTAAAAACCCGGCCTTTCCCTTTAATACTAAAACCTAAAGGAAAGACCACTAGATTCTTTCCTTGACTTGTCCAACCTTATTCTCGTGTTTTGAAATATACTGTCAATTGATGACAAGCTGCCCTTTCCTTTCCTGTTGGTCAAAAAGTCCACATGTTGATGGCTGACCAAGGACTCAATTTAACTATAAGAACTTGCCAAATAAATGGTATTTCTTAAGAAAAGTGGTCTTCTTGAGGCGCCTGGATGGCTTAGTCGGTTAAGCATCCGACTTTCGCTTAGGTCATGGTCTCGCGGTTCGTGGGTTCGAGCCCCGCGTGGGGCTCTGTGCTGACTGCCAGCTCAGAGCCTGGAGCCTATTTCAGAGTCTGTGACTCCCTCTCTCTCTGACCCTCCCCTGCTCACACTGTCTCTCTCTCCCTCCTAGAAATAAATAAAAATATTTAAAAAAAAAAAAAAAAAGAAAAGTGGTCTTCTTTACTGCATAAACTTTATAGAAGACAAATCAGTCACAATGCCTTCCATGCCAACAACCCCTTTGAAAGGAATTTGCCCACCCACAGGCCCTGTGGAAGTGAGCAATGCCAAGAGGCATGGCTGACTGACCAGTGCAGGTTATCCATGGCCCAGACATTGCCCTGTCGTTGTGCACTTAAGTGAAAATTCAGGCTGAGCTGATCAAATCCTTCCACTCCCTGCAATTCAAATGGGAATTCTAAGCAAAAGCAGCCTCAGCAACAGAAGCAACTGCTCACAGCCATAGCAGACTGAGAGGTTAGATGAGACACACAGGATCTCAAGTGAGCCAGAATAATGAGTAGTCTATGAAATAGAGAAATGAACCAAGAATGCAAAAAGCCAGCTGACAGCAAGAAGTTGGAGCAGATGTGAAATGCGGGGTCAGCCTGAGAAGGTGAATGAAACCATGCAGGTCATTGGCACAGCCTTGGCTTCTGAAAGCTCCTTGGTCTTCAGATCCTTAATGGTTCCTGGTCTGCATGCATTTTCACAACCTCTTTTTCACATAAGCTGGAGTGAGCTCATCTCCTTCATCAGAATGTTGGTAATGTTCTTTGGCACGGAGGTCACCCTGGATCCTCCCTCAAGGGTTGGTAAGGAGGCAGCTGCATGATCTTGAGATCTGTGGGCTGGTATGAGAAGCCATGTCCCTCCGAGGGGACCTGGTGTGGATGCTCCTCAGTAAGAGCCCATGTTACTGAAGCAGTGGGTACCTGGCCCATATAAAAACTTTGTGAGCAAAATTAAATTTAGATGGTTGGCCCACAAAACACTGAGCCATCTTCCTGGCCTCCCTGAAGCCCACTCCACTTTTCAGTAGGGAAACACGGACACTCTTATTGCTGGGAGGCTTCCGAGGGTCCCGTGTGATTTGTGGCATGTGTCCTTCCCTACCTCCCCAACTCCCCACATTCAACCATCACCCCTGAACACCCTCTTCTGGCTCCTTCTAACCAAGGTCCTTCAGAATCAAATGTTTCTCCACCTTATGCTCTTCCACAGACCCATAGATCGGGACTTCTTCAGCGTTTTGCCTTAGATTTTTATCTACCAGTTCCTGAGACACATTCATATTCTTAAGTTCTTTTTGCTCCAAATTAGTAACCTTGGTTTTACCTGACTATAAAATCAATATGTGTTTATTATTATACATAATCTGAAAAATACAAAAGAAATGACAGAAGAAACAAAATTTTCAACCCAGAGACAACCAATATTAACATTTTGGTATTCTTACTCTGACTTATTTTTCTATGAATATATTTATTTGTAGATATACAATCTGATGTTTTTGAATTATATATATTCTGATATTTTCTTTTAACATTGTTTCATGAATATTTTAGGTTATCATTAAATATCTTCAAAAACATTCATTTAAATTCACTGCAGATAATCTTATCAGATGAAAAGACAACATTTTACTCAACAATTTCTGTCATGTTGTACATTACATTAGTTACATGTACATTTAGTTCAATGCTTCAACGATCACAGTTCTTCCAGAGAATTTGGCCTTATAATGCTGTGTCATTATAGTACAGATAGCAGGTGCACCAGATGATGTAGGGGCTCAGAGTGACCTCTGCAACCAGCCCACCTGGATTTAATCACACTGAACCATGTGCTTGCACATGACATTACACAAGTTGTTTAACATCCTGCCCTTCAGTTTCCTCATCTCTGAAATGGGGATAATGAAAGTCCTTTCTTAGAGTAGTTGGGAGAATTACATGAGTTAGCACCTGCAAACAGCTTATAATTATGCTGCTGTGCGTACTATCCAGAAGGAGCTTATCCCCACACCTGATGTGGGCTTTCCAGTGGATACACATCTATGGGTAAACCATGGTCTCCTTTACATTCTCCCCCTCCCCCTGCAATTTTCAGAGGAAGAGGAAGGACCTTCCTTGGTGGGAGTTTGGAAGAAGAAACGGGCTTGTGACATGTAGTGGGTTATAGAGTGGCACATCAAAAAGATATGTCCAACTCCTAATCCCAGAAACCTATAGATGTGATCTTATTTAGCTAAAGAGCTTTTACTGATATTAATAAAGTTAAGACTCTTGAGATGAGATCATCTTGGATTTAGGGTGGTCCCTAAAGCCAAGGACAGGTGTCCTTTAAGAGAAAACCAGACAGATATTCTATAGAAACACAGAGAAGAGGTGATGGGAAGTCCCATGTGAAGATTGAGTAGAGATTAAATGATAGAGCCACAAGCCAAAGAATGTCAGCAGCCACCCAAGAGTGGAAGGGGCATAAAGGACCCTCCTCTAGAGCCTTGATTTTGGACGTCTGGCCTCCAGAATTGTGAGAGAATAGATTTCTGTTGTTTTGAGCAAGTTCCCCCAAATTGTTACAGCAGCCACAAGAGAACTGATATGTATAGCCTAGTCCCTTTTGCTGGTTGGTAAAGAGCCCATTGAGACCACTGACTGCTTCTCTGTGTCGTAGTCCTCACATGGCCTGTGGCCCATCTAACAAAAAAAAACTATGTCAGGAAGCTGCTTGCTCACAGATATATGTCACTTTCCTCCATTTCAGCTTGATCGCATTCAAATACATCTTTCCATCCCTAGGTCATTCTCCTTCTTGACCCCTTAGTATTATTAGGAACTCATGAGGGTAGCTACAATGAAGTAGCTACAATGAACTTTGTTACTTTGATAAAAGTAACATTTTTTTAATGTTTATTTTTTTGAGTGTGAGAGAGGGACAGAGTGTGAACAGGGGAGGGGCAGAGAGCAAGGAAGAAAGAATCTGAAGCAGCCTCCAGGCTCTGAGCTGTCAGCACAGAGCCTGATGAGGGGCTTGAACCCACAAACTGAGATTATGACCTGAGCTGAAGTCAGACACCCAACCAACTGAGCCATATTACTTTTATCTTCAAACTCATCTCTATCTGCTCTTGGGGTGAGAGTGAAATTCTTTTATACAAGGACCACCTTCATACATACTTTCATTTTGAACCTCCTCGCATTTATTCACCTTATTTGTGGAGGGTTTGTGGAGGTGTCTTACCTGTCTGAGGCTCCTATGATCTCAGCACTGAGTGCTGGATGCTCACCTGTAGCTTTTTTGAATTCATTCTCTCTTCATCTTTCAGGGCTAACCCAACACTGTGTTAGATTTACTTGCACCTTCTTGGATTTGGTCCAACATTATCTCTCTTCTTCTTGGGCCCCTGTGTCATGCTGTTTTCATATCAGTTTCCTCCTCCCCATCTTTGGTTGAGAGCCTCATGATTATACTTTAATAACCCTGTAATGGTGAGCAATGTTGCAATCCTGAGGTAGACGCTCATCCCATGCAATAACAAGCACATGAAAACGTGACACTATATTTTCACTGGAAAGTTATACACAGTAATTTTTATGCTCTGCTTCTCCAATTCAATCCAACTTATTTCCATATACAAAGTTTGGCCTTTCCTAAGTGACCCATGCCTGCAACTACACACTCTTAAAAAAGCTACAGTCATCATCACCACCTGTTAACTAAGTTATGTGATGCTTTGTGATGCTTCATAATGATTCTATATGCCTAATTCTTATTTGTCCAACTGGATTATAAAAATCTGGAATGGTACAGTCCTTAAACATTAGTGAGGGGGTGGAGGTGGGGGTTTCCCAGACCTTTATGCTTTAGTGGATCCTTTAAATCACACACACATGCACACACACACACACACACACACACACACATGCACACATCTGAACACACACACACACACACAACATATTAAAGGAAACAAGGACATTATTACTTGCAGTCATGTGCTTCAGGCCAACATAGTACAACTCTTGTGATTCACACTATTCAGGACCGAGGGAATGCTTCACATATTTCTTGCTCTGTGTCCTTGAAGAAGATATGACTGCATCCCAATGACTTGAACGTTTGTAGGTTATACCATCTGCTGACTTTGAACATGGATGCTGCTTTAGAATCCAAGGAGGATTTGAGCAGAGGAAGTAGTTAGAAAAGACATATTAATTAGCTTACCACATCTTTCCTTTTAGATGGCATGAATGCATCAAGTTATTGCAGAAGGAGAAGTTTTGCAGTAATGACAGTGTCCATTCATTTCTAGTTCATGGTACTGGAGATAGGCAAGAAATAGGTAGGAAATATAACATATTTAAAGACTGAGTGGGGCGCCTGGGTGGCGTAGTCGGTTAAGCATCCGACTTTCGCTTAGGTCATGATCTCCCGTTCGTGGGTTCGAGCCCCGCGTCGGGCTCTGTGCTGACTGCTAGCTCAGAGCCTGGAGCCTATTTCAGAGTCTGTATCTCCCTCTCTCTCTGACCCTCCCTTGCTCGCGCTGTCTCTCTCTCTCCCCTAGAAATAAATAAAAATATTTAAAAAAAAATAAAGACAGATTATATTTTTGGTGCGCCTGGGTGGGTCAGTCGGTTAAGCGCCCGATTTCGACTCAGGTGATGATCTCATGGTTCATGAGTTAGCACCCCGCGTCAGGCTCTCTGCTGACAGCTAACTCGGAGCCTGGAGCCTGCTTTAGATTCTGTGTCTCCCTCTCTCTCTGACCCTCCCCTGCTCATGCTGTCTCTCTCTCTCTCTCTCTCTCTCTCTCAAAAATAAATAAAACATTAAAAAAAATAAAGAGCATATTTTTTATTAATAACTTTTAAATACTTAAACTTGGTATGTGTAATGTGAGGCTTTATTCTCCTGCCCTGGGCGCTGCAAGCAAGAGGGGTGGGCCCTCCTGGAAGGAGGTAACCATGGCTATTGCCCCTAAAACTGCCCCCTCTTTAGCTCAAGACTGCTCTACATTTGGCAAGTATCAATGCATATTTGTAAGATATATTAAAGCTAAATATTAGGGGTTGAATCTTCTTGAAGTTTAGAGAAACCATCTGTTTTTGAGATCCACATCTTTGGAACCTGAACAGGTCTATCAGGGGAGCACCAGACAGGAAACCAACGTAATTCCGCTCCAGGGTAGGATTTGCAGAGCACCTCTGCAGCAGAAACAGGAAACGGGAGTAGGAGAAGTGCATGTGAGAACTGAACAGGGTTTTGAAGATAGGACTTATCCCCAAAGGTGTCATTTTCTTCTCCCATAGCTGAGTATGCAAATAAGTTCCGCTCACAGAAGGATACAGAGACCATAGAAGTGATCACAGAAGGAAGGTAGCGTGGGAGAAATGGGGATACATCTGCGAGTTCCACATGTATGGATTTTCATATGCCACATAGAAATGCCACAACACAAAGGCCACGAGACCTCGATTTTGGGCACCTGCAGCTCATAGAGAATCCTACTATCATCCGACCCTTGAAGATACAAGGAATAAAATTGTGACCACTCCCAAGATGATTGTGTGGTTGGGATCATAAAGAAGCAGAGCACTGGGGCCTGACAAAGGAGAGGTTGGTGGTTGTGTGTATCCGTCACATCACAATTGTAGTAGAAATTACAAACTGGTTTAATCCATCATCTAAGGTATGATTTTTCTCGGCTACTTTTTCTTTTCACCTTTACAAAATGAAATCCTACGCTAAGAACTTTCTGTGGCATAACAAAGAAAGGGGTCATGCTGTTGAGAATGTTAGCAAAAATTCTGGTTCCCAGAAAGGGTAATCCAGAAAAATGACAGAAGAAAAAAAAGATGAAATAAGAGTAAAGCAAACGCACAATACAAATACAGTGACTTCAGAATCCTTAATATTTTCTATTATACAATCAGTTGCACTAGGTGAAAGCTGGTATGAAGCCTGAGATACAAATGAGTAATTTAGAATGCTTGGAATGTGGTTAATATGTCCAAGACTGTGGAGCTACTGAATCATTCTGTCAGGATTCAAATTCAGGACATGCTACCTTAAAGCCCTGATTCATGGCACTTAGCGCGCTGCTTCTGGCCTTAGTACTAACATATAATTGACTCAGCTTTGCAGGCAGATGATATTAGTGTGTTCGTTTCGTATTGCTGCTCTAGCAGATCACCAAACACAAGGTGGATTACACCAATGTACACACTTGTCTCCAACTCCAAAATGAGTCAGGCGGACTGCACTCTCTCTGGAGGCTATAAAGGAAAATCTATTTCTCTGACTAATCTAGCTCTAGAAGGCACTTTCACTCCTTCACTTGTAGCTTCTTCTTCCATTTTCAAAGCCTGTCACTTTGTCTGCTGCTGTTATCACATCTCTTTTCTCCTGACTGGCCCTCCTGAATCTCTCTTCTAAGGACTCTCATGATGACATTGAGTCATCCTGGATAATCTGGGATAATCTCCCCCATCTCAAAGATCCTTAACTTAATTACTTCTGCAAAGTCATTTCACTCTATAAGGCAATATTCTCACAAATTTTAGGGATTAGGACTTGGACATCTTGGGTAGGGGCATTACTCAGCTTACCAATACCAATAGCTTCTTATGGATTGATAATGGCAGGCATGTTGTAGATGTTTTGCCTTTATTGAGTGTTGGCAGAGTTCAGAGCCTCCCACAGACAGTGAAGGGTCAGAATCTCTCCCTGGCCCACTGCCCAGCTGCATGAGACAGATCCTGTAGTTCTATAATTGCAGAACAAAATGCTCAAAGAGATAACAAGGAAGTCAATGTAAGTGACAACAGGAGACAACAGCCTTTGACTGATGGACTCCTACTTATTAGATCGTCAGAGGCCCTAACCCAAAGGCCATGCCTTGGCAGAGTCTACACAGCCACATTTCCACAGAATCCTTGGGAAAGAGTTAGTCTGGAGAAAGAAGTTGATCAAGGACACAGGGACCTCCACCCTGGAAGAAGAGGAGAAATTGTTTCAAATTTAATGACAAAGTGAAAGCATCAGAATTAAACACAAAATCACATGACCTATAGAAATGAAGTGGCCAAGGAAGTTAAACTAACCAAGTCCTTTTGTTGGTTGGTTGGTTGGTTGGTTTTTTATCTCACTACCAGATATGTGTCATGCATCAGCTCTGTAAGTAACTTCACCATCGTGGGCCTCAATGTCTTCATTTGCAAAATGTCAATGATAATTGCTTATTTACGATTGTTAAGAGGATAGAATGTATTATAGTTAACACTGTAGATGGCTCACTCCAATGTTTGGCAGGAAACCCGAAATGATAGTTTTCTTCACTGTGGTTCAAAGTCTTATCCAGTTTGTTTCACAGATTGGTTGTGTAACCTCTGGCTCTGTTTCTAGGATCTATGCTTTTCCTCATTGAAGGACGGAGTCATAAATATTTACCTAATAGGGTTACTAAAATAAGAAAATTTATCAGAGGTCACAATTCACATGCTGTGCCCCATATTGCTGGCTTGTGACTCATGGCTTCTGTGACATTTTCAGAGTTGTGAGGCAAATACCTAAGAGATATATGTTATGAGCCCAATGCACTTTAATGCTATGAATTGAATGAATATATTTTAGCAAATGTATTCATTGGTGTGTGAGTGGCTATGCCAATGATGCTCGTCCCTGCTCTGTTCTCTGCTTGTGCCCAGAAGGTGTCCCTTCTGTAATGTCTCCTTTCTTGTCTTCACTATATATTTCCAGTCTGTCTTCCCCATGGTGTACATCTCAGGCCCCTTTTCTGCTCTCTCCATTTCTGTTCTTGTGTCATCAATGCTGGGATGTTACCCCTCAGTTCATCTAGCTTGCGTTTCCCTGTGAATGAGTCATCTAGGATGTTATTATACATGTGCAAATATGACTGTGCTCCTCAGAGTTCCCCAAAACAGAGGCACTCATTTCTCCACTTCTCTCCATGGACTCAACATGGCTTTCTAGAAGCAGATGCTAATCTTCCATTAGGGCTTAACACAACAATCATTTTAGTTTGGGTTTACCCAAAAGCAGACTTGGCATCAAGGATACAGGTACAAGTGGTAAAAAAAAAAAAAAAATAGGGGAGCAGAGGTCTGAGCCCAGAAAAGCAAGCAAGCAGTGAGGATTTGTTATTACTGTGGACTCCTGGAGAATGTTGGAACCATATAGAACATGCTCCTCAGAGTTAGCCCACCTGAAAGGCTAGTGAGCTGGGCTATTGCTATACAAACTTCTGCTGTCTTTAAGGACTGCTGGGGTAGTGGGCTTAGATTCCCCACTATTTCTCGATGGTCAGAGCATGGGCAGAGTGAACTTGGGCATGTCAGAAAAGAAATCAGGCTGGATATTACAAACCCATCAGGGTGAGGGGACGTATGAGAAGCACTGACATCTCTGCCCTAGGAGTCCAAACCATAACACTGGAGTCAATTAAAATAGGCTTTTTAGGAAAAATGTCTGTTTTGGATTCCACTCAGTTTTCATTCCGGTTTTGTTGTTGTTATTGATGTTGAGTTGTATGAGTTCTTTATGTATTTTGAATATTAACCTCTTATCAGATATATGGATTGCAAATATTTTCTCCTATTCCATAGGCTGACTTTTTATCCTGTTGTCTGTTTCTTTTACTGTGGACAAACTGAAGCTTGATGATGTCCCACTCATTAATTTTGCTGTTGTGGTTTGTGCTTTTTGGGGTCATATTAAAAAAAATCATTGCCAAGACCTGTATCAAGGAGCTTTTTCCCCGTGTTTTCTTCCAGGAGTTGTACAGTTTCAACAGTTATGTGGAAGTCTTTAATTCATTCTAGTTAGTTTTTGTGAGTGGTATAGGATAGAGGTTCATCATGTTCTTCTACATGTGGTTGTCCAGTTTTCCCAATACCAGTTATTGAAGAGATGATCCTTCCTCCATTGCATATTCTTGGCTCCCTTGTCAAATTATTTGAGTGTATACATGTGGGCTTATTTCTGGGCTGTCTATTGTGTTTCACTGATCTATGTGTTTCTTATGCCAGTACCATACTGTTTTAATTACTGTAGCTTCATAGCATAGTTTGACATCAGAAAGTATGATGCTTCCAGCTTTGTTCTTCTTTCTCAGAATTGCTTTGGTTAATTAGGGTATTTTCTTTATTCCATACAAATTTTAAGATTTTTTTCTTCTATTTCAGTGAAAAATACTATTGGAATTTTGGTAGGGATTGTACTCAGTGGACCCATAAATGGATTCGGGGAGTGTGGACGTTTTAACAATATTAATTCTTCGAATCCATAAGCATGGACCACCTTTCTATCTGTTTGTGTCTTCTTCAATTTCTTTCATCAAGGCCTTATGGTTTTAAATGTACATAAATTTCATCTCTTTGGCTAAGCATATTTATAAGTATTTTATTGGTTTTGGTGTTGTTGTGAATGGGATTATTTTACAAATGACCAACAAATAAAGATGCCTGATTGACTGAGTTGGTGGCACATGTGACTCTTGATCTCAGAGTTATGAGTTTGAGCCCCATGTTGGGCACAAAGCCTACTTTAAAATAATGGACAACAGGTACGTTAAAAGGTGCTCAACATCACTAATTATCAGAAAAATGTAAATGTAAAGCCACAATGAGATATCACCTTACACCTGTTAAAGAAGCTACCATCAAGACGACAAGAGATAATAAGTGTTGGCAAGCATATGGAGAAAAGAGAGCCCTCGAACACTGCTGGTGGGGTTGTAAAATGGTGCAGCTGCTATGGAAAACTGTATGGAGGTTTCTAAAAATATTAAAAATAAAACTACCATATGATCCTGCAACCCCACTTCTAGGTATATATCCAAAGGAATGAAAACAGAGTATCTAAGAAATATCTGCATTTCCAAGGTTATATGTTTATTGCAGCATTATTTGCAATAGCCAAGATATGAAAACAACCTTAATGTCCATGATGGATAAATGGCTAAAGAGGTAGATAGATGATATATAGATATAGATATATAGATACAAATATAGATATAAATGATATGGATATAGATATATAGATACAGATATAGGTATAGATGATATAGATATATCATGGATGGACCTTGAGGGTATTATGCTCAGTGAAAGAAGCCAAGTAGAAAATGAATAAATTCTAAGGATCTAGCATACAGAATTGAATAATTAATAAAGACACATGCTTGAGAGCCCCTAAGAAAGTAGATCTTAATGTTCTTACAACAGAAAGGAAATGATAACTATGTGACATGATGGAGGTATTAGCAAACTCCATGGTGGTAATCATATCGTAGTATATGTATATCAAATCCAAATCAACACCCTGGATACATTAAACTCAATGTTATATGTCAATAATATGTCTACAAAACGGGGAGAAAACTGTAATCAAAATCCTGTTTCTACTATATATTATATGGTCTTAAATTACTCTAATTCCTTTCTTTAAACCTGATTCTCTTCTAAAAGAATGGATATTTTAATAATACCTACTTTTGGCATTGTAATAAGAATTAAATAAAATAATGGAATTAGTATACTACCTTGTATATTTAAATGATAGCAGTTATTATTATTGTTATGCAAGCATTAGCATAACAAATAGTCTGCACACAAAAGTACCTAATAAATATTTATTGAATCTAAATTTATTTATATCAAAAGTCTATTAAAAAACTCAAAAAGACATTAACTTGAATTTTCCTTATTCATATTTTTCCACCACACTACCCAGAATGACAGAAAATTACAGATGCTATTGAAAATAGTTCTTCAAGTGTCAGGGACACATTTTAATATATGTTAACAGAATGACTTTGCTTTCCAGCACTCCACAAAAAAAAAAAATAAACTAATTAGAAAGAAGGAGAACATAAAAAGAAAAATATTCTTCAAACAGGACATGAAAAGAGAGCTTTTCTTCAAATATTTATAGGGTTTGGCCCCAGAGTCTCCCATGTTTTCATTCTAATTCAATAGCCTCAGGAAGATGGGGGAAGGTAAGTGTGTAATGTAGGGGTGGGGAGAACCTCCAGAGAGTGACAAGGTTGAGAGACTTTGCCTCAGGCGGGGAGGGTCTGCAAGGTGTTCTCTGTCCCCTTCCTCTGGGTGTTAGACAGTGACCAGGGACAGATTGGAGGAAGGGGGATTTTGAATCTGGAAGATTTAGAAGCAACAAAGATTCGGAGAAATGAAGACAAGACTTCGGTTGTTGCAATAGCTCTGGTTTTCAGGTCTCAAGCAACAGAACACACCTGTCAGGGAAAGATACTAGCAGGAATCAGGAGAGGAATGCTTAGGTCCAAGACTGATGGGGGCTGGAGGGTCTTTTCTCCCAGCTGGCTGGTGTCACTGATGTGACTAAGCTCCACTGTCTCTTCCCAAGAGACAGAGCAACCTGGCTGGGAACAGCTGGCTCTGCCCTGGGTGGGTCAGCAGTGCTGACAGGTAAAGCCCCACACACAGAAGCAACCACCCCAGCGGCACTCAGTGCTGGTCTAATGCTCTGTCTCCTGTGCTTTGCTCTTCTGCTTCCAGGCTCCTGGGGAGTTAGAGCAGGCTGGGGCTGAGGTTTCTTTCATTTGAGAAGTGTCTTTGACACTTTCCACTTTGACAACTTCCAAATCCGTCCAAACTAATTCACTTAGGATTGTGAACCCGAGATTCAGGAGAGAAGTGAAGAAGAAAGAAGCTCCAGTAAATGTAAGAATGAAACTACATTTGAAACACAGGAGAAAACTCTCCCCTATGTTGCATCATTTAATCCTAAGCATAGTCTGATGACAAGGGGGCAGTAGTCCGATCTTATAAAGAGAAGTGATATAAATAGACATGACTTTTACACCAGCTCTGACTCCCAGCCCCAAGCCTGGGCCACATGCTCTGCTTCCTGGAGGAAGTGGCTTCAATGAAGGCTCATACCCTTCTCACATTTATTTTTTAATAATTTTCATTGAATTACAATTTACATTCAATGAAGTTCACAGATCTTAATTGTAAAGTTCTGTAAGTTTGTCAAATGTATATACGCAAATCATCATTGCCTCTCACCACACCCTACATTGTTTCAATCACCCTGGATGTGTGTCTGCTGCTCCTTTTCAGCTATTCCCTCAGCAAACCCTCTCCTGATTTCTATCACTTTGTGTGCACGGACACTCATTGCTTACTCTGGAGGCTGGTTTCTCTTTGTCAATGTAATTTTTTTTTTTGGTATATCAATCCATGTTGTCATAAAGATCAACTATTCCTTTTTATGGTCAAGTAGTATTCCAGTGTAAGAATAGGCCATCTTTTCTTCTTCTTCTTCTTCTTAGTTCATTCATCTAATCATGGATATTTGAGTTTTTCTGTTTTGGGGCTTTTGAGAATAAAGTTGCTATGAGGTTTTGTATACGGAACTTCCTGTGCACATATGTAGCCACTACGTTTGGGTGTATTTGCTGGATCATTGTGTAAATGTGTACTTAACATTAGAAAAAAATGCCAAATCGTTTTTCTAAAAGTGTTTATATTTTATGTTCCCATGAACATTGCAAGAATATTCAAGTGACTTCACAATCTCATCAAATATTTGGTATTTACCATTTTAAAAATTTAGCCATTGTGAATGTGAAATAGTATTTCACAGCTGAGAGAAATGTGGGAAACATATTAGTGATACATGCCTAAGTAATACAAGCAAAGATAAAATATTGCGCAGGGAAAATAAAAATCACCGCATCTGACCAAATGGCCCACCCATCACTAGATTTATGTGGTCATGATAGTTTAAATTCCGAAGAACGATTGAAACAAAATTATGATATATTTATAACAGGCATAAGGAACACTAGAATATGGGCTGGTGATAGAAGTAAGGGAAAGAAATGTAAAAGAAAGAAAAATCATTTTCCATGCTGAGAACACATTACTCAAAGCTTCAAATTATAAAAGCAATAAGTACACATTAAATTTGTTATATAAACATGGAGATAAATGACCCTGGAAGTGGTTGTCCTTGATGAGAAGAAACAAGTTTGGAATGTGGTCAGGGACAGTCTCTTCCATAACAGCACTTGGGGATGAATTGGCTTTTTGTACTAAATGCATGCATAACTGATAAAACAATTTAATAAAGGAAAACTTTTTTAAAACTCTTGAATTTAAGAATCTAGAGGGGTCTGAATTTAAATAGAGGCACCTCCATGAACAAGTAGTGTCTCTAAATGCCTGTGGATCTCCATTCCCTTTACTGTAAAATGAAGAAAATTAAACCTATTTTGCAGTTTTATAAAGATGAACTATGAACACCTCACTACTAAGATGAAGGTAGCAAAATCTTTAATTCAGTGATGATCAAAATTGAAATAATTTATGGCAGGCCCCTGGGTCCTTTCCATAATCTGTAAGTCTTAACATCTGACCTTGAGGTCCAAAGTTTTGTACATTCAGTAAACCTTTAGTTGATCCTAATGCTCATCGTAGCTAGGTAAACACGGGCTGGGAAACCAGATACACTTGGTTTTAAGTCCTGTCTGGCAAAGACTAGTAACTTAGGAAACTTCCTCAAACTCCCTTAGCTTCTGTTTTCAAACTGTTTGAATTCAGCACTGGGCCTGCCATTGGCGGTCATTCAATAAATGTGAATTCCCTCGCCCTCCATGAATCAGCTTTGTCTCTTATATAAAATTATCTTGATGCATTATCGAATCAGACAGTTATAATAAAAAACTCCAGATGTTGAACTGAATCCAGCTTCAATTGTACAAACTATAAACAGCTGGTTATTGAGTGACTGGTATGTGCCCAGCATTCTGTTAGAATCTGTGAGGACAATTAGCATTTTAGGAACAGAAGTTTATGTCATAAGAGGTCAACTTGACAGATGGCATCAATGCAAAGACATTTTAGAGCCAGAGAACTGTTAAAGATGGAAGACACCTTAAAGGATTTCTGGTTGAACACCCCCATTATGTAAGGAAAGGAACAGGGTTATCTGTGAGGTTGAGAATTCTTCCTAAGTACATAGATAATGAAGGAGAAACATACCAGACTCAGGTGGAACAATTCATAGGTCACTTTTCTTCAATGCAACAATGATTTTCACAATCTTAAAAACTTATTATTAGCTGAAATATTTCTTCCAATCAAATATATCTTGGAAGTTTAATATATGAGAGCAAGCCTTCCCTGTTTGACATAGGATTCAGATGTCCAGAGTTACACTCACTTGGAGTCTTCATGGAAATTGTCAAAAACTGGCTATCCAAATATCACCATCAATACACAAAGGTAAGTTTATTGCTTGCTGAGGTAAAGGCAGCACTATGTTTGCAAAGCTTTGGCAGCATCCCAGCATGGGAATGGTAAGATCAGAATTTATTGAGACTTGGAAGTCTGCCTTAAGGAAAGCCTTTCAGTGTGTGTACTTGATAAGGGTCAAGAGGAATTGTGATACAACAGTCTGGAATTGGTGGGAACAGCAAGGTGAAGACTTTTACAAGAAGGATTCAAAGAATTTAAAGGTGAAAAGTGTTGCTGCTTTCCGTTAAAGAGTCAATGGATCTTTTAGGGATTTCCTTAAATGAACAATCAAATTGTTTGTGTGGGAAGGATAATTCTAGAAAAATAATATAATTAAGACTGAAGAATAGCAAAGCCAACTTAATGTAGACAATACAGTATTGTTTGTTTGGGCTCAGGTAGTGTATGGGGGTAAGCTGTTTTGGTTCTCAAACAAGTAATGTTTTTTGGAGCACAGCTAAAAAAAACCACCCTTACTCTGGCCCATGCATCTACCAGTCCATCCTCACTGTAGCTGCAAAAGATCCTAGCTCTTCTTCGTAAAAACTTTGAAGTCACTTTGTCATCTATCCTATTTCACCTCCACACCTTCTCCTCAGCCTGTCCCTCCTCCACTCATGTCTGATGACCTGTGAATTTCCACCTTTGGACTCTACTATCAGTAAGACCATTCAATATCCCATCATACTTCTAGCCATCCCAGTGACCTTACACATCTGCCCCCGCCCCAATCCCTGGCCCTTATGCAGCTATCAGTCTAGAATTGGGGGGAGGTCCAGCTTTATCTGCCTGAGAAAGGGCTTGACATCCAGGCTGCCTCCCTAGATGTTTTGTTTTGTATTGTTTTGTTTTATTTTCTTTTGTTTTAGAGGCAGGCACAGAGAGCGCCAGTGCAGATATGGACAGAGGGAGAGAGAAAGAATTGCAAGCAGACTCCATGCTCAGCAAGGAGCCTGACCTGGGGCTCAATCTCATGACCATGAGATCATAACCTGAGACAAAATTAAGAGTCAGATGCGGAACCAACTGAGGCACCCAGGTGCTCCTGCCTCCCTAGACTTTTGAGTGATATTTTTTATCTTGACACAAGGCTTAGAAAATAACAAGTACTGATAAATGTATTAAATTTTCAAGGGGTACAATTAGACAGAGTTCCAAAACATTCTTCCCTCTGCTGAAGAGCATGACCTCCTCTCCCCCGACCTAGTGTGTTATTTTTCTACTTGCTGCTAGACACAAGGAATGATAGAGATGCTCTATCATATGAATGAACATCTCATGGGAATAAGTTGAGATTCACTTTGTCATAAAACATGCAAAGAGAGCTTGCAAAGTACATTGTTTCATCTGAATGTGGCAAACTTGACTTAGAAAGCTAGCTCTACTACTGACAAGTTTTACAACCTTGAAAACATCATTTAATCTCTCATCCTCAGTGTCTTTACCCTTATTCTAAAAGTGGAGATGGTGATTCTTTCTATTTTAATCGGACCTATGTATTGAGAACTGAGTATTTGATGTAGCCATTGCCTTAGAATCACTCCTTTGGTGTTACAAGTTCTTTAAAAGCATTAGGGAGGTGGCAATTCTTATCTGATAAATTGCCAAAATTCGGGGTTACAGTATAAGGTACCAGGTGTCTGATACATAGTCCAATTACGGTAGTTATTACCTTTACTTTCTTTGTTGGGAATCTATCTTCTACACCTGTGTATAAATACTTCCAAAGATATTGACTGTCATTGCTATAAAAATTTTATCAACATATGTCCCAAATGCAGAAGATGAAGAAAAAAGAAGGGGAAGGTAAAAGGAAGATGGATGAGAAAAGGAGGAAAGAAAACTCACAGTGACGTTTTAACCATGTACCATGTACCACAGTAAGATTGCAACATTCCTTGACCCATTTGTCAGATTCTATTGCTATCACCCTGCTTTACAGCTGAGGAAGGTGAGGCTCAGAGACCAGGCAGTAATTTATCCAATGTGCCATAAAATGAGCTGGATTTGTACATATTCTAACAACTCTCCATGGTCGCAGGTTGTTCTCCTCACATTAGTGCTAAAGAAACGAGGGCAGAAATCAATATATATAACTCAAGTTGACAAGAGCTAGTGTAATGTATCCTGGGTGCGACTCTAGATCTACCTGCTCTTACAGTTCCCACAACTTTTGTGGTTCAAAGGTTTAATACTAGGAAGATGCCCACTTATAGAACTTTTATTTTCAAATTCACAATTTTGTTGCTGTTCTCTGTTGCATGATGTAAAAGCAAATACTCTATTCATTCAAAGCTGAAAGCGAAATTCACTTTAATAAAATACCCTCAATGACCTCAAAAGCAGTGAAAATATTTTATTTCAATAGCTTGCATTCCTAAGAAACAGAACCCAGTTACATTAAGGGGAGTCTACCCAGAGACAGACACCAACAAGTATTTCAAGCACTGTATGTACCAAGAATCATGTTAGGTTTTCCATCATGGCTTTTGGTAACATTGACGCATTTTAATCCTGGTTATACATTGCTTTAGTCAAGAAGAAAGAGGACAAGGTGGCCTGGTACAGCATGGTCTGGGGAGTTTACACTGATAATACTGGTTACCATCTTATTTCATATGCCCTCCGACCAGCACTCACGTCAACTTCACAGGTATCAGGTGAACACTACCAACATTCTCATACATAATGAAACTATTGCTGAGGGTGGATATGTAATTTTCCTAAAGTCATACAATTTCTGATGACAGCACATAGTGTGATAGAATGAACCAAAAGATTGCCCATGGGTAGGAGTTGAGAGGTAAGATACCTCTGCTGAAAAGCCCAAGCCCATGGAATAAGTTATAATGTAGTGTCAAGATATAAAAGCTAAACCATAGAAATTAGTCCAAATAACGGTAACATGGAGACAAGGCTGTGTTAGATTCACAAGACCATTGGGGCGCCTGGGTGGCTTAGTCGGTTAAGCGTCCAACTTTCGCTTAGGTCACGATCTCGCAGTTCGTGGGTTCGAGCCCCGCGTCGGGCTCTGTGCTGACTGCCAGCTCAGGGCCTGGAGCCTGTTTCAGTCTGTGACTCCCTCTCTCTCTGACCCTCCCCTGCTCACGCTGTCTCTCTCTATCTCTCCTAGAAATAAAAAAAAAAAAAAACATTAAAAGATTCACAAGACCATTATCAATAGCAATGAAACTGGAAAGCTAGTATTTTCATCATATTTTGCAGTTGTGCTTTATTAAAGAAAAAAAGCCATGTGACTTCTATAAGCCACTAGCTGTGATAACATAGTCATGAACACCTGAGAATATATAACAGACTCTGAAACTTGGACAAATAGTGTATTTCCCATTTCAGGGGTCTTGTAAAACAATATGCAGATGAGCTAGTCATAAATTCTCACTGCATAAAGGAGTACTGAGGTCAATAAAATTTTGAAGAAGAGAATATACCCTCCCAATAGTATCAAAGTCCCCACCTGTAAGGATAAGCCTTAAACTAAAATAAGGATTCATTCAATCAGTCAGTCATTTTCAATAAATGTTTTGTGAGCATCTTCTTTGTACCAAGTTCTGTTTAAGATGCTGGAAGTAGACACAAAATGCCTGGATTCATGCAGTGATAGTTCAGTGGAGGAGGGAGACACAAAACAAGCTAAATTAAAGTATTCCTGACAATGTCAAGTACTGTGAAGAAAATAAAACAAAGAGCAATATGATAAGAAGTGGCCGGCAAAGAAAAACTGCTTCCCATGAGCTGCTTACAATAGGCATCATCATGAGCTGAACTGGACCAGACAGAGTAAAAGGAAGGATATAAACTGTTGGGTGGTGAGCAATGGGAGTTCCAGATGAGTTTTTAGAAAAAGTCTAAATAAAACATTAACAAAAATGTTTACAAAGGGGTGGGGCACCTGGGTGGCTCAGTCGGTTAAGCATCCAACTTAGGCTCAGGTCATGATCTCACGACTCATGGATTCGAGCCCCGCGTCGGGCTTTGTGCTGACAACCCAGAGCCTGGAGCCTGTTTTGGATTCTGTGTCTCCCTCTCTCTCTGACCCTCCCCTGCTCACACTGTCTCTTTCTCTCTCTCTCTCAAAAATAAATAAAACATTAAAAATAATTTAAAAAAAGAGAAAAAGCCATGGGTTCCATTTTGTCACATTTTGAGGACTGGTATATAGGTCAGATTTTATTCTGGGTACAAAGGGAAACAATGGAAGGATTTTATAGTATAAATGTAAAGTTTATAAATGTATTTAACTAATAAAGAAATATATTAATATATTTACTTTTATAAATTTATATTTATAAACACATTTTTATAAATATAAATTTTATATTGGAAATCAGAGGATTTTTAATTGGAGCAGGAAGGGGTTGATGTAATCTGGTTGGTACTTTAAAAATATCTCTGTTGCTACAGACTGTAGGGGGCAGGGAGGGAGTTAAGCTATTTTATTACTCCAGGCAAGAGATAGTGTTAGTTTGCACCAGTCTAAGTCAGTGGAGATGGAGAAACCAGAGTAGATTTAGGGTGAATCATGGAGGAAGACCTGTCAATGGATTAGCTTAGAGGTTGGAAAGAAATGTAATCAAGAACAACTTCACATGTTCCCCTTGAGCCGTCACGTAAGATGGTGCTGTGTATTCAGAGAGATTAGCAAGGGACAGATCTGGGGATGCAAAACAGAAGGGCTTATGTTTTGACGTTATTAGATTTGAAATTCCTTTAGATATACAAATGGAACAGTCAAGAAAGCCATTAGAAAAATTCTTGAGCTCAAGGGAGTTTTCAAGGCTAAAGGTATAAATTGGGGAGCCATAAGCTCCTTGATGTTATTTAAAGCAAGAGACGGAGATGAAATCACCTAGGCAAGAGTAGGTAAGAGAGGAAATGGGAACATTCCCCAAGCACTTGACAGCTGAGAGCTGCAGAGAAGAGCAGAATATTTTCCACTGGCGCGCACCAACAAAACAGAAACTTCATTGAAGTAGAGGGGAAAATTTTGCCCTTGAACAGCAGCACTGTCTTACCATTTATGGAAGTGCTCAGAGTTAAGTCAAAGGAGCAGGTGAGCTCTACAGCTGGAGAGAGACCACACAGAACCTAGAGGAACCTCAGTCCCTTAGGGGACATGTCTCCTTGCTGCCCTCACCCAGACCCTTTATTTTCACTTTTTAATTTAATTGTATTTTGTATTGTATATAGCATTATAAGAAATAAATAAAGAGAAAGGAGGCATTCTCTCTCTCCTCTCTCTCTCTCTCTCTCTCTCCACACACACACACACACACACACACACACACACACACACACACACACCCCTGAATCCAAAACTGAAAATAGCAAAGGACATTACATGTATCTTGGCACCATCAAAGATCTCACAGAAGTTCTAGGGTGTCCATTTAAGAGTCTTAATATCAAGGAAGGAACAGTTATGACAAAGACGGACAATACCATTCTATTCTAGAGCCAAGGTTTTTCTGTATTCCGGTTCATTATAAGAAAAATGTGAGTTGGGGCGCCTGGGTGGCTTAGTCGGTTAAGCGTCTGACTTTCGCTTGGGTCACGATCTCGTGGTTGTGGGTTCGAGCCCCGCGTCGGGCTCTGTGCTGACTGCCAGCTCAGAGCCTGGAGCCTGTTTCAGTCTGTGACTCCCTCTCTCTCTGACCCTCCCCTGCTCACGCTGTCTCTCTCTCTCCTAGAAATAAATAAAACATTAAAAAAAATTAAAAAAAAAAAAAAGAAAAATGTGAGTTGAGGACAGAGAAAGAGATAAACAATACACAAGATAGGTTAAAGAAGATCAGAGTAGATGCAGGATTTGTAAGCGCTGAGGACAAAGGACTAAGTAGTCTACTTGCAGAGCATACATGGTCATGGAAAACAAATGATGTCATACGCTGCCATGACCACCAGGATGGACATGATTGCAGCTGGTGGGACACTACAGGATGTGCAATGAGTTAGGTCTGAAAATTATTAGGTGTAAAAGTTACCTCACTCTTAACGAAATGAGTGTTGAGGGGTGCCTGAGTGGCTCAGCCATTTAAGGATCTGACTCTTGGTTTGGGCTCAGGTCAATCTCACAGTTTCATGGATGAGAGCCCTACACATTAGGCTCTGCACTGCTGGTGCAGAGCCTGCTTGGGATTCTCGCTCTCACTCTCTACCCCTCCCCCACCCATGTTGTCTCTGTCTCTTTCAAAAACAAATAAATAACATTTTTAACAAATGAGTATTGAGGGGGACCTGGGTGTCTCAGTCGGTTAAACATTGGACTTTGGCTGAGGTCCTGATCTTATGGTTCATGGGTTCGAGCCCTGCTTCATGCTCTGTGCTGGACAGCTCAGAGCCTGGAACCTTCTTTGGATTCTGTCTCCCTCTCTCTCTGCTTCTCCCCTGCTTGTTGTCTGTCTTTCTCTCTCTCTAAAAAATAAATAAATAAACATTAAAAAATATTTTTAAATGAGTGCTGATACTCACACACTATAATACTATAAAATACTTCTATATTTTCTTTTTTCCTTCATTAATTCCACTCTTTATTTTTTAAACCCACATTGCTTCATAATATCTTCATTATTTCTGGATCATGCACGTTCCAAGGGATGCCAGATTTATCAGTGTGATCTGTGAAGTGAGGAGAATGTAACAAAAAAGGAAAGCTGACCTTTTCTCCATGCTTATTATAAGAGGACACATTATTATAATATATATATATATATATATATATATATATATATATATATATAAATTTTGATGGAAGTGTAATCCTACATTCTGAGTTTCCCCTCCAGCTTATAAACTTCTCCCCACCAAATGACTCTACTTCAGTAAGAAGAGTCAAATTATTTAATGGAGGTTTTTCAAAGCTACTTTGACATTAAAAAGTTGTTTCAGCATACAGGTGCACACCTCAATGAAGAAAACATGACTGTGTAACTTGTAGCTTTTCACCAAGGAATAAGAAGGCTCCGTGCTCTGGATTTGTATGTTTTTGCAAACACCCTATCAAATGGTTCATCTTTTCCTTGGAGAGTGACAAATAGGATCAGACTGTCTGGATTTGAAACCCATCTCTGAGGCTTACTTATTATGTGGCTTTGGAGAAATTACTGTATACATTGCTAGTTCCTCAATTTGTCCAACGGGTATGATGATAAAGATGATGATGATATGTTAGTTTCTTATTCATCCAATGGAGATGATGATGACGATGATGATGATGATAACGATGATGATGATGATAAAGAAGAGAAGGAAGGGGGGGCGCCTGGGTGGCTTAGTCGGTTAAGCGTCCGACTTTCACTTAGGTCATGATCTCGCGGTTCGTGGGTTTGGGCCCCGCGTTGGGCTCTGTGCTGACTGCCAGCTCAGAGCCTGGAGCCTGTTTCAATCTGTGACTCCCTCTCTCTCTGACCCTCCCCTGCTCACGCTGTCTCTCTCTCCTGGAAATAAATAAAACATTAAAAAAAAATTAAAAAAAAAAAAAAGAAGAAGAGAAGGAAGGGAACAAACAAGGGAAACTTGTTGGATTATAACAAGGACTAGGTTCATTAATATATATAAAATACTAAAAACATAGAAATTCATCAAGAGATGCCATTAATATGATTCATCCTTGCAACCAGAATTGATTGAGAACACACTGTGTACAAACTACTCTATCATTGTAAGGGATACAGAAATGAGTGAGGTTGTCACCTTCTAGTATGAAGCCAGTCTAGGGACACCTGGGTGGCTCAGTCAGTTCAGTGTCCCACTTTGGCTCATATCATGATCTACTGGCCCATGGGTTCGAGCCCCACATCAGACACTGTGCTAATATCTCAGAGCCTGGAGCCTGCTTCAGATTCTTTGTCTCTCTCTCTCTCTCTGTCCCTCCCCTGCTTGCCCTCTCTCTCTCAAAAATAAATAAACATTTTTTTAAAAATTAAAAATAAATAAATAAAAGCAGTCTGATATCAGATACAAAATTCCCTGCTCTGTAGGCTCGCACTTGCTCTACTCCTATTATCCAAACCCTGGTCCTTTCCTTATATTACTGACCCTTTGACACCTGATTCACAGAGCACCGCTCTCACTCCCGAATCTTGTAATCTTCCTAAAAGCCATCAATGTCTGAGCAATTCAATCATCCAAACCCCAACCCAGGATCCTTTATTTCCTCACCCTCACTGATATTTCCTTTATCAGCCACCCAATACTACTGACAACTACTTTCCCTATAAATAGTAAAAATAGCACTCTACTCTACTATTTCAATTTCCCATTTTTCCACCTCTTCACATCTTTTTTCCTCTTTAAATCCCAAAGTGGAAGTTCAGCCAGATGAATATGTGGATGTGTTTGGGACAGGGCAGGCAGCCTTTATGTTCTGGTAGAGTGCTTTCCCCATACTCATGTGCATATGAATCTCCTAAGAATCTTAATAAAATACAGATTTTGAAGTTTTTCAGTAGGTTTGGAGTGAAGCCTAAAATTCTGCAACTCTAATAAGCTCCCAAGTGATGCTAGTGCTACTGGTCCAAGAACATACTTTTAAGAGTGGTATTCCAGGAGCCTTCACATTGCCATGTTTCAATGCAAGCTCTGAACCCAAGAGATTCAAACATATGATTTATGTTAGCACCTTGAGTAAAAATTCTTTCAGAGGGTGACTCACATTACCCAAATTCATGAGTGCCATGCATATAAGCAGAGAAGTAAGGAAATGGGTTATAATGAGAAGCAAGAATCACAGGGAGCAAGATGCTTAAGTTTGTATGGTCGGCCATTATCACTCTTAGACTGACTTACAGACAAAGTTAAATAGTATAGGATTTAGATTGGAAAATATACAATCAGAACAAGAATACTTGAATGAATTGAAATACATATGTATCACAATTCCTTATGGGTCCTCAAATTCAAATTTGCTAGTCAGCCTCCACTTATCTAAATCCCTTTTCCTTGTGATTTCATGTCTAATGAACTCCAAGCCAAGACATATATTCTTTCTTCACATTTGTTAGAGCAATATAAATTCTTTATCTGGAACACCCATTTACAGACAGGCATGCTATTGATTGATAGGTATGGAGTTTAGCTATTTGAACTGCAAAATAATAATAGAAATAAACACTAATAATTAGTGAATCCTTGGTATAAGCTCTGCCATTTTATAATCACAATATCAATATAAAGTCAATATTAGTATTATACTATTCTAGGGAGGAGGAAGGAGAAGGTAGTGAAAGATTTAGTAGATTCCATAGCGGAGATTTATACCCAGACAAGTGGACTTCTGAGACTGAGCTATTAACCACAGTTGACAAAGACTTCCCACATTAGACAATATTTTTATAGGTATGCTATGTGAAAAGAACATATAATACCGGGGTGGGGGGGGCTGAGTGGCTCAGTCAGTTGAGTGTTCAACTTGGGCTCAGGTCACGATCTTGCAGATGGCAGGTTCAAGCCCCACATTGGGCTCTCTGCTATCAGTGGATCCCACTTCGAATCTGCTGTCCTCCTTTCTCTCTGTCCCTCCCAGCTCATGCTCTTTCTCTCTCAAAAATAAAATAAACATTAAAAAATTAAGAAATAAAAAAGAACATATAATACTAGAAGAAGTAGTTTCACCTAAAAATATGTATTTATGAAAAATAAATTGTGGGTTTTCACCCAATTAAAATGTATGAACTTTAGCTTGTCTATATCAGCATGGATTAACTCAGAAACATAACAAAAGTACATATAATATTAGAATATGTATATTTTGGTTTCACATATATAAAGCTAAGATGAACATATCTAAAACTTTGAAATAAGACAGAAATATCACTACCAAACCAAAAAAGAAGCCCTTTCAACATTGTTCTAGAACCAAGTCCACATAAGGATAATATGACTTTCGTTTAACTTACTATTTACTACTGATCAACAGCACAGCTCTGGAAAGCAGATGTTAATTTTTGAAGGTTGATAACTTACAAATTTCTATCCATTAAAAGAGACAGCCTCAAAGTTTATGTGCTTACTGACCTGTAGGACACCAGAGTTTTTCCTTAATTTAGCAATCATAAGTCACCATTTTTTCATTGATTAACTTTTTATTAGTTTTATACTCTGGTCTCTCTTGCCCTCTTTCAAATCACTACTACCAGCTGGTGACTTTCCCATTTCTGAGTTAAATGTATTGTTAATATGTGCTCCCCATATAAGTGTAGAGAAGGTCATGTTTTTAACCTTTTGAATGTATACTTGTCGGGATGAGCACTGGGTGTTATATGTAAACCAACTTGACAATAAACTATTTAAGAAAAATAAATAAATAAAATAAAATAGTTTTGTCTTGTAGAAAAAAAAGAAATGTACCCTTGAACGAAGTGTGGAAACAATACTTTTGGTAGGCTGTTTACATATTTAGGAAAACTGCAAAGAAAAGAAAAGGTCGACAAACACATTCTGCAAAGTAGTTAAATCTTGCAATGATGGAGGAAGACACAATGAAGTAGGGGACCAGAGAATGCTTAGATACGTTGTTACTCATCCTGGGTTTGGGGCACATGACTATTTTCTATATTTATGACTAATAGAATATACTCACATATCATGTTTTCTTTGATAGATATGATTTTTATATATGTACTTAAAATATGTATCAAAATATTTTATTGACTGTGACTATATTCTAGAAATCAATTAAAGAATTTTAAGTGTAGGGGCACCTGGGTGGCTCATTCTATTAAGTGTCCAACTTCAGCTCACGTCATTATCTTGCAGTCCGTGCACTTGAGCCCTACACCAGATTCTGCACCAACTGCTCAGAGCCTGGAGCCTGCTTTAGATTCTGTATCTCCCTCTCTCTCTGCCCCTCCCGCATTCATGCTCTGTCTCTCTCTCTCTCTCTCTCTCTCTCTCTCTCAAAAATAAACATTAAAAATAATAAGAATAAAAGAATTTTAAATGTATATCATGTTGTGTTTTTTGAAATACCTGATTTTTTTCTGAGTATATATTGTCATAATTATAGCTGTACACCTTAAAATAATTTCTATCCATAAATATATTCAATATAGTGAAGTATTTGATAGTCCATGCTCTCAACATTAGGACTACTGTTATCATCTATCCATCCATCCATTCATTTATTCATTAATCCACCCATCCATTCATCCATCAGCCCATCTATCATCTACCATACATTCATCCATCAATCCTTTCAGCATTTATAGAGTATGTGCTTTTTATACATGTATCCTTTCAAAAGAAAGCTACCTATTTACAATTAATTGAATTGTGATATACATTAAGAAAGGGAAATATAGCACAAAAGCATAGAATATAAAATGGAAGATTTAACACAATTTGGGGAATCAGAGAAAGCAGTTAACATCTAATTCTTAAATCCTTAGCTTAATATTTTGTTTGATTGACTTCACCTCCTTCAGGAAGATTTTTCTTACTCCCATGCCTGAAAAGATACAACATTCCTAAAAGCACAGTCAGGATGCCCCAGAGTTTTGCTCAGTGGGTAAGGGTCTGGAATCCACCCTCCTTCCACCTACCACTTTGTAAGCTTCCTATTTGTGCTGCCAAGGCCCTTGAATGACTGGAAGAATAGAAATGTTTAGCAGAATGTTATTGAGATCATCAAATAACAACTTGTTCAAATAAATATAAAAATATCAATATCATGTAATAAGTCAGTCAACAATATGTATTGTGATCCTACTCTGCATGGAAAGAATTAGGTGCTACTGAGTATTTAAAATAAAATTTTAAGAAAAATGTAATCATGGTATTTGAAAGACTCCTTTATTAAGCCACTTTGAATTAGATTTCTGAGGCTTATGATCAGAAAAAGGAAATTCATTGATACCTGTAACAGAACATTTCAAGAGGGTAAAGGCACAGTGGGATTCAGCCCCTTGGTTAATATCACAGTGGCAGCAGGTCACCATGAAAACCCACACCCTGAAAAGTCAGGCAGAACAGAATAAAAGAACATAAAGAACTGTCAATATTTTAAAATCCTATTTAAGAGTTGATTTGTTAATCACTGAGCAAATAACAAAGTTGAAAGCAGAATTTAGCATATATCTCAACTGATTACAGCAAGAGATGCTCAAGAGTTTGGAAGTGAAAATCTTACTACTTTCCAGGCATCGGGGTGGAGGCTCTGATAAGATGTCTCCCAATGTCCTCAAAAGAAATGTTAATCACTGGGGAGGGAGATAAGAGAAAAACTCACAAGGAGCTGAAGAAGTGAGAAAGATTGTTTTAAAAGAATCTCTTGTCTTGCATAAAAGGTGACAGACTATACCAGAAGGAGTCATTTGCATCATAAAACACTAGCAGAAATGAACTAGACTGAGCAAAGGTGTTGCGGGGCTCACAGTCAGCAGAGGGGCTCACACATTTTAATAAGTTCCAGGTTTGAGCCTATGTCTGGATACATTGGAATCAGCATGAATGCGGAAGTCAGAGAAAACAAATCCTGCTACAAAATCTTTGGCAGTGGGTTTCTCCTGGTCCTTGCCTCTATGGTGGGTATAACTACAAGTTAAGTGACCAAACAAAGCAGGCTGCCTCTCTATCCTTCCAGCCTCTCTTTGGTGAAATGGGGTGACAATAGCATCTCAGAGTTCTTATGACAATTAAGCATAATGATGAATGGAATGAGTTGGCTAGATTGTGGGTTCTTAAGCTGAGCCTCCCTGTCCCTTCCCAGTATTAAAAATTAAAAAGTCATTTTAACATTGGAATGTTCAGAGTGGACTCCTCAAGGATTATGATTTCTATTAATATTTGCCTCTCAAATAAAAGAACAATCGGGGGGAAAATTGCATCCAGCAGAATCCATTTGAAATGGATGGAAGTTGAGCAGTAAATAATGAAGAAAAATGTAGACAGATACAGAAAGGGACTCGGACCATTTTACCACTAATAGGTGCCACAGACAGTTCATTACTGATAAATGTAGAATAATGATGTCCTTAATGAGTCTTTTCACGCACAAATTCATCATAAAACAAGAGAATGAGGTAAAACAAAAAGTCTTTGAGTCGTATGCATGCCGCATGGAAAGCGAGGATAATTTCATGTCCCAGAAAGAGCTACAGATTTAATAAAGCCTTCTGAGAGTTTCTTCATTGTGTTTATAAGCAGCTTCCCAACTTAATAGCTTTACTTTCAACGTCTCAGGGGTAAATTTTAACGTGCTATACAGTTTGGGCCACCTGGAAGGGCCCAGAAGAGGTAACTCTCCAGCCCTGTGCTTAAATGCCTCTGTGGTCCCTTATTATTCATTTGACCTTGAGCCATTTCCATCTGTGTCCTAACTTTCTCCTGGTGGTGTGAAGATAATATCACCTTTTCTGTGTGCTTCACATTTGGTTGGTGTTATGGGTTGAATCATGTCCTCTCCAAAATACATATAGTGAAGCCATGACCCCAAATACCTCAGAATGTCACTGTATTTAAAGACGGAGTCTTTAAAGCTGAGTTACAATGAGTTCATTGGGTGGGCCCTGATCTAATCTGACTGGTGTCCTTATGAGAAAAGGTGATCAGGACAGACACACACAGAGGAACATCCCCGTGAAGACACAGAGGGAAGATGCCATATCCACACCAAGGAGAGAGACTTCAGAGGAAACAAACCGTGCCCACACCTAGATCTTGGACTGTGAGAACATAAACTTCTCTTCTTTAAGCTGCCTCATCCATGGTGGTACAACTGAAATGCCCAAAAAGCTAGGTACTAATTTGGGAGTACTTACTCCTTAAGTGGCACTTCACTGAACCTCTCTGGCAGCTCCAGACGAGGGTGTCAGGCCCAGATGTTGTCTGGAGGTGCTCTTGATTTGACAGCACAAAACATGACAAAACTAGAGAGGTTATGGACACCACTTTCACCTGCCTGCCATGTGCATTTCACATAGGTCTTTCTGGGCAATGTTGCAAATAGTGGACTCTGTAAAATTGGTGTAACCAAATCAAGCTCACCTAATTGCAATCAACACAACTTAATGCTTGTGGTGGGCAGAATCCTAAGCAGGTCCCCCAAACTCCCAGCCCCTCATGCATATGCCCTGTATAATTTCCTCCCCTGGAGAGTGGGTATGATGTATAAATTATACATCTTGATTAGGTTATATTCTATGAGAAAAGTGATGGAATAGTCCTTACCATGATAATATTCCATCGTGAGTAAGAATCCTTGGCAGATGGAGAGGATAGCTTCCTCCACTGATTCTGAAGGAGAAAGCCTCCATGTGAAGGAGAAAGGGTCATATGATCAGGACATGAAATTGGCCTCTAGCAGCTGAGAGTGAGACTTGGCTCTGGAAAGAAAACCTAGAGACTAGGGTAAGATCATAGCAGTGGCAACAACCTATTTCAACCTGATGGAGCCTGAGGCTCTGAGGTGAGGACTCCACTCATCAGGCCCAGACTTCTGACCTCAGGCAATCTTAAGATAACAAATATATGTTCAAACCTGCTAAGTCACCTGGAATCTGTTATGGCAGAGACAAGAAACTCACACAAAGCCAAAATGTTGATTCTCTCCCCAGTTTTACCCCACACACAGGCACAAACACTGTTTTTTTAGGAAGTTGTGTCTTAATTAACATCTAGCCTTCTCTCACCACAGGTCTTCCTTATTCTTTGATAGATAATCAGAAAACTTGATGAAAGAAAAGAAAAATCTCTCTGCCTGCCTTTGACCATGAAGAAGAGAAAATGTCATACCCATATTTCCAGCCTGGGGACAGCTTAAGTCACTGGACAGGCTGGATTATCGAATGTCCTCAAGGAAAGGGACATTTATCACCAGCAGGTGTTTTATATTGAATGATCGGGGGCCAGCCAGGCAGTCCATAGGAAACTTGTTTTTGAAAGTAGAAAAGAATAAAGATAAATATAAATCCTCGCTCTGCCATTTGCCATTGGAGCATGGCTAAAGTCTGACTGTTCTAAGTCCAGATCGTCTTGTCTGGAAAATGCGGACAATAATGCCCACCTCATTAGAATTTCTCATTTTGTTGAGACACAAAATTCACCATTTTAAAGTTTACAATTCAGTGGTTTTATGTGTGGTCATAAAAGTTGTACAACAATCATCACTATTCAAGTCTAGATTATTTTCGTAACCCCATAAAGAATCTCTGTACCCAATAGCAATCACTCTCTGTCCCCCTCTTCCAAGTCCATGGCTCGCATTAATCCACCTTTAGTCTCTATGGATTTGTCTATTTTTTTGACATCTTATGTAAGTAGAATCATATATTGTGTGGACTTTTGTACCTTGCTTCTTCATCCATGTTGTAACTTCATGAGACTTCTGTGATTAAAAAAAAAAATACCTCAATCTAGAGTTTGGCCAAGTGGCGTCAGTAAATGTTACTATTTTTAAGATAAATATTATAGAATTGTGGACAACTAGCCTGTAAAGACTGTAGAGATCATTTTAACTAATCATTTCATGCAGTGTAGACACCTCCTCTCACGAAATCCTTAGCGGAATATCCTTCAGCTTTTTCATGAAAACCTCCTGGCACAAGGAACTCAAGATTGAGAAATGCAGACCTTCACCATGGGTGTAAAATTCTGACTGTTGAAAAACTGGTCCTTACATTGAAACAAAATCTGCCTCCTATTAACTTCTATTGATTAATTCTTGTTATGGGTTAAATTGTATCCCCCTCAGAAAAGATATGTTGAACTCTCAACCCCTAGTATTCAGAATATGAGCTTCTCAAGAAGCTGCTTTTGTAGTTGTAGTCATTAAGATGAGGTCATTAAGGTGAGCTGTAATCCAATATGACCGATTTCCTCAAAAAAAAAGGACAATCTGGGGCACCTGGGTGGCTCAGTCAGTAAGGCATCCAACTCTTGGTTTCAGCTCATGTCATGATCTCACATTTCCTGAGTTCAAGCCCCACATCAGTCCCTGTGCTGACAGTGCAGAGCCTATTCAGGTTTCTCATTCTCCCTCTCTCTCTCCCTCTCCCCTGCTCTCTCTCAAAAATAAATAAGTAAACTTTAAAAAATGTTAAAGGAAACTGTGGAGACAGATGCATGCAGAGAGAGTGCCATGTGAAGACAAAGGTTAGCATGAAGCTTCTACAAGCCAAGGACACCTAAGATTGTCAACAAGCCACCAGAGCTATGCCTGGAACAGCTCTGCCTCACAGCCCTTGAAAGAAACCAACTTGCCAACACCTTGGTCTCAGGCTTCTAGTCTCAAGAACTGTGAAACAATAAATTTCTGTTGTCTAAACCACAGAGTTGTGTTACTATTAGCAGCCCCAGAAAACTAATAATGTCCTGGTCGTTTTGCTCAAGTGCCAACAGGCTGCCTCATTCCTCACAGGATGATCTTTCAAATATTTGACATCAATCTACCCGTTCTGTCTCCAGGCTCTTCTTCTCCAGTGTGATGGTCATCTCCTCCAGCTGCACAACTTCAGTCTACTCCTTGAATCTTCTGCTCTTCTGTAGATCTGAAATGGCTTATGAATAGATGCAAGTTTTCAGAGCACTTATTGAGCCCTGAACAGTTAAGTGTTCATAATGTGCCAATGTTCCTCTTTGCCATTTTGCAATCATCAAGATCTACATTCTGCAAAGGAAGGCTTCACACCATTCTGCACATGCTGGAATTTGAGCAAACTCAACAAGTAAGGTTGGCATAGGCAAGGTGGGGCTACCTGGAGTGGGGCTTCCTCCAAAAGTATCCTGGATACTGTTCTCTGTTCTTCCTACTTTCCTCTTCTTCTGGGCCTGTCATTTCACATGTAGACTTCTGCACAAACTCCTAACTCTTCTTCCTAACCACTTCTTCATTTCTGCCCACCTTACAGTCCATCCTCCACCCTCTGTAGTGGTCTTTGTAGAACATAAATTAGATTAGGAATTAAGATATGTGAGTGTGTTTTCACTGCAATTAAACTAACATGCTTACTTTGGTCTACAAGGTCCTACAGAAGACAGCCCCTGCCATGCTCTCCAATCCCATTTTCTGTCATTCTCCCCTAAACATCAGCATACCTCCTCTGTTCCTGAACACACAAGGTCATTCTCACCTCTGGATATTTTTCTGATCATCGTCTTCCTCGAAAACTACCCTCCCTCTCTTTCTTTGCATCTTTATGGCTGGTCTTCTCGTCATTCAGGCCTCAATCAAATGCCCCTTCCCAGAGGGGTCTCACTAGGCCATGCTAACTAAAGTAGTGACCCCACCTCATGTCACTCTACCCCAGGAGCCTGAGAGATGTGTGTATGTGTGTGTGTGTGTGTGTGTGTGTCTGCCCAGAATTTCTCATTTCCCAAAATTGTCTGCTGTATGTATATGTTTATTATCCATTTCACTCATGAATCTATTCTGAAGCATTTAGAATAGTGCCTGATATATAATTGTTGCTCATTAAATACTTGTTGAAAGAAAGAATTAATGTATGAATAAATGAGAGTTGGTAGGAAATAGAATTAGGAGATGAGGTCAACCTTGGAGCAGGAACACGCCTGAGTCATGCACAAATTTGCTGTGCCAAGGAAGCATTGCAAATGTTCTTGGAGTGAAATTGCAGTTGAAAATGGCTCCATGAGAGGGACACTTTTGTCATGTGCCATAATACCCTCTTCTCCATCCATTCAAGTTTTCATGTAACATCCTAAGGGGTTAAGAATAAGGGATATGGTTAGAACAAAAAGGTTTAGACACTTCAGGAGTCCAAATCTACAAACAGAGGGCTTGAGGTAGGCCACTTCCTTTACTCTGAACATTCTTCCAGGACCCAGATAGGATCTCAAACATGTCACATTAGAGTGGATGAGAAATCTAGTTTTGCTCCCTAGTACTTTTCTGTTCATTGGCTTTCTAAGAGTTGCTGGAGATTTGGCAATTTTACTTTCTAGCTGCTGACAAAATGGCCGAGCCTCTTTGGCAGAAATGTGCCAGACAGGGAGTGTTTGTTCAAAAAGACACAGGCAATCCCCAAACAGAAAGCCAGTGGCCTGACCCAGGGGCAGCCCATCCCCAAACAAATCAGCTCCCAATAAGACCTGCTTGAATGGGAAATGGCTCATTGCAGGCCACCTTCTGCTCCACACCATCTGGCTCCCCACATGCCCTTCCTTGCTGAGTTTTAATTTCCGAACCAGACGCATTGCCACAATTATGCTTTACTTCCTTTTATGCATCCTGCTGTGGGAACACAGAAGCTTCTGGTAATTAAATATCTACTTTGTGAATGGTGAGGAAGTTTCTGCACTTAACCATTGCTCTGTCTTCTACAGTTACAGCAGGGGAAAGCCTGGGATTCTAGCACCTTGGATAGATCCCAAGCCACCAGGGCTCTGGCCCATGAACTTTGGAAGAAAATCCATAGCAAGAAAAAGGGGACATTTGTAGTTTGATGAAGTCCCCACTTGTCCTCTTACGAGCTGTCTGCTTTTGAGCGACTCTTTCTGTTGCAAGAGCCAGTTTCTCTGTGTTTTCCTACCCATGAAAGGAGAGCGCCAAGTAAGTTTCCATAAGAGAGGCAGATGTGCATTGTGGACATGCTTTTCAAGCTCCACCCTTTGTTTCTCTAAACAAATGTAGTCAGCTGACCCTGCTCCTCCTAAGTGGCCTAGAGATGAGTTCTATCTGGTATGCACATCCTTAACAAACATAATGTGGAAAACACATTTTTATTTAGCAACAATCAGCTGAAGCTGAGGAACATCGTTAGCAAGAAATCTTGTGGACCAGTAGTTTCTCAAAATATTAAGTGCATGTTAGTCACCTGGGCATCCTATATGAATGCAGACTATTCTTCAGTAGGTCTGGGATGGAGGTCCCAGACTCTGTAATTCCTAGCAAAGGCCCAAGTTGTGAGTGCAAGGAGAAGTAAGCCCATTTTGAGTAAAGAGGTCTTGAATTGCCAAGAGTGCTGCAGCCCTCCCTTTACTTCCCTTCCCTGTCATCTTCCAACCCAGATGCCCAACAACAGGTGCCATTTATCATTACAGTTGTGCTATTGTCCTTTTTATATTAGGGATATATTTTTCTACACCTGGCCAACTTCACTCATTTGTCACCTGTCAACCTAAGAATGCATTTGAATATCTAACCTACTTTTAAAGGGTGTTTGGTAACCCTAACCTGGCTGAATCAGTCAAAGCCTCACCAGGAGGAAAGGTATCATCAGCCCTTTTTACAGACAGAGTTTATGTTGCACAGGTAAGAAAGAAACCAATGGTGACTCAACCCAGAGTTAACGACAGCAGGCAGCATCAAGCCCTGGGGCAGCAAGGTCAAATGAGGGAGGAAGTGTCACCAGAAATACAATGTTCCCTGGCAGACACTGGGACCTTAACAAGACTGTCGAGCAGAAGCTGGAGTCACAGAGAAGAGGCAGATGCTGGGAGGGATGCTGCCTAAGGCAGACAGAAAAAATTGAAGGTCTTCTGTCTTGACAGGACACAATTTCCAATAGCACCTCCCACTGGGTGAACCAGGCTGGAAGCCATTTGGGAGCCAGGTAAATGCAGCCTACAAGGGACATGATTTTCTACCATACAAAGCAGAAAAGAAATAAATTTGGATCAGAGGAAAAAGAAACCAAGTTTGGCACTCTGCCCTTGGGTATATTTTCATGGTTGTCAAGTGGAAGGAAAGTCTTGGACCAGCTTTCCAAAGATCCAGGACATTCTTCTATACTTCCTTAAATATGAAGGGAAAAAAATCATACCACCTTTCACCACCTACACACTAAATAAAATTTTGTTTTGCAACCTTCTTGAAAAATCGGAAATATCATTTGCTTAGGCATGAAAAGAACTGTGCTGTGGTTAAAGAATTGTCATATGATGGTTTATATTTTGTTGTATTTTGTTTGGCACACAAAAAGCTGCAGATAGTTAATGTAAGCTACTTAATGTGTAGATAAATGTGCTATAAATTTATCCATCACCTCCAAAGGTTTCCTTCCATACCCTTTGATTCTGTTATTGTTATTTATTTTTCTTTTTGTGGTAAGAGCACTTTATGAAAAATCTGTCATCTTAGTTTTTAAGTATATAGTACAGTGTTGTTAATCATAGGCCCTACCTTGTTTGGTAGATTTCTAGAACTTATTTATCTTGCATAACCAAAACTTTGACCCTGTAACCAACATTTCCTCATTTTCTCCCTCCCCACAGACCTTGGCAACCACCGTCTACTCTCTGCTTCTATGAGTTTGACAATTTCCACATTGCTTTGACTAGATTCCATATGTAAGTGAGATCATGAAGTATTTGTCTTTCTGTGTATAGCTTCTTCCACTTACCATAATGTTTTCCAAGGCTGTCTTTCATCCATGTTGTTGCAAATGGCAGCATTTTTTAACGTTGAATAATATTCAATTGTATGCATATACCACATTTTCTTTATCCATTCATCCATCAATGGACATTTACGTTGTTTCCATGTCTCAGCTACTATGAATCATGCTGCAACGAGTATGAGGGTGCAGTTACCTCTTTAAGATCCATATTTCAATTCTTTTGGATAGTACCAGGAAGAGGAATTGCTGGATCAGATGACAAAGAATTGTGATATGATTATTAAGTGACCATGGTAAATTGATCTAATTTGGCTTCTATATACTTAAATGTTAATAATGATGATTGTTTTTCCACCTATTTTAAGGAAGCTTTGTAGGTAGAAAAATCATATTTAAAAGTATGTATTTATTCATTCACCAAGCAATTAATCAATTCCAAGCACCATGGTTTCTACTGCTTGGAAGACATGTCCTGTAAGAAGCTTTCATGTTAAAGGCAGTATGTTAAAGGTCCTATATGTGCTTCCAAAGCTCCTGGGTTCCCCTATGGTAATGGCCAGTGTCCAGTTATAAGACAGAAACCATACCAGTAAGTGAACAAAGAAAATTTAATGTGAAGAACTAATGATTTTGAAACAGGGGGTTAACAGCTAAAAGACAAACATCACAGTATGTGTGTAACATATGGTATTGAATGCTCATCTCCCCATCAGATTGGGAGTTTCTTTAGACCAGAAGCTGTGTCTCTAATTCATTATTTTAACCCTAGAGCCCCAGGTTTCTCCAAGCCTAAGTACAATACCTGACACTCAGTGACTGCTTAATGGTTGTTGAGGAAATGAATACATAGGATATTAAGGTCTAAGGGGACCTGGAGGGTCACACCATTGCATTTGATGGCTGAATGTGTTACTGGAGTTTCAGAAACAGACCAATGAGAGAATCCTGGAGCTCTAGAAAAGAACATTACAGAGATGGCAGCAGCAATGGAAGGCGTGACAGAGCAAGGCATATTCTGGAGTCTGCTGGTTCTCTTATCTTTTCTAAGACATGAGTTTGGAGGGAGAAAGTAGCAAAATATGAAGTTGGAGAGAGAAGGCAGGAGATATGCCATGAGAAGCTCAGATCTTGTTTAGTATAAGGGGAGCTATTGAAGAGTTGGGCAGGGACCTAACAAGATAGGACAGGTGGGGATATGGGGCATCCTAGCACTCTGTTAAGGGTTATGTGGTTAACTGGGAAGAGCTATACCTGAGGGAAATAAAGTTCATTGTGTTTTATGTATAATGGACACAAGTAATTCAAAGAAAATCAATTCAAACAAAAAAGGAAAACTAATTGTAATTGCTTGCTATTAGGAACCCTACTTGGTTAATTCAAATATGATAAATAGTCTTGGAAGCATTTCTATATTTCTTAAGAGCTGTATAGCCAAAGAAAATACAACTATTGAATCAACTGGCAACACATTTTTGAACTCTTTGCAAATGAATGACCACCAAGTGATAATGACCTGGAATTCAAATTGACCAAAAGATGATGTATTTCAAGTGCTTTTTGTCAGTAAGGGCTATATTAATAGCTTTGAAATAAAAGTTCACATTCCCTATGGGCCAATTCCAATAAAGTCACATGGAATAGAACTTTTCCATTTCCTTCATGCCTTCCCCAATAAATTCACATATGCATATCAAATGAACCAGAACCAATACTATTTTACATAAAATTTCTTTAAACCCTTGAAATTAGCAAGTTGACAGTTTGTCTAATTCTACTGACCCTTAGTTTTCTACTCTATAAAAGGGGCTCAACTTTTCTCTTTTCATGGATTGTATAATATTCCTACTAAAAGCATTTTTAAAGAAATCATTTGGTTTTGTGAAGAAGGATTTCTAAAAATCACTATGTTTTGGGCGCACCTGGGTGGTTCAGTTGGTTAAACTTCTGACTTCAGCTCAGGTCATGGTCTCACGGTTTGTGAGTTGGAGCCCCATGTTTGACTCTGTGCTGACAGCTCAGAGCCTGGAGCCAGCTTCAGATTCTTTGTCTCCCTCTCTCTCTACCCTCCCCAGCTTGCACTCTGACCATCTGTCTGTCTGTCTCTCAGAAGTAAAAACATTAAAAAAAATTTTTAACCCCCCCAAAAAACCGCTATATTTTCACATTGAGTATACCCTTAATTCATTATTAGTGGATCATAATCTAATGAAATCTTAAGGAAATATCTTTAGTTAAGGATTAGAAATGGTAGATATTTCCATATGCCAATTGATATACTTAAGTAACAAATAGATAAATAGGGCTTGGCCATGTACAGAGAAGCATTTACTATGGAGAAAAAAAAGATTTAATTTCTTGAGTATGGCATGCTGAGAAAAGCAAACCTCCTCTATCTTTGGGAACAAGTCATTCATTTAGCTCTGCCTAATTAAAGCCAAGTTTCTAATTCTAGAATGCCTCATAAATTTTACCACGTAATGAATACATACTTATTTATTGTTTAATTATATTTTATATAACTTGACATTTGCATTCATTTCAATCATCCTTCGAAGTGTATTGGTCTTTCAGTTGATAGCCAGATTTCATTTAAGTGATCAACAATTACCTGATCTATAAGAACAGTAGAAATTGGGAACATTTAATTCAGATGGCTGATGTGAGGACTGAGACCATAATTGTGAAGTGCCTGACATCTGAGAAACAGACAGTAGCTGCTAATATTGTTTTTAATTATGTTCTGTTGTTGCTACTGATGGAAGCTCTTAGACAATAGTGTAGAACACAAAAGTAATTGATCAATGACTTTAAATTACCTTATCTTATTCTAAATGATGTTTTACACATGATTGATGGGTTGAAGATGGAGAAGAGGATATTAGGATATTACGTTCGATGTCCTGATATTCCCCTGCTTAAATGAAAGTGGTTACATGATGTTTGTTATGCCTCACCTAAAAAAAACCCAAAAAACAAATCATGTGTTATCACCAAGTTATGTATACATAATGGAGAAATTCAAATCATATACGAATTTCAAATAGTCTCCTTCTCCTCCAATATACTTTCTGAGGTGGTTGTTGTTATTTAATAAGAGAAAGTTCCCTTTAAAGATTGCCAGCAGAATTTCTGTTTTTAATAAACAGAATGTCAGTTTATTCAAGGAAGCATCCCAGGGTGACTTCATTTTTGTGAATATGAGGTGGAGAGGCACCCATTCTTATAGAGAAATACTAACATGATTTTTTTCTTTTTTTCCACCCTGAGTAAGTATCTTCTTTATACAGCTTATAGGCTCCTGGAGAAAAGGATTGAAACTAATTTTTCTGGAGTCTAAAGACCTCTTGAAAGTAAGAAGAAAGAGATAGAATGCCTACTGTCCAGGCAGAGCCCAAAAGTACGTGTTGAATAAACTAATGAATGAACCATGATCTTTTCTCTTTATAAGCTTCAAAATTACTACTTTTAGACATTGTTACTGTAGTTAGGAGAAATAGTTACTGCTATAAACTTTTGGCAAGAATGAAATTGGACAGTGTTTGGAAAAGCTGGTTTGCAATATATAGCAAATGTTTTCTAAATGCCTTCACCCATTATAGTCAGATGAGCTAGTTTCATGTGGATGGACATTCCCACTACAAAAAAAAAAATGGAAATGTTGGAAAAATATTTTTTAAAAGTATTTGAAGACATTATAGAGTGGTTAAAGCAGCAAAATTTTGGCCAAGAGTCCACACAGGTGACCATGATAAATTTGGCACTACTTTTCACCTTAGTGGATTCTCCAGCTCTTGGTAACACCTGACCAACTAACAGGTAGAAGAGTGCTTCCAATTGCCTCAGGGAGCTGTGAGAGGAGTCCTAGAACACATCTATAGTGAAAAAAAAAAAAAAAACAACGTTATTCAGTTGGAATTCCAAATAGTCATACCCTAAGTCAGGGTACCAAATTTCACAAACACTGGATCCCCATCTCCAAGAGGAGCCTAAGGAGACATAATAAGAAAATACAATGTGGTATCTTGGATGAGATATGAGGACAGAAAAAACACATTGATAAAAGCTGAAGACACCTGAAAAAAGTGCAAGTTTTAGTTAATAATAATGTATCAAAATTGACTTATTAATTGTAGCAAATTACCATCCTAATGTAAGCTTGATAATAAGATAAACTGAGTGTAAGGTGTATAGAAACTCTGTATACTATCTTCTCAATTCTTCTCAATCTAATATAGCTTCAAAAGTATCAATAAAAACAAAATTAAAGAGAAAGCTTCTGCACAGAGAAAGAATCAATAGAACTAAATGGCAACTTACTAAATGGGAGATGTTTGCAAATAACATACTTGATAAAGGGTTAGCATTCAAAATGTATAAAGAATTTATAGGGGGGGCAAGGGTGGTTCAGTTGGTTGAGCGTCCGACTTTGGCTCAGGTCATGATCTCGCAGTTCATGGGTTTGAGTCCTGCTTGGGGCTCTGTGCTGACAGCTCAGAGACTGGAACCTGCTTCGGATTCTATTTTTCTCTCTCTCTGAGCCTCCCCCCCGCCCCCCGGACTCGCATTCTCTCTCTCTCTCTTTTTCTCTCCCCCAAAAGTAAATAAACAATAAAAGTTATAAAATTCAATACCCCCAAAATAAATAATCCAATTAAAAAATGGGCAGAAGACATGAACAGACATTTCCACAAAGACATACAGATGGCCAACAGATACATGAAAAGATGCTCAACATGACTTATCATCAGGGAAATGCAATTCAAAACGACAGTGAGACACCATTTCACACCTGTCAAAATGGGTAAAACCATCAAGAAACAACAGGTGTTGGCAAGGATGTGGAGAAGGGGAACACTCTTGCAGTGTTGGTGGGAATGCAAACTGATGTAGCCACTCTGGAGAACAGTATGGAGTCTCCTCAAGAAACTAAAAATGAAACTACCCTGTGATCTAGAAAATGCACTACTAGGCATTTAGCTGAAGAATACAAAAATACTAATTCAAAGGAATGCATGCACCCCAATGTTTATAGTAGCATTATCTCCAATAGCCAAATTATGGAAATAACTCAGTGTCCATGGATAGATGAATGGATAAAGAAGATATGGTATATACATACAATGGAATATTACTCAGCCATGAAAAGAATGAAATATTGCCAATTGCAATATATGGATAGAGCTATAGAACATAATGCTAAGTGAAATAAGTCAGTCAGAGAAAAACAAATACCATATGATTTCACTCATATGTGGAATTTAAGAAACAAAACAAATGAGCAGAGGGGGGAAAAAACAGAGAGAAATAGAAGCAAGCCAAGAAGTAGACTCTTAACTATAGAGAACAAACTAATAGTTACCTGAGGAGAGGTGGGGAGGGGAGATGAGTGAAATAAATATGGGGATTAAAAGTGCACTCACTATGATGAGCACCAGGAGATGTATGGAAGTACTGAATCATTATATTCTATACCTGAAACTAATATTACACTATATGTTAACTAAGTGGAATTTAAATAATAACTTAAAATATATATCAATAAAAAACACATGATATTATAAGCAAATGGATGAAATAGTCAGAAACTGTCATATTACATCAAAAAAATCTTTAAAAAACCCCCAACCTCCCCCAAACTCTGGGTAGCTTAAAAGAGACACTTTATAAATATAAGGATATAGAGAAATTGGAAGGAAATTGATGTAAAGACATATGTTATGGAAACACCAAAAGAAGGCTGACCATTATCAGTATCAGAATAATATATTTTTTTAATTTTAACTATCAAAAATTTTTAAATTATTTTAAAATATATCTTAAATAAAATAATATTTAATGGAAAATTTTTACAAAAGAGGGATACTTCATTACATAATGAGTATCGTCACTACATTGGGACTATAGGAAATTTTTAATTACGTTTTTTCCTCTAATAATATACTCCCAAAATATGTAGAGCATATAATGTAGAGCATATAATGACAAATTTAAGAGAAAAATACAAATGTTCAGTTATTCTGGAAATTTTGTCATGCCCCTTAGTCACTGTTAATATCAGAGAAAAAGCTTGGTAGGGACATATGATTAAAAATAGAATTAAAAGGAGTGGCTGGGTTGCTCAGTGGTTTAAGCTGACTTTGGCTCAGGTCATGATCTCACAGTTTGTGAGTTTGGCCCCATTTCAGGCTCTGTGCTGACAGCTTGGAGCCTGGAGCTGCTTCAGATTCTGTGTCTCCCTCTCCTTCTGCCCCTCTCCAGTTCATGTTGTCTCATTCTCTCTCAAAACTAAATAGACATTAAAAAAAATAGAATTAAAAAATCCTAATGCTTTGACATGTATAGAACATTAAATCTGACAAGTACTGGATAATTTCAAATGCACACAGAACTGAAATTATGCAAAGTATATTCTTTTTTTAATTTTTTAAACATTTTTTTTTTGAGAGAGAGATAGAGTGTAGGGGGTGGGCAGAGAGAGAGGGAGACACAGAATCTGAAGCAGTCTCCAAGTTCTGAGTTGTTAGCACAGACCCTGATGTGGGGCTTGAACCCCGGAGTGATGAGATCATGACCTGAGCTGAAGTTGGATGCTTAACTGACTGAGCCACCCAGGTGCCACAGTATATTCTGATCATATAGAATTAAGCTTGAAATGAGCAACAGGAAAGTAATCAAAATTTTTTTTGAATTTTGAAAGTAAACAAAAACACTTCTAAATTAACAATGGATCCATGAAGAAATAACAATGAAAATTAGACAGTATTTTGAATTGAATAAAAATATAAATAAAACTTATCAAAGTTTGTGGGATGAAGCTACAATTGTAGTTAGAGGGAAATTTCTTGGCTTAAAAGTTATATACATTGTTTTAAAAGATTATTAAGTAGATGGGATAGAAAGATTTCTTATGATATTAGAAAAATGTCAAATTTGGGGCGCCTGGGTGGCTTAGTCGGTTAAGCGTTCGACATTCGCTTAGGTCATGATCTCGCGGTTTGTGGGTTCGAGCCCCGCGTCGGGCTCTGTGCTGACTGCCAGCTCAGAGCCTGGAGCCTGTTTCAGAGTCTGTGACTCCCTCTCTCTCTGACCCTCCCCTGCTCACTGCTGTCTCTCTCTCTCCTAGAAATAAATAAAACATTAAAAAAAAAAAGAAAAATGTCAAATTCAGCCAAACAAAATAGAAGGAAGAAAATAATAAAATAAGCAGAAATAAATAAAAGGAAAATAAATATACAATGTACAGAATCAACAGAGTCAGAGATTGGTTAAAAAATAATAAAATTGATAATTCCATAGCTAGGCTGACCAAGGTAACAAAAAAATTTGTACTTTTGTACAAATCACCAGTATTAGCAAAAAGATAATGTAGATCATTAGACATTAAACAAAAACTTTGGGGGAACAATCTTATTTGGAAACTGACAAATTCAATGAAAAATACAACTTAGCAAAACTAATACAAGAAGAAATAGAAAACTTATGGGCTCCTGGGTAGCACGGTCTGTTAAGCATCCGACTTTGGCTGGGTCATGATCCCATGGTCCATGAGTTCAAGCCCATGAGTTCAAGCCCACACTGGGCTCTGTGCTGACAGCTCAGAGCTTAGAGCCTGCTTTGGATCCTGTGTCTTCCTCTCTCTCTACCTGTCCTCTGCTCATGCTCTGTCTCTGTCTAAAAAATAAATAAACATTAAAAAAAAAAAAAGAAATAGAAAACTTATTAGTTTTTTATTAGTTACAGGGAAAAACTGATGAAATTAATATCTAGTCTTTATTTAAACAAATCAAAACAAAATCTTAAGTAGGGGCGCCTGAGAGACTCAATCTGTTGACTTCCGCTCAGGTCAGGATTTCACAGTTCATGGGTCTGAGCTACTGACAGCTCAGAGCCTGGGGCCAGCTTCCAATTCTGTGTCTCCTTCTCTTTCTGCCCCTCCCCCACTCAAGCTCTGTCTCTCAAAAATAAATAAATGTAAAAAAAAGTTTTTTAAAACAAAATCTTAAGTAAACTATAAATAGAAGTGAACTTTCTTAATCATATAAAGAATTTATTTTAAAAAAGCTACAGTAGAAAAGTATACTTAACGGTAATAAACCATTAGAAACTTTCCTCCTGAGATCAGACCTCAGACAAGAGGAGATTATTTCTATTCAATATTCATCTGGAAATGGTAGACAATAAAATAAGGCAAGAAAAGTAATAGGGCTGGAAAGGTAGAAATAAAGCTATAATTTTTCACACTAAATTTGCATGTACCTATTGAATACATAGAATATTTTAATGTTTTTAATGGATTCATTTAAATGGACTAAATGAATATTTTAATGATTTTTTAGAATCCATGAAGAAATCACAATTTATTTATTTTTGAGAGAGAGAGAGAGCAAGTGCGGTAGGAGCAGAAAGAGAGGGGGGCACAGAATCTGAAGCAGGCTATAAGGAACTGCCCAAAAAGCACTGACCTAGTCAAGAAGTTGCTTGACAAACAATTCAGTTGTTTACCCTGTGCTCCACACCCTTACTAGGCAACCTCAGGCAGGTTATGGCCTTTTAAAAATGACGTTATCTACTAACAGATATTTTAGTCTGGGAGATGTTTTACGGTTGTTATGTCAAATGTTATAATTTCAAAAGCAAAGCAGCTGCTTCTCTGAATTCAAGTTAAGCCAATTTTCTAATTATCCACTCTATGAAGAAGGAGCTGTAGCTACCCCCACCCCTGAGTGGACACATATTCAGAAATGTGAATGTTGTTACTTTTCATCCTAGATACTTAAACTCCCTGGAAGCTAGCAAAATGCTTGGAAGATACTTAAACTTATTTCCAATTGGGTTTTGGATATTTTATGGGTCTTTATCTGGCTGGAGGTTACAATCTATAGAATCATTCTTTGATGCTCCCAATGAGTCAGAAAAATGTTTTCTGTGTGATGAATTTAAATTCACTAGTTTATTCCTTTTTTCACTGACAAATACATGAGTTGATAATTTTGAATAGCAAGACCAAAAAAATTACATTTGTCTTCTATACAGCTTCATTTAGAGAAATTGACACTAGTGTTTTCTTATGTCTATCATTATGGACTCATGACTTTTCAGATTAGTGGTGTATAAATCAATCCCCATCAATGTCTCTTTTGATTCCAAATTATCTCCACTTGATGAGTAGAAGCTTCCTCACTCTGGACATATGGATCCCTGTGCTTTATGAAAACTTATCTTTCTTTCTGGCACAGCAGGTATTATAGGCTCACATTTTACCTTTCAGTCCACAAGTGGGATCACTACTTCTGCAAAGATCCCTGATTCCTCACAGGGAGAATATAGCCCTGGATACAAGAATCTAAGTGCTGTTATGAGTAATGGAATGAAGGAGGGCAGTATTTCTCCTGGGCTATTTCTCTGGGTGGAGCTATAGAAGATATATGCTGAATTTCTTTTGTAAAGTTATTGTTTGATTTTGATATTTCCAATTCAACTCTAATAGTACAGTGTCCCTACTTACATTTTTTATTGAAAAATTATACTTCATTTTCTTTTATAGTGAACATCTTGCTTCCAAATGAAATAAACATCATTACTTTTTTACTTTACTGAGAATATAAGAAAACCATTCCAAAACAGCAATTCAATATCAATGCAAGAGTATGATTACTAAATAAGTTCAATTTGGGGGTTAGTGCTTTTTGTTTATATTGCATTCCATTATAGATTTGCAGTCAGAATATTTTGTTCTAGAATAATGATTCTCAAACTTTATTGTGCATCAGAATTATAGGGAAGATTTGTCTAAAGAAACAACAAAAACAATACATAGCTGGGCCTCACCCCCTGAATTGCTAATTTCAGTGAGTTTGAGGCAGGGTCAAAAATTAGCCATTCTAATACATTTTCTGATGATGATGATGCCGCTGGTCCAGAAACCACACATTGAAAATCACTGTTATAGAATCAATTATAATTTCTCATTCTACAGATTGAAGTACTTACCGACCTATGATTTTACTTCAGGGCTTTCCGCTGGCTTTCAATCTGAAGCTGTTGGCATTCTTTATTTACCACTGGTAAATTCATAGAGTGAAGTCTGCTTAGATTGTCAAAGCACTAGGAAAGACAAATCTGCTGTGCCTTGAAGTGATTCTTTGCTGATGCATAGGGGCACATGTACCCCAATGTTCATAGCAGCACTCTCAACAATAGCCAAAACATGGAAAGAGCCTAAGTGTCCATCAGCTGATGAATGGTTCAAGAAGATGTGGTTTATCTATACAATGGAATATTACATGGCAACGAGAAAGAATGAAATCTGGCCATGTGTAGCAACGTGTATGGAACTTGAGGGTGTTATGCTGAGTGAAATAAGTCAGGCAGAGAAGGACAGATACCATATGTTTGCACATATAGGAGGATTAGGAGGAACTTAACGGAAGACTGTGGGGGAGAAGAAGGGGAAAAATGGTGGGGGAGAGGGAGAGAGGCAAACCATGAGAGATTCTTGAATGCTGAGAACAAACTGAGGACTGATGGGTCTGGGGGGAAGGGGAAAGGGGTGATGGTCATGGAGGAGGGCACTTGTGGGGATGAGCACTCGGTGTTATATGGAAACCAACTTGACAATAAACTATTAAAAAATAAAAATTAAATAAAATTAAATCAATCAATAAATAAATAATCACCAGCTCTGTATTCAAAACTCTGTTCCTTAGGGGGAAAGGAAGAGAGGCAAACCATGAGAGACTCTTGAATGCTGACAAAAACTGAGGACTGATGGATGTGGGGGGGAGGGGGAATGGGCATGGAGGAGGGCACTTGTGGGGATAAGCACTGGGTGTTATGTGGAAACTAATTTGACAATAAACTATTTGTAAAATAAATAAATAAATAAATAAATACCTTCCAAATAAAAAACAACAACACCAAAAAATAATATAAAATAAAAGAGTAAATGTTGTTTAACTGAATTTATCCAAAATATTATTTCAACATTTAGTCAAAAAAAATCCCAAAACAACTCTGTTCCTTAGTTTCATCGCCCTCCAATCTTCCTGCAATGACTTGGTGCTTAGCTGCAATTACAAAATATCTGTATTTGCTTGAATAAACTGAATAAACTGATTCTGCTTCCTACGACTTAATTTCTGATTATATCAGAACAAACTGTTTTCACATGTAACAATCTCTAGTCACTTTAATGTATCAGATTATGTACTGTTTCAATGGGATTATTCCAATTAGTAGTTTCTTGACATAGTACCAGTCAAAGTTTTCAATTTTCCACTAGAGGATCAAGAAAATCACCGGTCCCTTAGAATCCCATTGATCAGCAAAGAGAAGTAAAATAAATACAAACTCGTAAGATTTGCCCTGAAATTCTCTTACATATTTCATGTATCCTCATTTTATTTGGAGATAAATCTTAGTTTTGTAGGACAGTTCCTCAGAGGCATTACCTTAATGCTCTACAAATTAAAACTTCACAAAACCAATCAAGTATGTTATAAACAAAAATAGCCAGTATATATAAACATAAAATACAACTTAACTTTAAGATATCAGCAATCAGAAATGAGTCAGCTGTTACAACCTTAAGCCATGTTTCCAAAGTTGAAGTGGACACTTTTCTACAGATTCGTGTAATTTCCAGTTTATCAGGATCCTGGTCCTCCCAGAACTATTTCATAAGCTAAGAACGCTTATGGTTACCACATGTCTCAACTGCAACAATTCAAGTAGAGTCCCCTATTTCATATCATTCTCAAAATGCTTTAGCTATTTAGTTTTAATGCAGAAATGCAAATTCTTAAATGAAATCAAATCCACCATGTTCCAGAAACCCTGATTTCTACCTTTGTGTTAACTGCACTTAATACTACAAGTAACACATAGAATATAGTGTTTTAAAATCAAGGAAATCAATGATTAATGCTCCTGCATCATTATCAAATTAATTTCATCACCGTTTTTTAAATGCCTATGTTTTATTTTAAGAATTTTACAGTGTTGGCTCTTACAGGTAGGTCTTTGAACCATTTTTGAGTTAATTTAAAATAGATATTTACTTATTTATTTTGAGAGAGAGCACAGGCTGGGAGGGGAAGAAAGGGATAGAGAATCTGCTGATGGTGCAGAGCCCAATGTGGTGCCCAGTCTCATGTACCATGAGATCATGTCCAAAATCAAGAGTCACCTTTTTAATATTTAATTTAACTCAAGATCCCCAAAGTTGGAATTAATGTCTTGAAAAACATTAGATTAAAAAAGGAGCCTTTTGCAAAGAAAAAGAAGGTACTATCCTTTCTAGTAAGCAGAATTTTAAGGCTCTCTGCCTTGGGACTGAGCATTTCATCAGTTCCTCGGCCTGTGGTTTATCAGTTCCAAATTAAAACACCACTAGAAAAAAGAAATACTAGTTTAAAATTTTTCTAATTCTTATAATTTTTTAGTTTTCAATATTTAGTGTCATCTCATGGCTTTTGCTAAAAATTGTTAGCCCTCCACCTATAATGAAAATATTCAGATACAATTTATCACATTTTATGTTTCATTGGATATGTCTCTATAGTTTTTTGTTTTGTTTTGAGGAGCTCTTTCCCAAACAAGATATTTCTGAACCTCATTGAAGTTCATTGATTGAATTTCACAGTAACAAATTTGCAATATATTCTTAAAACTCCAACCATTCCTTTATGCCAGTGATGCATTCCTTTATACAAAAAAGAATCTAGTAGTTTTCAAATATTATCACAAAAATTTTGACACTCCTCCCATCAGAAGGTGAGGTGTATGTCCACCAGATGAAAGTGATGTAGGACCAGTTTCCAAACCCAGGCCTTAAGAAATGGTCAGCTCCCATTTCCTGGCTCTACTCTCACTCCTAAAACCCTGCCACCATGATGTGAGGAAGCCCAAGCCACTCCACGGAGGAGCCAGCACGGAAAGGAACTAGACTGCCATCCAGGTAACTCAGTTGCTTGGGAAGTGAATCCTTCAGCTCCATTTGAGCCACTTCAACTCATGCTGCATGGAGCAAAAATGAGCTGTCCCCAGGGGCCAAACTGAAGATTTTTGAACAACATAAATGGTAGTTGTTATTAAAGACATTACATTTTAGGGTGATTTGTTATGCAGCAATAGATAACCATAACACTGCTGCTTACAATTATATAATAATCAATACAACAAATTTCTTAGAGTCATGCATATGTAAATATGTAGATATGCATGACTCTAAATGCATTTTGTAGCTTCTAAATGCTTCCTGATAAACTCAGGCATTTTAAAAATTAATATTTTAAATACTAATATTTAAAAATATTTAAAATATAATAATTCTCCCATTAGACCTTTATAATAGATCACTTCAGTCAGGAAGAGTTACTCTGAGTTGATTTATTCCTGATTGTGGTTAACTTAAAGCTAACAATGAATGAGCTCTTTGTGGTGATGGTACCAATTGTATTTGGATTGTAGTAATGTTTATATCACTCTACACGAATAATAAAATTTCAGAAAACTAGACACTGAAAATAAAAACACAAAAGAGCTTAGATAAAAACCCATGAAGTCTGAACAAGTTCTGCACTTGAGTTGCTATTAGCATACCAATGCCAACTTCCTGCTTTTGACAGTGAACTAGGATTTTCCAAGACGTTAACAGTTTGAAGAAGCTGGATGAAAGCAACACAGAGACTCTGTAGGCTTTTGGCAACTTCTTGTGAGACTTAAACTATCTCAAAGTAAAAAGTTATAATAAAAAATTAAGGTCTACAATACAGAAATTTATTTCAGAAAAAGAACTCACCCAGGTGAGGAGTCTTTGGTCCATTTACTGTACAGCAACTACAGGTCATGATTTCTTGGATGAGCACTCTTAAGTTCTCAGAGACTTTTAGCAATGATACTTCAAAGGCTTATTCTTATACTGATACAGACGATTTCATAGAGGAGACTCTGTCATCCTCAGAAAAGGAAAATACAGCCACTTGGTACAAGAGTGGTTTTAAATATACCAGTAAAACACAGAGGTAACTGAGGTTTATTTGCACTCATGCTTTTCCAGTGTTTAGGAGGCTTTAGCTCTTACGATTTCCCGCAGCCTATCCTGGTAGATAGATAAAGGTCTCAAATACGGTCTTTATCTTGGAGATTTTTTGCAAGTTCTCCAATTTCCTCACTTTACCCCAAGTTCTTAAGAAGCTCTGAAAACTTTTCCTGGGCATGTGATGAGGGAGGCAAACAGGACTCTATCAATCTTTTGTGAGCCTCATCTTCCTGAAGACACCTTGCCTCCACTTGGCAAGAGAATGAGATTTCCAGGGTTTTTTTTTCTCTTCCATGATTCAGGAGTCATCAAGGGAAAAATCATAATTTAGTGCATCTATGAAGAGCTGGCTTCTTCCTAGTGCATTTTACAGGTAGGGGATCATCATAGTTAAACAAAACTTCAGCAGGTGTAAGGAAGGCTCCTTAAGAACTCAAAAATTCAGAACACTCCTTTTTGTATAGGGATCAAAATGGAGCGCAACAAAAAATATCCTTTTTGAAGAGGAGGAATGGGGTCAGGCAGCAGCTAGAAAGCCAGAGAAGCAGACCCAGTCTATGCTCCTCACCTAGAAAAGCAAAAGTCTTCCTAAATGGTAAATAGCTCAAGGATAGAGCTTTTCTGCATCATCAATCCCTAAGTGCCAGAGGAGACATAAGGAGAAAATAATAAAAATTGAAGCATCAAGGGGTATCAGCATATATGCACTTGATTTGCACTTTGTAGCCCTTTTCTGTTATTCTCTAGATCCCAGATATTTCATGTGCTGCCAAGACTTCACCCATTTTTTGTGAAAGTAGAACACCAACACAGAAATGTTAAGATGTGGCACTATCAGGGGCACTTGGGTGGTTAAGCGACTGACTTTGACTCAGGTTATGATCTCATGGTTGGTAAGTTCAAGCCCCACATTGGGCTCTGTGCTGACAGCTCAGAGCCTGGAGCTTGCTTCGGATTCTGTGTCTCCCTCAGTCTCTCCCTCTCCTTCACTCATATTCTGTCTCTTTCTCTCAAAATAAATAAACTTTTTTTTTTTTTAAAAAGTGGCACTATCATTTCCTCATTTGAGAGGAGAGAATACACCAGCCAGAAGTCAGGCAATGACTGTGTCTCAGTTCTTAACACCCCAGTTTTCCTCGGGAATTTTTATTCTAGAATACCACCCAATATTCCATGCCTCTCATGCTACCTTCCCAAAACAGATTTATTTCATTTCCAAATAATCCTGGATATCCATTTCAGAAGGAGGTCCCAAACTCACAAGACACCCAAACCCAAAAATCTGATAATAGGTTCATGAGAAATAAATCAAACATAAATTTTGAACACAGGAAAGACAAGTAAGTAATGAAAAGTATAAACTGGAAAATAGATTCAAATATGTTTCGAAAACTAGCAGAATCATAATAACCAAGATATGGCACCCATCTGAAATGAGATGCTGGTAGATATTAAAAAGGAGGTCACAGAAGACCAAGGCGGGTGGCAGTGAAGGGACAGAAAATAAAGGGTAGCTTTTGTTATTTGAGTTTTTAAATTTTAGAATATGTAACATAGAGATTTCTGTTTGTTTATTGGGTTTGTTTTTTGTTTTGGCTGTTTGCTCTTTATGTATGAGTTTATTCTCCTGGGGTCCTTGGGTGGCTCAGTTAAGTGTCCAACTTCAGCTCAGATTATGATCTCATGGTTCATGGGTTCTAGCCCCACGTTGGGGTTTGTGCTGATAACTCAGAACCTGCAGCCTACTTGGGATTCTGTGTCTTCCTCTCTCTGTCTCAGAAATAAACATTAAAATAAAAGGGTTTATCCTCCTTATCAAAGAACAAAGTTGTAGGAATCACTCTAATGGATATAAAGATTTATTACAAGTATGTTGGAAAGAGACAGAGTAGTATTGGCACAAAGGTGGATAAGTCAGAATAGAAGCAGATCCACATAGATATGAATATCAAGTTTATGAATAAGATAGGAGTGCAGAAGAGAATAGGAGAGATTTTTCAGTAAATTATGCAGGGTCAAATAAATATCCATATGGAAAGAAAATGAAATTTGATTCCTACTTCGTACTATATATAAAAATTGAATTTGAATTGAACAATAGATATTATAAAAAATAATAGTGGATAGTATCTCCCATGACTTTGAAATAGTAAAACATACCAATACAAAAAAGTAACAGCCAAGAAGGGAAGAATGGTAAACTAGATTACACTAAAATTAAGACCTTCGGTTCATCAAAGAAACACCATTAAGGGAATACAAGAGTAAGTCAGAGTGTAGAAGATGTTTGCAATATGTACAATCAACAAAGACTCATTCAGAATATATAGGTATGTATATACAAACATATATGTATGTTTATTTATATTATGGTAAGTGTTTATGCATATATAATATACATGTATAATAGACTAAAAACATAATAAAAACAAGATACATGTGTAATGTGGTATTTGTATTGCTCGGTTGTTTAATAATGTGGGGCTTATTTTCTTTTGTTTTATTTTGTTGTTGTTAGAATAATGGCAAATAGTTTAAGCATTTTTCCTAAACATTATTTTTCTAAGAAACTACTTTATTTTTTCCCAGGTTTTTATTTAAATTCTAACTGGTTAACATTAAGTGCAATATTAGTTTCAGGTGTATTACATATAATACAGTGTAGTGTATATATGTGCATTACATACAGTATTACACACATACATACAGTGCTCATTATGACAAGTGTCCTCCTTAAGTTTTCTTTCCCTTTTTTTGAGAGAGGGAGAGAGTAACCTGCCCATGCACGCAAGTGGGGGAAGTACAGAGAGAGAGAGGGAGAGAGAGTATCTTAAGCAGGCCTCACACTCAGTGTGCAGCCCAACATGGGTTAGTGACCTGAGCCACAATCAAGAGTTGGATGCTTAAGCAACTGAGCAGCCCAGGTGCCCCAATAGCCATCTTCTAAAGTGAAATGTCAGAAGAGCTTTAAAGACACTCATGGACTATTATTTTCCCTTGCTTATTTATATATCTGTTTGATCTTACTAAGAAAACTTCTGCCTCATTACAGGAAAAAGGAATTGTAGATATGGTATTTTTAAAAGACATGAAATCTCATGACTTAATCAGTTTAGGCTAACTTTACAGTCAATAGTGAATATTTTGCTTTATACAAAAATTGCCATAGATATGGATTTGCATGCTCTAATTTTTTAACTTCTTGATGCTCTCTTGTGCAGTAGCATTTCATTTAACTTTAAGATAAGGCTCATATAGCGTTGCCCAACTAGTTGGTAATGTGATTATGTGGGCCCTTGGCTTTAGGTTTTAATTCACAGTAGACACCTTTTGGCATGCCTAACTTTCTGGGAACAAACACCCTTACCTGAATCAGTTTTGTGTTTCTTAGGTTTGTTGTTGCTGTTGTTTTATTGTTGTTCTCAGATTTACAAAACATGACAATTTTTTAAACAAGGTTTGAAAAGATGACACTCTCTCTTGTTTTCTCCCTCTTTTTTTTAAACTCTCTAAGTATTTCACATATCTTACGTTCTTTTTTTTTTTAATATAAGTTATTGTCAAGTTAACTAACATACAATGTATACAGTGTGCTCTTGGCCTCCAGAGTAGGTTCCCATGATTCATCACTTACATGCAATACCCAGCGCTCACCCCAAAAAGTGCATTTAAATGAATACTGGTCATTGGAATCTTTTGTCAGCCACGGATGTTGGGTGCTTAACTGCCTAATATTGCATGTGCATATTGTATATGATTGTAAACTTATGTTACTAAATATATGTATTCTCATTTTTTAATGATCAGAGTTCATATGATATTGTACAGACATGGTTTGTAAGTGAATGATGGCAGCAAACATTTCTGTAAATTATCAAGGGTTTATTGCAGAATTTCTTGTCTTGTTCTCTCTCTTTTTTAATAAGGGTTAAAATTAACAAATGATAAGGAGTAGAAAAGTCAACATAAAGCTTTGAGAAGGAGGGTGCCTGGGGGGGCTCAGTCAGTTAAGCTTCCAACTTCTGCTCAGGTTGTGATCTCATGGTTTGTGGTCTCGAGCCCCGCCTCAGGCTCTGTACTGACAGCTCAGAGCCTGGAGCCTGCTTCAGATTCTGTGTCTCCCTCTCTCTCTGCTCCTCCCCCTCTCACACTCTGTGTGTGTCTCTCTCTCTCACACTAAAATAAATAAACGTTAATTTTTTAATAAAAAATAAAAAGATTTCAGAAAGAGAACTTACAGAATGCAGATTTGCAATGCTTTGGCTTTGATCCTTCTGAATACAGTTCTAAAAGTTTTTTTTATTAAATATCATTAAATTTGTAAGCTTCATAGGGATGGACATCATATTTTGCCTTCTATACTTACTACCACAGATGTAAATTCTCGACCTTAATATCATCTTTAAAAATATTAAGTTGAAAATTCTATTAACTTACATTTTACGAATTGGCATATTGTATTACAGCTAAAGATTTGATTCGCAACATGATGCAAAATTCTTTCAAACTCATATGTCTTTGTGTTTAAATTCCATTTTGTTTTAAAGCACATTTTAAATGTAGTTTTCTCTTTTAGCAAAAATTATCTAATTAATATTAAAAAGTAAATATATGAGTATATATTTAAATCCTAACAACTGTTAAGAAACCCCAATTTTAAAATAAGCAACAGTTACAAATGTGCAATTCACAAGAGTGGATGTTTAAATAGACAGTCAACATATGACAAGGTGTTCGACATCTTTTTTTTTTTTAAGAAATACAGGTTTAAACCACATTGAAAAGCCACCATATGACCACGAGAAAATGGCTAAAATTGTAAAAGACTGACAATATCAAGTTTGATGAGGATATAAACTGAAATCCTCGTGAACTTCTGGTAGGCATTTTAATTAGCGTAAACAATTTGGAGAACGGCTTCCACCCACATCTACCAAAACTAAATATTGCATACCCTATGACCTGGCACTGCCTCCTCAGGAATGAGAGCGTATGGTCGGCAGTGATCATAGCTGCGTCATTCAGTCTTATTTCTGAGGCAGAAACAACTCAGAACTGTTACTGCATACATAAGTGGTGGTCTACCTAAGCAGTGGAATCCTATGCTGTTGTTACTCACAAGAACTTGGCCAGATATCATAAACTTGAAGCAAAGTAAAGAATGGAAGACTTTATAATGGAAGGAGTACTGTCCATTATATTTCATTATATATATTCCATTATATACAGTTCAAAAGCAAGCAAAGACCAATGTATCACGTTAAAAATCAGGGTAGTGTCTTCTGGGCAGGAGCAGGTCTTCAGGTCTGTGGATAATGTGAAGGCTCTTCCCTACCCTCACCCTACGCTCCATCGCCTCAGGTCCTTTTTACCATTTCTCTGCACGAGTCCCCAGTCCCAGCCACCTCCGCCTCTGCCCCTGGGGGGCTTTCTGTGGACACTTTCTGCAGTGTTTCTTGGACAACCTGTCCTTTTAGTGGCTTTGTCCAAAGGCACAGAAAGACAGAGGGGCCTGGGAGTTTGTGCTTTCTCTCCCTACAGAGCCATTGCTGCTCTTAAGGGAGCAAGAAAGTCCCATCCCCATGACGTGGGTGGGACAGGTGTGAGGCTACCTCACTTCTGAGTTTTCCTAGAGGACCAGACTGAAGCTACCTGTGGGGACTTCCGCTGAGAAGCACCTTTCTTCTTTTCCCTGCTTATCTTCTCACACTCCCTCACCTGTCTCCCCTGGGAAACCTTCCCTAGTGACTCACTGATACACACATCTCCATCTTGGCATCTGCTTCTGTAGAACCTAACCCACGTCAGCTGGTAACAGCCAGCTCTTGTTGAAAAATGCTGGTTGGGCTGGAAAAAAAAAATGGCTATGCTGATGTATTCACTTTAGGGTAACTTCTCAAGATGTATAATTATAATTTTTAATTTTCTATCTGTACAATATTCTTCAATAAGCAAAGTTTTTTTATTTTTTAATGTTTATTTATTTTTGAGAGAAAGAGATGGAGAATGATTGGGGAGGAGCAGAGAGAGGAAGGAGACACAGAATCCAAAGCAGGTTCCAGGCTCTGAGTTGTCAGCACAGAGCCCGAGGCAGGGCTCAAACCCACAAACTGCGAGAATGTGACCCGACCCAAAGTCAGACACTTAACTGACTGAGCCACCCAGGCACCCCAAGAAAAGTTTTTTTTTTTAATATTCCAAACCAAGGGTTACCTGGTAACTCAGTTGATTAAGCATCTGACTCAATTTCAGTTCAGGTCATGATCTCACAATTTGTGCTTTCAAGCCCCACATGGGGTTCTGAGCTGACAGTATGGAGCCTAACTGGTTTTCTCTCTCTCCCTCTCTCTCCCTGCCCCTCTCCTGCTCGCTCTCTCACACACAAATAAACTTAAAAAATTTTTAAAAAATATTCCAAACTCAGTGACTAGAAAAAAATAGAAATATGTCCTAGAAAATTTTCACCTGTTACAACACAGATGTGTCTTACAGACCTGTTAAGTGAAATAAGCCACTCACATAAAGGACATATACTGTATGATTCCACTCATATAAAGAATCTAGTGTAATCAAATTCAAAAACAGAAGGAGAATGGTGGGTTGCCAGGGCCTGGGGAAAGGAGGACATGGGGAGTTTCAGTTTTACAAGATGAAAAATTCCAGAGATCATTTGCACAATAATGTAAATATATTTTAAAATGCTAAGCTGCATTTTTAAATTTTGTTAATGTTTATTTACTTTTTGAGAGAGAGAAACACAAACAGGGGTAAGTGGGGAAGGAACTGAGAGAAAGGGAGACACAGAAACTGAAGCAGGTTCCAAGCTCTGAGCTGTCAGCAAAGAGCCTGACGTGGGGCTCAACCTCACAAACCGCAAGATTATGACTTGAGCTGAAGTCAACATTCCCTGCATTTTTTAAATTTAAAGTTTACTTATTTTAAGAGAGAGATAAAGAAAGATTAGAGAGAGAAAGGCAGAGACAGAGAGAGGAGAGACAATCCCAAGCAGACTCCATGCAGTCAGTGCAAGCCCGATGCAGGGCTCAAACCCATGAACTATGAGATCATGACCTGAGCTGAAATCAAGAGTTATATGCTTAACTGACTGAGCCACCAAGGTTAAGTTTAATTTATTTATTTAGAGAGAAAGAACCTGCATTTTTTAAATGATTAAGATGGTAAATTTTATGTTATGTCCACTGCACCACAGTTTCATTTTGTTTTTTAAAGTGAGAAAATATTGCTATTTCCGTGTAATGGATGGCAAGGTGGAATGATCCTGGGACTTGGAGTCCCAACACCACTCTACAAATGTACACTCTGCTGATTAGCTCTGCATCACCATGGACGGCTTCCTTTGATCTCACCACTTTGTGTTCTAGGTCAGCGCTACCCAACAGAACCTTCTATAGTGATAAAGCTGTTCTATACTCGTGCATCCACTGCAGTGGCCACAAGTATCATGTGGCTATTGAGCATCTGAAATGTGGCTACTGTGACCGAGGTTCCACTGTTTGTATTTCATTTAATTGTAATTGGTTTAAGTTTAAGTAACCATGTATAGCTATAAGTGGCTACTATATTAATGCTGGCCTTGATTTTTTTTTTTTTTTGCATCTGTCTTCATCCACCATCAAATGAACTTTTCTTGTAATGATTTTGAGAGGATGGAAACAGAACCCCCCACCCCCAACGGTCCCATTTTGTTCTTTATGCCAGATTTCAGGTATTCCAGGCATTGGAAACACATTCCTTAACCAGTAATGCTGTCTCGATCTTCCCCTGCTCTGTGATCTCGCATCACATCTGCCAGGCTGGCAAACATTTGTCATTGTGAAATAGCCGATAAGCACTTTGCTGAGTTTCTGATTATTATCAGATTACAGAGTCCTGTAAGTGATCCTTGGTGAGGCTCAAGTCAAGACGGTTTGAGTAATTTGGGGGTAATTCCAACTGCTTGGGTCTAATTAGCTGCTGCCAGGGTGCCATGTCTTTACCTGAAGAAGTCAGCCATTCGGAAAGAAGGCTGGCCCAATTATGGAAAAAGCTCCATACAGAAGGCAGCAAAGCAACATTTGAGAAAAGCAAGGCCAGACATTGGAATCAGACGGCTCTGGGCTTAATTCCATTTATGCCACATACTATCTATCTCCTTGAATAAGTCCAAAGCTGCTCTGATCCCGCCATATTTTGGATCTGGAGGATGAAGATAATACATTTCAAATGATTAAGTCTGGCATAAAATGATCAATCAATAAATGACATCTGTTAAAAATGGCTAACTCTATGTCTCCTGCTCTTCTTTTAATATACTTTCATCTCTTCATAAATTTGGCTATAATGAAAATAAGATAGCTCTAACCCCACCTTCTCTTTAAAGCTAGTGCCCCTTTGAACTTGGCCCTTCATTTTGCTTTGAAAATGTAATGTGTTGCAGAAATAAATTATTAAGTGATTGATTTAGTTGGAATAAACTTGCAGTTTTTATTTACTGTTTTGTTTTATTTTATTTTTTGCATTTTTGGCCTGAAGATGCGTTGAAGGTAGAAGCTAATCCAAGAGATGAGACATGAACCAGAAACACTAGACCTGCATGGAGCAATGTCAAGGTTGAGGGGGTGGGGCCCACCACTCTGGTGTAGCCACGTGATGACTTTGAAGACTAGAAATGTTATGAATTCTGAAGCTGTTGGCTACCAAGCATGTGATACAAGTTTCCTGCCTTGACACCCCCATAAATCCTTTAGTAGAATTTGCTTTGCTTATTAGAGCTTTTTATATAATGAATGCTTGTTAGGAAACTCAGTGAGAAGTTCAGTTCTGCATCTATATGAATGTGGGACTAACACAGAGAGCGTGAGATGGCACACATCTGGGTGCCCATTCATCTACTCATTCATCTAGACTCTTAATCAACCAGAATTTATCAAAATCACTTTCTTGAGCATCTCATCATGCAAAATATCACCAGGCCTAAGCTGTAGTCTTTGTCCTAAAAGATCTCCTAAAATAAGAAGAATAAGACCTGGGAGGCATGTTGAAGAATTTCCAGCACATCTGCCTTGTTTCATTGATAAGGACAAAGAGGCTCAGGGCTCAGAGGCTCAGAAACACCAACTGATCATCACTTAGTCTCAGGGCTGGGGCTGGGAGCTGTGATTTTGGACATGTAGAATGATGGGTGGCTCGATAAACTGGAAAATCTGTATGTGGTATCAAGGGAAAGAGAGATGGATCCTCCCATAGTCATCAAGTCTATCAAGTCATTAAGTCAACAAGTGCGGTGACAAGGTGTTACCTGAGTTGGGCTGTGACAGACACTATGGTAGATTCCAATATCTCTTCTCTTCTTTCTCAGCATCAAACAGGCAAACAGATGAAAACACTAATTCTCAGCTAAGTCTTCTTTTCTCCAGCTTCCCTTGCACTTTACCTGTGTGCAGGATTTGGGCTAGGGAGGGTGAGCAGTAAGCAGGATTGTCTTGTGCACTTCCAGGAAGCCCCGCTAGAGGGATGCAAAGGACCCCCCTTGGTGGATTCCCCCTCCCCACCTCTATCACAGCCCTCACCAGGACTAGGTAGATCAGCTCAAAGAGTTTTATATGCAACATGCTGTGACTGCCTCTATCCCTCCCAGGTATGTATTTATTTGTTCTAATGTTTGATGCCATGAATTTTCTTTTCCACTTTTAAGTCCTATTCAGCCTTGGTGTCCTAGTTCAGCTCTGTGTCATCAAGAATCTTTGGCTGACAACTCCATCTTCAGTAATGGTTTCTGCCCATGAACACCTATAGCATTTCCATGGTATCCCCTCTATCAAGATAAAGGCTAGGAGCCCATTCACGTGAATGTTTTAGACCCCATAGCTACCCATATTTCTCTTCCATAGAGCCCCAGGCTTCTGGAGAGCACAGTGTGTGTGTGTGTGTGTGTGTGTGTGTGTGAGTGTGTGTGTGTGTGTGTTCTTGAGATGGAGAGGTACAGGAAGAGAAAATATATGTTAGCGCAGATGATAGAAAGTGACCAGAGAAATGCTGTAGAGCCAATCAAAATTACTCATTTGTAGGAGAACATTTGCCTGGTGTGTATATACATATACAAAGAATGTAAGTATATGTACCATGAACCTCTAGCCACTTCATGAAGACAAAAGCAGGAATATATGAATATAGTCCCACTGATTTTATATACAAAGCTTAAACTGAAGTCCTGTGGGAAACTAAAATTATTGGGTACACAGGTATAAAATGAACATGTGCCAAATGCTTTATTTAATTCATTAGTTAATGAAGGAACTGGAAAAGATGTTATAACCTGTTTAATGAGAAGTCAAAGAACCACAAATTCACATGTTGAGAAAAAAACGCTTACATAAATTTGCAAAAACCGCTCTATCCATGGGGCAGCAATCAACTGTATTCCACTGGACATAATTAATTTGCTTTTACCTAGGCAAAATTATTTGCATTGCTATCAGTTTTCTATAAGTTAACTTCTGTCTTCATGGAGCTGTGAAAAAGCCTAATAAAAGACAAAAGCTGGCAATCTGATAGAAGCAGACCATCCCCAGAGGCTCCTTCCTTTCATAGAAAGGATATCCATTCATCTCTAGCTCATTCTGAAGTCTTAAATTTTTCACTTTGCCACTCATTTCTCCAGCATACCTCACCCATTTCTAGCCTGAATTTGTTCATAACACATCCTCAAACAGGTAACTTTCTTGTCTCCCAGACTTGAACATGCTTTCTGCCCTATCTTTGCCACTACCCTTCCTCTGGGGCATCCTCACCAACCTCCTCATCTCTGTCCTTTCCCAGTCTCTTTCTCAGATAAGCAAGCCTTCCTTGACCTCCCACATTATAGAGTTCTCTTTTCCCCACCATCCTCCCACCCCCTACCATTTCTAGTGCTACTTAATGCTACATGCTCACTCATTTATGTTTGTAAGCAAAATGGGGTCAGAGAAGAAGTCTCTATTTGTTGCCTGGCTTGGTGGAGAAAAAGGGATAAAAGAATGAATGAACATATGGGGCGCCTGGGTGGCTTAGTCGGTTAAGCATCCGACTTTCGCTTAGGTCATGATCTCGCAGTTCGTGGGTTCGAGCTCCACGCAGGGCTCTGTGCTGACTGCCAGCTCAGAGCCTGGATCCTGTTTCAGAGTCTGTGTCACCCTCTCTCTCTGACCCTCCCCTGCTCATGCTGTCTCTCTTTCTCTCTCTCCTAGAAAAAATAAAAATATTAAAAAAAAAAAAGAATGAATGAACATAACTCAGCTTCCACATCCTTGCACATGATAAAGGGAAGGACCCCTACCCTATGCACTCTCAAGCTTGGAATGAGTTTCAGAGGAGACCTATAGACAATGACAGATGGACCTGACAAGTAAAAGATTTTTTTTTTGTTTGGTTTATTAAAAAAAAAAAAAAAAATATATATATATATATATATATATATATATATATATAAAGCTCTTTGTCAATTTCCACCCTTGACAAAGTAAGATCCCAAACAGTCAAAGATAAGAATCATAATAGGAAGAATATTTCAAAGTTGATTTAAAATAAAATTGGTCCATAGGAAAAAGCAGACATTTTAGGCATCTTTGAAAAATTAAAAGTTAAGATAATAAATACAACCATGAGGTTGGCATATATTCCTGAGCAAGGCTGTCAGTTAATTTGGTAAATATTTATTTCCTTCTGACACATGCACTGTGTGCTTTTGGGGTATTTATGGAGGGGCTTGGTAATGAGCTGTTTATTATGATCTAAAAACAAACCAAGAAACACGTGAAATGCAGCTATCTAATTAAGGAAGAATAAATAATATCCCATCATCAGAACCTCCCACCCACCTGAACTCCAGACTCATGTCAGGTCTTGCCAAAGACGCTTGAAAGCTCTCAATTTGCCGTGTGTACCATATGATGCTCACACAGAAGACAGATCTACTGACTCGTTAAAGTGCACTAATTATTCCACAATTTTGAAAGTGAGAACATATGGGCGCTGTTTTCCTTGTGAGTGTTTCTGCTTCAAAAACAAAGTACATGACTGAACAAGTATTTTCCATAATCTATGTTGTTTGCAAATGCTATTCAAAGTTCACCAAATTCAGTAGAATTAAAAATGCTTCATTCCTGTATGTTTGAAGGCTGATATTCACTTCCTCTTTTCACATCTCTTTATTCCCACTGTCCCTCTGCCCACTGAGCCGGGATGACTTCTACCAAGAGGAGCAAAGCTAACTTAAAAGTGAATTATTCTGAGATTAGCTTCTGACCGTTCAATTAGTTGAGTCAACACAATGTGAGCTGCGGGGGAGATGCTTTTTTTTTTTTGTCTTACTGTAAATGGAGCAGATGCCTTGGTGTTATCAGGATATGGCTTCTGAGGACACTGTGTCGTCTGCAGGGGCACAATAGTGAGGAATCCCAGGCAGGGAGGGAAGATCTTGAAGGATGAAGATGGACCATTTTAGGCAGGCAGACTCTTGTATCTTTAGTCCTGTAGCAGAAGCCAATCTCTAGACTTCTAGATGAGAACAACTTAGGACCAGGGGCTGAAAATCAGCTATATTAAAGGAGCCTGTGATTCATAGAAGCACTCAAATCTCAAGCTAATACTGAGTTACTTGAAGACTAAGCCAGGTGACAAGAGGAGTGCAGAGCTGAGATTATATCAGAAATAATGATGTTTATCATAGATATTAACCATTACATTATTTACAAAATTTTTATTCTTTTGCCTTTCCATGCACATGAACTTTGTCCTTGCTGGCTTGCATTTACTTGGGGATAAAAATGGAAATTTGTCTCAGAGACAAGAGAAGAAAATGATGAAATGGCTTTGAACTGGAAAAATAATTGGGCCCTAAGAAAAGGGTATTGCAAGCCAGGATCTGAGTGGTGACAGACTAAGTTCTCTAAATCTGGCAGGCCAGAAAGGAATGGCAGGAGATCCTCAATGTGATGAACAGTAAAAATATGCAGCAAAGAATCCTCTATCCAGCAAGCCTGTCATTCAAATAGAAGGAGATAAAACCTTTCCAAACAAACAGAAATTGAAAGAATTTGCCACCACGAAGCCAGCCTAAAGAAATCCTGGGGGGATGCTCCTGAAAGGATTGGGACAAGAGTTCCAGAGACACCACCACAAACATGAACCCTACAAAAGATACAAAGACTCTAAACCCACATGTTTCAATAATAACACTGAATGTGAAATGGGCTGAATGCTCCAATCCAAAAAGATATGGGGTAGCAGAATGGATTAAAAAACAAAATCCATCTATATGCTGTCTACAAGCTCATTTTGGACAGGGGAAGATGCCTTCAGATTAAAAGTAGAGGGGATGGAGAGATATATCATTACTACTGGAAATCAAAGAAAGCCCAGATGCGATAACATATCAGACAAACTGGACTTTAAATTAAAGACAATCACAAGAGATGAAGAAGGGTACTACATAATAATTACAGGGTCCATCCATCAGGAGGAACTAACAATCATAAATGTCTACGCACCGAATATGGGAGCACCTAAATATCTAAAACAATTAATCACAAACAGAAACAAGCTTCTAGATAAGAATGTGCTAATAGCAGGGGACTTTAATACTCCGCTCACAGCAATGGATAGGTCAACCAGACAGAAAATCACTAAAGAAATAATGGACTTGAAAGATACATTGGACCAGATGGACCTGATGGATATATTTAGAACTTTACATCCTGAGGCCAGGGAATTTACTTTCTTCTCAAGTGCGCATGGCACATTCTCAAGATAGATCACATACTGGGACATAAAGCAGCCCTCAATAAATATAAAAGAATAGAGATCATACCATGCACACTGTCAGATCACAAATCTTTGAACCTTGAAATCAATTACAGGAAGAAGTCTGGAAAACTTCCAAAAGCATGGAGGTTAAAGAACACCCTTCTAAAGAATGAATGGGCCAATCAGGCAATTAGAGATGAAATTAAAATATATATGGAAACAAATGAAAATGAAAACACAACAATTCAAAATCCTATGGACAATAAAAAGTGTCTACAAGGAAGTTCAGCTGCTCTCCAAGCTACTTCAAGGAGTGACGCGCAAGTCCAAAATCTAACAGCTCACCTAAAGGAACTAGAGGCAGAGCAACAAGAACACCCCAAACCCAGTAAAGAAGAGAAATAGTAAAAAATTAGAGCAGAAATAAACAACATAGAGACCAAAGAAACAATTGAACAGATCAATGAAACCAAGAGTTGGTTTTTGAAAAAATAAACAAAATTGACAAACCTCTAGCCAGACTTATCAAAAGAAAATAATATTAGGGTACCAGCAACATCATATATTAATTTAATATATGTTTCCCTCTAATATTTTAACATCAAAATTGTTTGGGGAGCTTATGTGTTTTGGGCCAAGTTAGCATACAGAATATTTGGCTTTTATTATGGGAATCTCATATTGTTTCATGATTGCATGGCAAATCATATTTAATAAGATATCAATTGAGCAAAAGATGCAAATGGATTTTATACACTGCATACATGTTCAAGTTATGCCTTAGGAGGACCGAGTTACAGAATATTTGTCACAACTTTAAGATCCTTTCTTGTGTGTGGGCACTTAGCCCAGAGCCAAAAGCTTCATTTTTCCAAGTGTCCGTGGATGACAGTGACAGACGGATAATGAAAATGCTTCAGCTGCTTCCAAAAAGGAGCTCTAAAGTTCTTTGTCTTAAAATCAAAATTATTTAAGAACAAGTAAAATAATAGAAAAAAATCAAGGCACATGAGAAAGAGTGGGTGAGTGTTCACACCAACTGGCATGCTCAAGCCTACAGTTGTTAAATAAGCTTATGGGATTCCTTTTCAGATCTAAAATGAAAATCATTTCTGCTGGTTGGAACTAAATGTGTTAATTCATGAAAGCCCATTGGACCCTTTATTGTCTGTGCCTGTAAGCATGTGACACATGCAGGTCAGTGAAATGGGGGAAATGTCACACAGCTTCTCATAAGTAGTTTTAGGGGCACCTGGGTGGCTCAGTGGGTTAAGCATCGGCTTAGGTCATAATCTCATAGTTCATGAGTTTGAACCCTGCATCAGACTCTGTGCTTACAATGTGGAGCCTGCTTGGGATTCTCTCTCCCCACTCTCTCTGCCCTTACCCTGCCCATGCTCTCACTCTCTCAAAATAAATAAATAAACTTTAAAAAAGTAGTAGTTTTCATTCATTTTACATTTCATCTGGAACACAAATGCAATTGACACAATAGTGTTTTCCCCCGTCAGAGATGTCCACATCCTAATCCCTAGAGCCCATACCCATTACTGTCCACAGCAAAAAGAAACTTTACAGTTGTGATTAGATTAAGGATCTTGAAATGAAGAGACTATCCTAAATTATCCATGTGGCCCCATGTAATCCAGGTGTCATTCTAAGAAGGCAGGGGTCTCAGAGTCAGAGAAGGAGACATGACTACAGAAGCAGAGCTTGGAGTGATATGGGGCTACAAGCCAAGAAATGCTGGCGGCCTCTACAAGTTGCAAAAGCAATGAGCAGAATATTTTCTAGAGCTCTCAGAAGGGAGGCAGCTCTGAGGATACCTTGACTGTTGCCCAATAAAACCATTTCTGACTTCGTACCTCTAGAATTCTAAGATAACAAATGTGTACTGGTTGTAGCCACTGGGCAGTTCTTTGTTATATCAACAACAGAAAGTGTCCTTTTCATGGGAAAAAAAGTTAATCATGACCCCTATGTCATACTATTTGCAAACATGAGCTCATGATGGATAATAGACCACAGTTAGAACTACAAAATCCCTTCAGACACGCAGAACATCCTTGCAAACTGGGAGGAGATAAATGTTTCATAGAAAGAACGCATAAGAATAAATTAATTGCATCAGAAATAAAAACCTCTCCTTATTAAAGGATAACTTTGAGAAAACTCAGAAGAGGTCCCAAAGAGAGAGAAAATCATTGCAACACATATATCTGACAATGGGCTTGTATCTAATATATATAAAAATGTATATAGCTCAATAAAAAGACAAACAACCCAAAGCTTAAAATATGGGCAAAATACTTGAACAAGCACTTTATAAAAGAAAATATGCAAAAAGCTAATAAGCACATAAAATAATGTGCTCAAAGTCACTAGTTACAGGAGAGGTATAAATTAAAATAAAGACTGTCTAGGATATAGAGCAGTCAAGACGCTCATCTGTAACTGACAGAAAGGTTACATGATACAAAATGGTATAACTGCTTTGGAAAACTTGGCAAGTTCTCCTCAAATTAAGCCTACACTTTCCATATAGCCCAGTAATTCTACACTGTGGTATTTACCACCCTTCTCCAAAAGGAAATATTTGTCTACAATATTTGTCTTCAAAATCATGTATTTGAATACTCATAACACTTTCATTTATAACAGGTAAAAATTTAAAACAACCCAAATGTCCAGGAATAAACAAATAAATAAATAGATTCCAATATATCCATATAATGAAAAGTATGTGCCACTGCTACTACCAGAGTGTCAGGAATGTTTGGGGTGATAGAAATGTTTTCTATCTAGATTGTGGTGGTCACTTCAGGGGTAAATAATATTTGTCAAAAGGCATGTAAGTGGGTGCATTTTAATTATGCACATTACAATTTTGATGATTTCAAGTGAAGTTTTTTAAATGATGAAAGTTTAAAGCACAAGAAAGGGTATAACAAAATTAAGATCCATCTGCCCATGTCTGAGGCAAGAAGCAAGAGAGCCATTCAAGACAATCATTCAGATTTTGTCAAAAGGCGTGGCAGCAGATATGAAGGGGCTCCCACTGGTCACAGACAGGACAATGTGAACATCAAAAAAGAACATCTCAATGCCGTTGATTGAGGCTTATTTAATATTTAGAAACTGATGGATTCATAATAAAAGAGGGTGATGGAGGAGAGAATGTGGAGTGGAGAGAGAGACAGGGACAGAGAGAGACAGAGAGAGGGCCTTGGTAGACACCATTTGATTGAACTGGACAACTGGACCAAGCTCTTCCTGTGAAAAATGCCATTAAAGGAAAAGAATTAGGTATCTGTCTTGCATTTCTTTATAAGCCCTATGTCACAGAAACCAACCTAGATGATATGGAAAGTTTCTTATTTACAAAAGAATTCCAGCTAATAAATATAGAAGGAATCACAGATGTAGAAAATTCCTACTTGCAACCCCAGTTGAAATCACAGGCTGAGACAATGACTGTTGATACTTAATTAGTGAACATTTACTTTAATTAATTATGAGAATATTATAGTGGTGAGATTGAGCTATTCCACCTGAACACATTGATCGTTTTCAGCATCAATTATAATGAGACAACAAGGCACTGTGTAACTCCTAAAGGCGATAAAATATGAAGTGTGCCATAAACTGGCCTTGCCTAAACATTGAACATGAGTCTAACTGAGCCCCTAGCATTGACTTCCATGTAGAGGGAATGTGGGAAAGACATAACGTATGTTAAATGACACTGTGAGGAAGGAAACAGACAAACGTAGAATACAAGGGTGCCCACCAAAAATCTAAACCAGCATCTGCAACAATACTATGACCAAAACTAAAAAGAAAAGTGAATAGACTGTATTGCCCTTACACTATGTTATTAATTAATTAACAATTAATGTGTTATTCATTCCAGCTTAGGCAAAAAAGAGCAATGGAACAGAATAGGACATTGTTGGTTTGTAACCTTGAGAGTTGTCTGGGTGAAATCTGATGCCAGTCCCATCTGCAGAGGGCAGAAAGAGATGGAAGAAAGAGGAAGGCACTCCAGGCTAGTAAGTGGCAGTTTTAACAAGCAAGGGAACTTACATACGAGGCTTACCTTGGGCAGCCGCAAGACAAACAAACAGATGTCCACACACACCTGCCAGTATCTTAAAAGTGTATATATAGGTTTTAATGGGGTTCAGTCATGTACACCATCCATAGGGTCTCAGTACCACATTACTCTCTCAAGGCTACAGTCTGGAAAATGGCTGTTGGAAAAGAGGGCAGAACGTATATTCCAGAACCAATGGAGGGAGTGAGGCGCTTCTGACTGACCAGGTCTAGCACAAGGGTCCACTGGCTGTCATGTTCTCCCCTCCGTGAAGTCCAGAGTTTATCGCATAATGGAGAATGTGTACGCAAGTCAATGAGAAAACTGTAAAATAGTTAATAAGTGTTTTGTGAAAATTACACAATATTTAAGGAAGTTAATAATGTTAATAATGTTAATAATGTTGTTTCTACCATATCATTAAAAATATTGATGAAGTAAGAACCTAAACATAAAAATAGTACTATTAAAATGTAACAAAAATATGGGGCACCTGGGTGGCTCAACTGGTTAGTCTGACTTCGGCTCAGGTCATGATCTTGTGGTTCATGAGTTTGAGCCCTACATCAGGCTCTGTGCTGACAGCTCAGAGCCTGGAGCCTGCTTTAGATTCTGTGTCTTCCTCTCTATGCCCCCCGCCCAAATAATAACTAAACATAAAATTTTTTTTTAAATTTAATGTAACAAAAATAAAGGAATACCCTTATGATCTTGGAATAAGAAAGGTCTTCATTAAAGCAGAAAATGCAAAATCTATAAATGGAAGTCCTGACAATTTAAGATATAAGTGTCAAAACTAAGATCTTATTTCGAAGTGAAAGTCAAACACTTAACTGGGGAAAAAGACTTTCAATTTAAGTAATAAGCAAAGCATTAGTTTACAGACTATATAAAAAACTCATAAAAATCGAAAAGATACAAAAATCCTAAAGAAAAGTGGGCAAAGGATATAAACGATCGATTTATACAAATGGAAAAAGTGTGAGGAATTATGCATATTAAACTTCACAATAATATGCAAATAAAAAAAGTATAGATGAAAATATAGTATTAAGAATGTAGATAACATGGGGCGCCTGGGTGGCTTAGTCGGTTAAGCGTCCGACTTTCGCTTAGGTCATGATCTCGCGTTAGTGGGTTCGAGCCCTGCGTCGGGCTCTGTGCTGACTGCCAGCTCAGAGCCTGGAGCCTGTTTCAGTCTGTGACTCCCTCTCTCTCTGACCCTCCCCTGCTCACGCTGTCTCTCTCTCTCTCTCTCCTAGAAATAATAAAGTAAAAAAAAATTTAAAAAAAATGTATTAAAGAATGTAGATAACAAAAATAACAAAAATTATATAATAAACATGTGCGTAATATAAAATGCAAGGCAATATATATAATTACATGCAAGGTAGATCATACAAGATATATAACAAATACACAAATAGGCTTTCAGTTCACAGACTAGGAAAATACATTTCAAGATTGTGCCCACTGTTGGCTAGCTTGTGAAGACATGAGTGCACACGTATACTTGTGGTGGGGAAATACCCTTCCCCCTTATGATCTTTGTTTTCTTTCTGGTGGGGAAAACCCCAACAGCACCACACACCACTCTCTGCCTCTCAATCATTTACTCCTATGGGACAAAGGATTAATATAATTGAGAAGTTTCAAAAATGAAAATGAGCAAGATTTGTAACTTACCTTCTTCTGTCTCCTGCTCTTTTGATGGTACACAGCGCAAGATCAGCAAGCTCTCTGCTCTGCTCCTGCACGGCATTCTTGGGTCCTGTGGTTCAGATACCTAGCAGAGAAGGCTGCACTAACCTAGAGATTCCATATGAACTAATACTCCACCCCAGAAATATAGTCAACTTCTCAGTTATAGGAAGGGCTTGGAAATTGCAGGAGCCCTAAAAAGTGCCCTGTCTCTATAAAATTGACCGCATAGAGAAGCATAGAATGTATGGGGCAGGAAATTTGCTTTAGATACTGGTAGGCAGGATTCTAAAATAACCCCTCCAAGACTTCTGGCACATGGTGAACATATACGTTGTACCCCCCTCACCCCCAGTTATTCAAGAAACGCTAATATAAAGTATAGCCACCCTAATGTTGCTGTAAGGAATTTTGCAAATATAACTCACATCCAAAGTCAGTTGATCATATTATGATAGGGCGTTTATCAGATGGGCCTGTGCTAATCCCATGAGCCCTTCAAAAGTCGTCTAGAGGTCAGAGAGAGGATGGTGAAAGGATTCATCATGGCCCTGCTGGCCTGATGGCAGAGAGGAGCCTGTGCAAAGGGATATAGCAGATTTTGGAAGACTCCTTACAGCCAGTAAGGAAAGCGGACACCTTAGTCCCACAACCGCGAGGAGCTAAATTCAGCCAATGGTGAGCTTGGAAGCGGCTATTTCCCCAGGTCGGCACCTTTACTTCAGTTCTGGGACACCCAGAGCAGAGGCCAGCAGCACCCTACCACACTTCTGAGCTACTGCAATTGTGAGCGAGTCAATGAGTGTTGTTTTTAGCCATTGAGTCTGTGGTAACATGTTACACAGTAATGGAAAGTAACACACAGCTCAAGAAGACAGAAAGAGGTATGCCATGCATGTACCAAACAGAAAAGCAGAAGAGAGACAGAGGGAGGGGGAAAAGACCTGTATGTTACTCTAATGGAGGTTCTGCCCCACTGGGGTACATGTTCCCCATGATCGTATAGTTGGAGATCTTAAAGATTTATTTTTTTTAATGTTTTTATTTATTTCTAGGAGAGAGAGAGACACACAGCGTGAGGAGGGGAGGGTCAGAGAGAGAGGAAGTCACAGACTGAAACAGGCTCCAGGCTCTGAGCTGGCAGTCAGCACAGTCAGCACAGAGCCCGACGCGGGGCTCGAACCCACGAACCGCGAGATCATGACCTAAGCGAAAGTCGGACGCCTAACCGACTTAGCCACCCAGGCGCCCCATGGAGATCTTAACCCTCAATTCCAAGATAGGAGCTTCCTTATCACTGAACTCAAGATATTCAGCAGAACAAGCCTCTATGCTGGACTTCCTTGGGCATTACAAGAAGTTTGCTTTCCCTAGACCTCACCCACTAGCTGGACACTAGCTGTATCCCGCAGTCATTATGCCAGCCAGCGACAGACTCTGACATTTGCACATGCCCCCAAAGGGAGCCGCAGCACCACTGACTGAGAGCCAATGAAGTTCAACCATATAAGTTTGAAGATGGTGGCAGAACTCTAGAGAGAACAGAATTTGAGATGGTCTTCAGCCCCCTATCTGCCAGAGCTACATCTGCAGGCAGGATTCCTAGTGTAATTGTTGCGAGCCTAAGTGACACATGGTAAATCATTTACCATGGATTCTGCCTGCCATGTCTCCTTCCCTCACTGTTGAGTGTTTGTTCAAATGTCACCTTCTCAGAAAAAGTCTTTCCTTCTATTTAAAATTGCAAACACCCTCTTTCATTACCAACGCTCAGAACTCATCATCTTTCTCCTCTTACTTCCTTCACGTACGGAACTTACTACTTTTTTAAATGTTTATTTATTTTTGAGAGAGAGAGAGAGAGAGCACAAGTGAAAGAGAGGCAGAGAGAGCAGGAGACACAGAATCTTAAAACAAGCTCCAGGCTCCGAGCTCTGAGCCATCAGCACAGAGCCTGATGTGGGGGCTCGAACTCACGGACCTGAGACCACGACCTGAGCCGAAGTTGGACTCCCAACCAACTGAGCCACCCAGGGGCCCTTGGCACTTCCTACTTTTTAATAGATAATACAATTTATTGATTTGAGGGAGGGTGGCTATCCAACCTCCACTAGACAATAAACTCCAGAAGGAAGCATTTCAATCTGTCGCATTCACTGTTGTGATCTGGTTCTTGTATCATTGCCTGACACTTGGTCAATATATGTTGAATAAATAAATGAATGGAACTATTATTCTAAGTATTCCATACAAATAATTACCTTCTCTCCTTATGTTTGGAGAGAAAAATGAATAAATCTTAGAATGTCTTAAATCACATTGTATTTGCTATTTAGTATTTCAGAGGAATAACTAGTAAAATCTATGTGAAACAATTTATGAAAACTAAATATATTCAGGACTTTTTGTGTTACATTTCATAAGATGAAGGTACGTAAAGAAGAAATTTCTTTTATTTTCTCAAACAGAAATAATATCTTACCTTCATATAAAGTTGAGTCATGAATTATGTATTTCTTTTATATAAATTAAGTATTGACGAGCTTAGACAGCAATAATATGCATTCATATTCTTTTTAATTTTGAAGTAAATTACTAGTCTACAATTTTTCTCCTCCCTGTCCTCTCTCTAGACTTGCAAGTTTAACAGCTGGGTTTTTTTCTTTAAAGGGCCTGCGGAATTTCAAAGAATCTAACCCATGGTCTCACCAATTTAGTCCATTTTAAGAAATACTGAGTACTTGAGAGATGTCAATATAGGTTTACTTTTGGAAATGCAAAGGTAAATTTGGCCTGGTGCTTGATGCTGAGGGGTTATCTTCCATGGGCACTGGGGAAATGTATGCATTTAAAATTCTGTCAACAACTTAGACTCGCTGGTCTGTGCCACCAATAGACTGGATGTGTACTTCGAAACCTTCATAATAAGCATTAAGTGTCATACATTGTTTAAATGGATTTTAATATTTTTCATGTTTAACCAGATTATGTCATTTTTTCCTGTATACATGTCTTTACTTAAAAATTGAAAGAAGGAAAAAAATTTTTTTAATAGGAAGAAGATAAAGCTATGTTCTCCTCACTGGATTCCAAGATTGCTTCTAATAGAAAATATGACATACATGACTTGCAATGAACTCACTGATGTCGATGCTTATATATACCTTTATCTTGTGAATGAAATTATTTCTTTCCTGAAAAATGAAAAGTGTTAAGCTGAATAAAATTGCTATAAAATGTCCTCCATGTTTTACAGCAAGTGACTTAAACATACCAGGAACATTTTGTTTTTATATAAATTCTGGGATTTTATAAGTTAGATTTTCTACTACCCAGACAGCTGACAACTAGCCAAACATTTCTACAAAACATTATAATGACATTTTAATACAAAAGATCACATTATCATCAACCACAGGAATGCGTGCTGTGTTTACACCAAAGGAAGGTGGTGACTTTTTTTTTTCCAAGTAGTTTAACTCAAAAACCTGGGGGATTGATATTTGCTGGAGGGAAGGGGCTTGTATTTCATACTCTAGCATCATCTCATGGTGAAGAACAGTAAAGACAGGGTGAATTCTTCCTAGTGGTTAGGAATCACTGGGTATGTTTCGAGGTCATAGTTACTGGAATGGATGTAAAGGTATTCTTTGCACCAGAGGAAATGTTATTGGTGGATTTATGGAATTAGGGATGTGCTGATGGGCGCAGCAGATCCGAGATGTCTTAGAGGGGAACGAGTCAGGAAAATCGCAGAGAAATTCCAGGGCTGGGTTAGATGTTGGTCTCAACATTGAATACTTGGATCATCCAACTCTGGACCTTTCATTTTAGCAGGCCCAGGACTCATTGAGTTGATCTCTCTCACTATGGGAACCCCTTGATTGGAGATTATCTGGAGGAGCATTTTAGTGAAATAAGTATCTGGGCCAGAGAGCGGTGGGAAAGTAAGAGGAAAAAAGACACACAGATACCACGAACAACTCCTGGAAAAGGAAGCTGACCTACTAAAGACACACAAAGATTAGGAAACCCAGTTGAGACCTCCTGAAGGAATGTCAGAACAGAAGAGGCAAAGTGAGAAAATAGAAATGCTATATTAAGCATGGAACATTGAAAAGCCAGGGAAAGGCTGTTTCCTGAGGATCCTCAGGCAGAGGTATTAGAGCTCTTGTGGCCCCCAAGAGCTCAAACTTGCGACACATCAGTAGCTTGAGCTCAGGAAGCTGTTTCTTGAGTCCCAGCTGGAACAATTGTAGGTCTAAGCAGACACCTTTCCCAGGAAGCATCTATCACTGGACTGAGAGAAAATATGGAAAAGAATCAGGGCAACAAAATTAGTGTCAAGAGTAGGAATGCATGCTTAAGAGAGAATGGCAACCTTATCACTTATAAAGCTCAAACTCAGTGCAACTATGGGGTTTCAGAAGCAAGAGCCTCAAAGGGAAAGAGGAAAATAAGAAGCTTTGAATAAGTCCAAAGCAAATGAAAGGCATTTCAATCAAACCTGGTGATAGCAGCTGACACCATATAAATTCCTAAACTTTGAAGGGTAATTGCCAACATTTATCGAGAGCTTGTTGTGGTCTGGGCTGTGTCCTGTTTCACATGGATTAGCTCATCTTTACATGGATGAGCACCACTTTTAATGTATTTTTTTTTCCAGATGAAGAAATTTAAATGATGGCACAAGTAACTTGCCCAAAGTCACATGGCTAAAAAAAAAAAAAATTTAAGGAGACACTGAGAGTCAAGCCCACAAAGTCTGGCTCTAAAGAAAGTGCTCTTAATTACCGAGCTATAAAACCAGGAAAGGATAGGTCTGCTAGAGAGGAGGTAGTTTTCCTTCCCTGCCTTGGGATATGCATGGTGCCAAATCACACCCTATCTAGAGAAATCTTCCCCTAAGATAAGTGGGAGATATTCCAGAAACGTGCAGGCTGACATCTCAGAAGACTGAAACTAAGACAGTCCCTTATTGGTTTGGAGGACACTGTAGCTGACCAACCCAAGGTCTAATTCCATCATCTCCTTACCCCCTTTCTAGTCTGAGGTGGTCTCAGTGCATCATTCCAGCCAATGAAAATCAAGCAGTGAATGTCTGTTTGCAACTGTGTGGTAAGGTTTCACTTGCCTGACAGAAAGGGATACTTAGTGCTATGGCCTTTCATGAACTGCCCTGTTTCCCTCTTTCTTCCTGGAATATCAGTGTGATGTCCAGGAGGACAGCAGCCATCCATGGCCCCTGAGATGAGCAAAGAGCACTAGCTGAGGATGACACCAGTATAGTAGAGGATCCTGAGCCCTTGATAGCATCATCCAACATCGTCCCAGCTCTGGACAGGCTTCCTCTGAACCTCATATTTGGGAGACAAATAAGGCACAATTGATTAAGGAAAACAAAGAAAATATTCAGATAATTCTTTTGGGTCATTTATGCTGGTCTTCATCTTATTCTCTCAGATCTATCCAAATGTCTAATAATCACAATTTTCAAGGAAGTGACCCCTTAATTCCACACTGCTTCTCAGCAGTGTCTTGAACCCTTGGTCCCTCCAGCTGATTCTTGGAACACCAGGCCACTAAGGGTGTTGTCTCTCTCTTCATCTGACGGATAGCTTTGGCTCCAAATTCCCTGTCCAGTCTAGCAACTACTAAAGCATCTCCCCACTTTCTAACACCCAGTTTAGACATGGGTACATCACTTTTTCCCTTTTATAGCTCTAATTTTTCCTCTTTTATACCTTTAATTTTTTCTATAGCTTTAATTTTTTCAAGAAAGCATGATGAAAAGAAAAACAATTAATCTATTTGAATAATTAAGGAACGCTATAGTTTAAACAGATTGATTGTTCCTTTGTTTAAATTTTTAAGTGTAGGAAAAATTATCTGAAGATAGGAAAGGTCATTAACATTAAGGAAGACATTCAGAATCATAAATATATCCTATGGGGACGCCTGGGTGGCTTAGTCGGTTAAGCGTCCGACTTTCGCTTAGGTCACGATCTCGCGGTTCGTGGGTTCGAGCCCCGCGTCGGGCTCTGTGCTGACTGCCAGCTCAGAGCCTGGAGCCTGTTTCAGTCTGTGACTCCCTCTCTCTGACCCTCCCCTGCTCACGCTGTCTCTCTCTCTCTCTCTCCTAGAAATAAACAAAAATATTTAAAAAATAAATAAATAAATAAATAAATATATCCTGTGATTTAATCAGTGCTTCTTAAAGTAAGTTCCCCTGGGACAGTTAGAAATGCAAATTCCTGGGCCTTGAGCCAGTTCTGCTGAATCAGAAACTCTGGGATTGGGGCCCCAAAATCTGTATTTAGCAGTCCCCCATGGGATTCTGATACATGTTTGAGTCTGAGAACTACTGATCTAGGCTCTAAGATGCTCAGCTATCCCTCTTTCATCCACATTAAACACATCTATAAACTGAAATGTAAGCTCCTGGAGAGCAAGACTTTGGTATTTTTTATCTTTGTGTCCCCAACACTCGGTAACATGCCTTATATACAGAAAACAGTTAATGAACTACGCAGGCTAATAAATAAGTCAGACAACAACAGTGATGATACTTTGTTTTTAAAGCAAGTCCAAATAAAAGCAGCTAATTCATAAATTTGAATTAGAAATACTGCATATGAAGTACGAAGCACATTAATCGTCTCAAGATTGATCATATATCTATGCCTTTTTTTGACACATTTTGTTTCTACTGTTAGTTATATGTTGTATGCAGAAAAGTAATATAGAGAAGGTATAAAATTTTTAAATGAAATAAATAAATACACCACTAAGCATCCCGAGTAAGGAATAGGATTTTTAAGTTATTTAGAAATCACATGCCTCATCCCCTCTGCCCCCTCCCATGAGATAGTCGCTACACAAAATGTTGTGATAAGCATTGCCTATAATGTTTTCCCACCCATGTGTGGGTCCCTCAATAAACAAACGTCATTTGGTTGTCCTTGATTTAGAATTATACTGAATAGATTCTTTGGGGCTTGGTTCTTTTCCAGGTGAGAAACATCCATGTTGATGCATTTAACTGTAGTTTATTTTCCCTGCTATATAATTACATTGTGTGACTGGGCCATTTTTTTTTTTTTTTTGGTCCATTCCACTATTTATGGGCTTTGAGTTTTTTCCAGTTTTTGCTATTATGAACATTGCCTAGCTCCAACAATCACCAGCTCATGACATACATGAGCCAAATATACCCATGATTTTTTAAAATTTTTTTTCATGTTTATTTATTTTTTGAGAAAGAAAGAGAGAGATAGAGCATGAGCAAGGGAGGGGCAGAGAGAAAAAAAGAGACACACACTGAATCCAAAGCAGGTTCCAGACTCTGAGCTGTGAGCACAGGGCCAAACATGGGGCTCAAACCCACAAGGAGCGAGATTATGACCTGAGCCTAAGTCTCATGCTTAACCAACTGAGCCACTCAGGCATTCCTCCCCATTATTATTTTGAAGCAAGTCAAAGGCTTATATCATTTCATCTGTAATCTGTAAAGATTCTTTTGAGAAATAGAAATTCTTAAATTTAATGTGATTACATTAACCAGTCTTAGTCAAGGCTGGCAGTTCTTTTAGAGAGAGAGAGAGAGAGAATCTTAAGCAGGCTCCACACTCAGCACGAAATCCAATGTGGGGCTTGATCCCACAACCTATGATCATGACCTGAGTTGAAATCAAAAGTCAGACATTCAACTGACTGAGCCACCCAGGCGCCCCTGGACTAGCATTAAGGGAAAGAAGAAAGAAAGAAAAAGAAAGAAAGAAAGAAAGAAAGAAAGAAAGAAAGAAAGAAAGAAAGAAAGAAAAAGAGAGAGAGGAAGGAAAGAAGGAAGGAAGGAAGGAAGAAAGGAAGGAAGGAAGGAAGGAAGGAAGGAAGGAAGGAAGGAAGGAGGAAGGAAGGAAGGAAGGAAGGAAGGAAGGAAGGAAGGAGGAAGGAAGGAAGGAAAAGAAAGAGAAGGAAAGAAAGAGAAGGAAAGAAGGAAAGAAGAAGAAAGAAAGAAAGAAAGAAAGAAAGAAAGAAAGAAAGAAAAGAAGGAAAGAAGGAAAGAAAGAAGGAAAGAAAGAAGGAAGGAAAGAAAGAAGGAAAGAAAGAAGGAAAGAAAGAAAGAAGGAAAGAAAGAAAGAAGGAAAGAAAGAAGGAAAGAAAGAAAGAAGAAAGAAAGAAAGAAAGAAGAAAGAAAGAAAGAAAGAAAGAGAAAGAAAGAAAGAAAGAAAACCTTTTCTACTCCAAGTTTACCAAGTTAATTTTATCTTGTTTTTAAAATCTTTTAATTATTACTTTTTTACATGTATGCCTTAATATAGTTGTACCTAATGGTAGGGAGATTTAATTTAAATTTTTTGTTTAATATGATTAACAATTTGGAGCACCTGGGTGGCTCAGTGAGTTGAGCATCCAATTCTTGATTTCAGCTTGGGCTGTGATCCCGGGGTAGGGGGATCGAGCCTTGTGTCAAGCTCTCTGCTGGGCATGGAGTTTGTGTAATATTCTCTCTCTCTCTTCCTCTCTTTCTCTCAAACTATATATATTTTTTAATAATAAAATAAATTTATATTTTTCATATATAATATACTAAATATATATATGTATTAATAGATATATTTAATTTATATATATATAAATATATATATGTATGTATATATAAACAAGTTGTCTCAAGGACATTCAGTGAAAGTCTATCAGTTTGCAGCTGGTCTACATTCCCATGTCTGCCATATTTAAGGTGTCTATATATATGTGGGTTTAGCATCTAGGCTTTCTACTATGTTCTATTTGCTCATAGTTCAGTCTTTCTGCCAATAACTCAGGGTCATAAATCTTTTACCTTTATAACCTGATAGAGCAATACTCACCTTGCTCTGCTTCTGGAGGGCCACCACTATTCTTAGTCTTTGCAACTCCCACATGATGCTATCATGTTCATCACAGTTGCAAAATACCTGATTTTGGTTGACGTGCATGGTAAATCAATTTTGAGAGAATTGATATCTACACGATATTGACTCTGTGAATTCATGAACATAATACATATCTCCATTTTTTAAATTCTTCTTATTTTTTAAGTTTATTTATTTTTGAGAGAGAGATAGAAAGAAAACATGGGGGTGAGGCAGAGAGAGACAACTTGAAGGAGGCTCCTCACTGTCAGCATGGAGCCTGATGCAGGCTTTGAACCCACAAACTGGGAGATCATGACCTGAGCCAAAATCAAGAGTCAGACACTTAACCAGTTGAACCACCCAGGTGCCCCTAGTTCTTCTTTAGAATACTTGAATACAGTTCTGTGATTGTCCATTTGAAGGATTTGTATGACTTTTGTTGTGGTTATTCTTGTGTAATTATATTTTTAGCTATTATGAACTTTTAAATCTGAATTTGACTCTTTGGATTTTTATACAATTGATTTTTATATTGATTTTTGTATCCAGTAGCTGTGCTAAATTCTTATTAATTCTAATAGTGTATCTATATAGTTTTTAATATTTATAGTAATCTATTGATGTATAATAAATTATTCGAAAATTTAGTGGCTTAAAGCAGTTATAATCATTTATTATGTTCATGCACTCTGTGGGTCAGGAATTCAAATAGAATAGAGTGGAAATGGTTGCTTTGCTCTGTAATGTCCTCAGCTGGACAACTGGTGCCTTAAAGTCATCTGTAGTCTTGTTCATTTTCCAACAACTGCTGACTATTAGCTAAGATCTTAGCTGAGGCTGTTGGCTGGAACATCCCCCTGTGGCCTCTCCAGATGTCCTGGGCTTCTCCCAACTTGGTGGCTGTGTTCCAAAAGCCAGGGTCCTGAATGAGAGCAAGCCATAGCATTCCATTGCATTCCATTGGTCTGGGCATTGCAAATCCCCTCCCAGCTTCGAGGAGAGGGAACACAGATGCTGCCTTTCTCTGGGAGGAGTGCCAATCACACTCTAAACAGCTTCCTATGAGATAGCTTTGGTGGGGCCATGTTGGAATATACAACTTGCCACAATATTATATACACAGAGAAATTATCTGCAAATAATGACAGCTTTTATTTCTCCTGTTATAATCGTTTCTTTTCTTTCTTTTTTCTTGTCCTGCTACTCTAGCAGGTCAATTGAATACCGTGCCAAAGAGAAGGGCTAAAAAGAAGATCCAGTATTTTTTTTTCTCTCCATCTCAAAGGAAATGCTTTTAAACAACCCATCACCAAGAATAACTTATGTTATAGGTTTTTGTTGTGGTGCACATGATGATGTGGCACCTGTGTCTGCCAGCAGGAAAGGGTTTGTTGCCCACCTGTAGGAAGGCAATGGGCACACACACCCTCCAGCTGTCAGCCCTACAAGGTCAGCCTCAGTTGCAGACAACTGTCTCAGCTGAGGTCATGCCTGCTTGGAACAGTCCGCCTTGGTAGAGAAAGTTATGTGAGGTATGAAGGCTTAGCCATTTTAGCCAAACATAAGATCCTCAGGTGGTCAGTACTAGGTCCAGAACTCCCCACCATGCTTTCTGAGGCTCTTCTGGGCCAGCATCACAGCCTACTTCTTCGTCTATCAATCTTGCTTCCATCCGCCTCCCTTCACAAATGGTAATTCCTAAAAAAATACTTTGGATCTCAAACTCTATCTCATCATCTGCTTCCAAAAAACCCGTCCCACAGCTATTGGCACAGGCAGTGGGAGGATAAAGTGAACAATGAGCAGAGACTTGGAGATGGATGGCCCGCCAGCTGGCTGAAGGAAGACCCCATCCTTGGTAGTGTGGGGAACACAAAACACTGGCAGAAGATGGTGGTCCAATTATTACAACTTTTACTGGAGATGAATTTGGAGAATATTTTAATGGAAAACAGTGCATTACAAGGAGTGACATATCAGGCATTTGAGGAGTCTGGAGAAAATGGTAGCTATAAGGATAAAAAGATTGGATGGTATATTATTTTTGCTGGGGGCGGGGGTGCCATAACAGAATCTCACAGATTGGAGGTTTAAACAACAAATCTCTATTTTTTTCACAGATAGGGGTCTGGAAGCCCAAGATGAAGGCACCGGAAGTATTGGTTTCTGGTGGCACCTGTCTCCTTGACTTGTAGATGGCCACCTTCTTGGTATGTCTTCACAGGGCCTTTGCTCTGTCCACATGCACTCCTGGTATGTCTTCTTTGCTTACAAGGACATAAGTCTTATTGGATTGGGGCCTCACCCTTATAACTTCATTTCACCTTGATTATCTCCTTAAGGCACTAAGGTTCTACCTCCAGATATAGTCACATTGGGAGTTAGGGCTACAACAACATGGAATTTGGGAGAACAGGGTTAGGACACAATTTAATCCACTGGCTGTCACTAAGCACCACCAATGCCCTGCAAAATGATAATGAACAGCTGCAGTCAGTAACAGGCTATTAATTGGAATCCAGATGTGAAAGCCAGGGGGCCTCTTGCATACATGAAGTAGAAAGACAGGGGAATCCAAACAGATCTGAGTGGTGCATTCCCAGCGCAACCCATGGCTCACACTAGGCACACACACTTCATCATCCATGCTCCACCAACAGTTTTTCATGGTGCCATTGGTCCCTCTTTCTGAGGGGAAAGATAGAAAAGGGACATTAGTGGGACAAACTAAGCCCTTGTGACTACAGTGGGGCTCAGAGAGGAATGGTGCTCACTGTCTGTCTCCTGGATATCCACTCAGCAGGTTGTGGTAGCTTACTTGAGACATGACTCCAACCTCCATTCCTGGGGGTGAGAACTGCACTTGTCCCTATATGATTTCCAGCCAATCAGCCAATTTCCTCACGATGCCTCCAGCTCCTATTATGTAACTGCAGTCTGACCCTTTCTGAAGAGCAATGGCAAATACCCCCCAGGGTAGTGACTCCTCTCCCAGTGCTCCTTCAGGTTGGGCTGTCATGCACAACCATGTGCATACTTCTTTTAGATCTTGCCAATTTATTTTAGAATATTTACCTACAAGTGTGGACTCCAGGGCAAAGAGTGAGTATGTATGCATGTGTCATTGGTATTGCTGAATACCCATCTTCAGGTGTCATTCCATTTTGGATGTATGCCAACAATATATGAGCATGCGTGTTCCTCACAACCTCACCTATAGATAAGGCTGTCAAAGTAAACAGTTTTGGTTTTTAAAAAATTTTTTCAGGCCAATATGGCATGAGGAGATGTGAGCTCTATGAGGGCCAAAACTACTGCTTTGCTAAGGGAGTAGGGGAAAACTCAGGGAACAGAGAGCAGGAGTCAAATCCCATGCAGAACTGACTATCATTTTCCCCAGGAACCCTGCACAGTAAGATATTGAATCAGAAAATACCAGAGCTGATGGGAACTTTGGTCATTATCTACCTTTCACATTATGGAAAACTCGCGGCCTGTGCCAAAGATAAACAAAGCTGGACAATAAAGTGGCAAGAACAGATTTTCAGATTTTCATCAGTAATATATTACTGCAATAGGGCAAAGAATCCAGTGTGGTCTGAACTTAGCTTGCATTTGTACCGAGATGACTGGGCATTTTGAAGGGGATCTGGAGGAATCAGGAGTGGGAGAGCAGGAGCTCAGTAGAGTTAGGGAAGTGAACAATTACAAAAAGCAAGACAAGGGATTGGTCAGTGTGACTCCACCTGGAATTGCTCCTACCCTCCTACAGCGGCCAAGAGACAGGAAGCCTGTCTTTATGAGTTGAGTGACCAAATAGTAAATTATTTTGGTAGCCTTGAGTTTTCCCAGGCAGGTGCTCTAAAGGCGACCACATTCATTCCAGGAATGTGGCTTTGAGCTATTAGAAACTATTAATATTTGTGCAGGTTTATAGGCCAAGGTTGAAGCCTAGTTGAGAAGAGGGCTCAGAGGAACCTGGATAGGGTTGTTTGGTCAAGGGAGAATCTTCATCTAAAAATCAACCATGTAGCCCAAAGTTGCCCCCAAATATAAGGAAAGACACTAGAAGAAGACCCTCATTTCTCACTCCCACGGGCTGAAAGAAAGTGTCTACTTTTATTGGCAGAAAGTGTCTACTTAAAAAGAGTATTTACCCACGCATACAAAGAGCCCTCAAATCTAGAAAGTCAGCTACTTAAGCCATTCGTGCTAAAATAAAATAATAATAGAATTCTTTTGCTTGCTCCAATGAAAGTGACATATGGAGAAGCCTATTTCTCAGCACACGATCCATAATTCAAACAGAAGTGCTGCATACTTCCTCATTAACTGAATTGTGTTCATTGCAGAAAGCTGCTTTTGGTAGCAATATCGATCACCAGGAAGTAAAATGGAAAAAATTAACACAACCTGAAAACTCCAGTCTCTGAGGTATAGCTCGCCATCTGGGAATGACTTATTAGGAAAAGAATAAGGAAACACTGTCCATACATTACTTTCTCATTTTGCATATGCAGTCTGTCCTCTCAAATCTGAGCCCACCAATATGGAGATGGTGATGGTTCAGCCCCCATGTCAGGCTCTGTGCTGACAGCTCAGAGCCTGGAGCCTGCTTCTGATTCTGTGTCTCCCTCTCTCTCTGCCCCTCTCTTGCTTGTGCTCTGTCTCTCTCTGCCTCTCAAAAATAAATAAACATTAAAAATTTTTTAAAAATAAAAATAAACACCATTTTGTAAGGTAAGAACCACTCCCTTTTTATTGTGTGCTATTTTATCTCAAAAAGCTCCCTTCAACCTAGGTAACAGAGAGGTAGTTTTAACTAAATGGCCAAGGTAAAAAATGCAACAAAATAAGAGTATTAGTCACAACACCCTCCCTGGAGAAACTCACAGAAAAATACTACATACAATATTTGCTATTGAAGATCCACATTATCTTTCCTTTTGTGTGTTCTGATAATTGAACAATTAGCACTCTGCAAGTAAATTAAAATAAAATTACACTCTCCTAAATCCATTACCCAAGTTATTTTTAATAATTTCCTGTTTCAAATGGCAGGAAATTTGCAGTTTCAAATTGTTTTCAGTTCAGTTTTTTTTTTAAATCCGTTTACTCTTTCAGATGAAACTTAAATGGGTTGACTAAAGATGCCAACTGTTTCTAAAGAATATGAATTGACCCAAATAATTGAGCGAAATTTGAAGTTAATGGCAGAAGGGATCTATCGCAAGGCAGGAACAATGGTAGGAGGTAAATAGCATATCATTATTCACTTCCTCCATTCACACTACTGTGTTTGTTACAAATTTCCAATTTGTTGTGAAGTGATTTCAAATTAAAGCTAATTATCAACCATGTATCAATGCTTTTATTGCAGCAAATATATCATAAATGTCTCCATGTCAAAGCACTATGTTGGGAGAAATACAAAGAGAAATAGAGCTGAGCCAGACTCCTCCATCTGAAAAACGTGTGTTTGAGTTGGAGGGGGAAATCGAGAGTGCAGAAATAATAGATGGTGATGTGGCAGTTTCCTGTGGCTGCTGAAACAAATTGCCACTAACTGGGGGCTTAAAACAACAGAAATTTATTCTCTCACCGTTCTGGAGGCCAGAAGTCCTAATCAAGGAGTCGGCAGGGCTGTCGTTCCTTCAGAGGCTCCAGGGGAGGACCCTCCGGGCCCCTTCCGGATTGTGTTCACTCATGACCACCCTTGTAATGGCATTACTCCATCCAGCCTCTGCCTCCGTCATCACATGGTGTTCTTTTCTGCGTCTCATTATGTCTTAGCATCTTTTTACAAGGGTACCAGTCTTTGAATTCAGGACCTGAGGATCCACCATGGTCTACTATGTCTTCATCTTCATTTCATTATATTTGAAGGGCGCCTGGGTGCCTCAGTGGGTTATGGGTCCAACTCTTGACTTTGGCCATGATCTCACGGTTTGTGAGTTCGAGTCCCCTGCGTAGGGCTCAGAGCTGCTGGTGCACAGCCTGCTTGGGATTCTCTCTTTCTCTCTCTTTCTGTCCTTCCCCTGCTTTCACTCTCTCTCTCAAAATATGTAAATAAACTTCAGAGAATTAATTATATTTGATAAAGCCTTCTTTCTGATGTTCTGAGTAGACATAAATTTTGTGAGGGACACTAAACAATCCACTAAAAGAGGGATAGAGCACTGAGGACCCCTAAGTTCAGAACAAGATGGAACAGAAGGCATGATACTGGCTGTCATGGTACTTTGTGGGCCCATCCCCCACCCTATCTCTTTCCACCCAAAAAAGCATCAACTCTGGTCACACTGAATTTTCACTTCTCCTGGGACACATGGCAATCTTTTGAACTTCTGCAAGTGGTAAATTAATCTATATGTTTGTCTCTGTAATTTCTATAGAGATTTTAAATCTAGGACAATAGAGGTTAATTGTCCATATATTCTATAGACAAGAGCTAAATCTATTGCTGCCACTCCTGCTAAGAGATGGACAGAACAAGTCCTGAGACCTTAGCCCAAAATCTACCACTAATCTAACTAATTCTTTAACAAGGCAGTGAGGGCATACTTCCTGTGCATCTAGGGGACACCACTGAGGGGAATCTGGATTACGGTCATCTAAAAATGACCCCGTCATGGGGCGCCTGGGTGGCTTAGTCGGTTAAGCGTCCGACTTTCGCTTGGGTCATGATCTCGCGGTTCGTGGGTTCAAGCCCCGCGTCGGGCTCTGTGCTGACTGCCAGCTCAGAGCCTGGAGCCTGCTTCAGTCTGTGACTCCCTCTCTCTGACCCTCCTGCTCACGCTGTCTCTCTCTCTTTCTCTCCTAGAAATAAATAAAAAACATTAAAAAATTAAAAAAATAAATAAATAAAAATGACCCTGTCCACTACAAGGGAAGTGGATACCAGCAGAAGACCGCTGGAAGAATCCCAGAGGTAAGAACTGAGACAGAATTAAAAATCAGTAGGACACAGCATTGCCCTTCTAAGGACCTGCAGAGTGAGGAATCCCAGCCATTTTACTATAAGTAATGCTTAAAATGCCCCATGATGGAAGGGTCAGCATTCAGGCATTTGCCATATCAAAGAGCATTTAACACTCTAGGGCGAACTCCAACTGCACCAGCTACATAAACCTGTGCTGTTTTCTTCATCATGTTCCCTCCAGTGGAGGGGATGGGTTGGAAATAACAATCCAACAGGGAAAGAGAAAGTGGAAGGGTAACCAGTAAAGATCACCAACACCCACACCCACACCCACACACCCACACCCACCCACCCACACACACACACACACACACACACACACACACACACGTGGATGGGTACCCACGCATCACCCCTCCATAACTTGAAACAAAGACTCTTTTCTCACTCATGCAATGTGTCCATTTCAGGAGCTCTGTTAATTGCATCACTTTGAGACCCACACTGAATACCGCTCCTCTCTAGGAAGAGAAGATGAGATTATGGCTAAACATGAACTGTTTCTTACAGCTTCCACTCAGAAGTTACACATTTTTTAAAGTCTATTTATTTTGGGAGAGAGAAAGAGAGAGTGTGTGAGCAGGGGAAGGACAGAGAAAAAGAGAGGGAGAGAAAGAATCCCAAGCAGGGTCTGTGCTGTCAGTGCAGCACCCAATGGATGGCTCCATCTCACAGACTGAGATCATGATGTGAACTGAAATCAGGAGTTGGAGACTTAACCCACTGAGCCACCCAGGTGTTCCTGGAAGTTACACATTTTATCAGCTAAAGCAAGTCACATGGCCACAGCTAACTTCACATAGGTATCCAAGTGTGATATTACCTGTTCTGAGAAGCAGAGGGGACTAGAAAGTTTGTGAGCAGCTCTAAGAACTACCAGAATGAGCTAGGATAATAGGTAAGGCTGCATTCCCGCTTTCTGATGACCGGATTCAAAACGTGTTCAGAGCCTTTACTCTTGCAGTGAAAACGAGGCAGTGAAGCAGACCAAGAGCCCACTTTCAAGCCCAGCTGACCCATGGCCAGAGAACTGTCCAGCCACACCTAGTGTAGATCAGCTGAACCCCAGTTGCCCTGAACACTTGCCCAGGACAAGTGAGAATAATGGCTCAGTGCTGTAAGCTGCTGGATTTGGAATGGTTTTTTACAAAGCACTGTTATGGGAGTTGCTGACTAAAGCATACCTGAAAGTGATCTAAAACCTTTTTCTGAGCATCACTTCAGTTCTGGAAAAGGGAAAAAAATGACAGAATGGTCTTGGTGCCAGAGGAGGGAAATATGTTTTTAAGTGTTTTAGGTTATATTCTATCAAATTGAGCTCATTCAACAAATCATTTATAGCTCTTCTCCTTTATCATTTGGCTTGTCTTCTTTTTTCCTGCAACTTTTCTCCATGCGAACACTCTCTACTATTTCTTGAAGACCCAAGTAACATGTTATCTCCTCAGTAAAGAGTCTTCTGATTAAGTAGGACTTGCGGTAATACCTTCTCACAACACTTTGTTCAAACTTCCATTTTAGGACTTAAGACTTTATTAACTAGTCTGGATGAGCTGACTTCCCATCTACAGGAAGAATTGTAGAATATTTTTCTCATATGCACCTGCTCTCCTAGACTGTGAGATTCTTATTTAATAATTCCATCATTTACTTAACGTACATGCTTTGAATGTCTACTGATGGTCAAGCACAAACAAGACAGAACAATGTCTGGTGTTTCTCAGTGCTTTTTTATGCATTACTACATATTTGTTAGGCTGAGTGGTTAAGAAACCCCAGGGGGATAAAAGTTCATTTGTGGACATTGTTTCTGAATGCTGGGGTTAATGTGCTTTGGGGGAAAATCAAATGGAAAGGGTCAATGGAGACTGAATTTACAGGGGTTTTGCAGAGATCTTAGCTACCAGTTACATCAGGGATTCATCTGTATGCAGTAGCGATGGATTTAGACATAATACATCAAGTACACCTAAGTGGAAAGATTTCTCAGAGATTGCAGAAAATGCACAAAACATTTGAATGTAAGCTCCTTGAGACCAGAAAGATTTCTGTCCACTGTTCTATCCTCAGTACCTAGAAAAACACTCAGCACATCATAAGAAGGTGCTCAATTAAGTATTTATGAAAGTTTAGGGGTGCCTGGGTGGCTCAGTCAGAAGGCGCCTGACTTCAGCTCAGGTCATGATCTCATGGTCTGTGAATTCAAGCCCCATACTGGGCTCTGTGCTGACAGCTCAGAGCCTGGAGCCTGTTTCAGATTCTGTGTCTCCCTCCCTCTCTGCCCCTCTGCTACTTGCACTCTGTCTCTCTCTCAAAAAAAAAAAAAAAAAAAAAAAAAAAGTCAAAAAAACTTTAAGTATTTGCAAAAGTTTAAATAACGGAATGTATTTGAGGGCCAACAGAAAGAAACATAAAATCAGACCATTAAGAAATACCTGAATCAGGGTTTGAACTATGGTATCTGATTGCAAAGTCTTCCTTCTACTGTATCCCACTGCCTCATGAAAGGTAAAATGAGGGCTTACAGAATGAACCAAGGCAAAACTGAAGTGTAGCTGCATATAGCTGATCTAAGTAGTATAAAATGAAGCCCAGTCTATTTGTATTTGGCCAATTTCATGTGATTGCTTTAGAGGCAATTGGAAATCTTTTCCACTCATGAATAAGACACTGAAAGACAAAAGTACAAGTTTTCCCCCAGGATCCGAAGGTAGAGTTTTCCTATGGAATGTTCTATAAATCAAAATGGCCTAAGGAAAAAGTGTCCCCCACTTTCCAGGAATATAAGTAGTTTCTAAAAGCCAGGGGTATAGCACACTTTGAGAAAGTGAGGGATGATTATGTACCTTTTTTTCATTTCTGTCATTTTCACACACACACACACACACACACACACACCCCTCACATATATAGGGAATGAGGGAAGAAGGAAGGAAAGGGGAGAAAAGAAAAGAGAGAGGAAAAAGGACAGAGAGACAAGAATAGCTGGCCCAATTTTCCTAAAACGCTGTCATTTAAACTTAATTGCACCAATAATGATGCACGCTTATTTTAATGGAGATTTTGATTATATAATTTTTAACAACTAGAATGTGGCAGAGAGCAGTATAATTCAAAAGCTAATTATGAAGGATGCTAGTGAAAAAGTCAGAGAAGAAATCCCAGATTGTTGACCTGTTCTTCTGACGACCCCCAATAGAGATACTTCTGGATACAGCAGGAATTGCCCCTTGATTTCTCTTTGCAAGAGGTGTCCTCACTGCACAGGGAACTCAAGGGAAGAGTGCACCTCCCCAGGACACAGAGGTAAAAATGAAACAGCCAGGGCTCTGGAATAAAACAAAAGAGAACAATGTATAAACACAGGTGTGTTTATGACTACCCAGCTATGCAGAATGGGAGACTCACTCTCCCCAAATTTCTGTGACCCCATCTGCTACATAAGGACGTGGGCATCCTCCCCAGAGGACCATTGAGGGCATGAGCCATCCAGTATGTAGCTGGCACTTAGCGTGTGGCCACAATCCCCGGAAACGGGGGAGGGAAATCACCAGCAGAGAGGAGTGCTACAGTGTGCTTATTGTCATGAGGACTGAGAATAATAATGTCCATGTACAGGTTAAATCACGTGCCCCAAAGGAGATGTGCCCTAACTCCCTGTACCTTTGTGTGCCCTCCTTTGGAAGTAGGAGCTTTGCAGATGTAATCAAGTTAAGATGAGGTCATTAGAATGCATCCTAATCCAGTATGACTGGTGTCCTTATAAGAAGATGGCCATAGAAAAACAGAGACACAGGAACAAGGTCATGTGAAGCAAGGGCAGAGATTGGAGTGATGTATCTATGAGCCAAGGGACACCACAGATCACTAGCCAACATCAGAAGCTAAGAAAAAGGTAGACAACAGATTCTTCCCTAGAGCCTTCAGAGAGAGCGTGGTCCTATGGGCTTCTTGATTTTGGACTTCTTGCCTCCAGGATTGTGTGGGAATAAATCTCTGTTATCAAGAGCCACGCAGTTTGTGGAATGTTGTTATGGCATCCCTGGGTAACTAACACTCTAGAATGCACTTAATATGGTTGCTACTTGGTTACAGTCTGTCTCCTCCCCCCCCCCGCCCCCATCTACCTATAGCATTTCGAGTTCTTGGGACTGATTACTCCTGGGGGCCTTGGCTTCCAGTCCTAAGGAGTTCTTTATGAATGGTGTGACACAATGTGTAGGTACAATGGTTGTATCATGGTTCACCAACTGGTGTTCCATGACTTCTCTCCCCCAACCAGTCTCATTGAAGTCTAGGTGTGGTTTCAAAATCAAATCTCCCAAATGCTTTTCAGGCTTCCCAACATTTTTTTTTAACACTTAATGTTTATTTATTTTTGAGAGACAGAGAGAGAGAGAGAGAGAGGAAGAAGGTTGGAGAGAGAGGGAGACACAGAACCTGAAGCAGGCTCCAGGTCCTGAGCTGCCAGCACAGAGACCAATGTGGGGCTCAAACCCACAAACTGTGAGATCATGACCTGAGCTGAAGTTGGACAATTAACGGACTGAGCCACCCAAGTGCCCCACCCCGCATTTTTAACATAAAGACAAAAACCAATTCACGGCCTGTGTGGTCTGGCCCTGCCCACCTCCCCACCTGATTTCCCACCGCTTTGCTGCTCCAGCCACACAAGCGAAGCATGGTGCAATTGAGGACTTGAATGGCCAGTCTCAGGCCCTTTCCACGTGATGCACCATGTTAGAAATAGCCCCCACATCTCCCTTGTCCCAGGCAGTGCCCAACCCATTCGAGCCAAACATCACTTCCCTAGGGAAAACTAGACCAGACCCTGGTTTACCATTTATCATTGGCACGAGTACCTTTATTTCATGGTGTTTATTGTAATTCTTATTTACACATTTGTGAGCTAATGGTTCTCAAGACCCCACCAGGTTATAAACTCCAAGAAGACTGGAAATGAGTTTGTTTGCTCACAACTGCATCTTAGTATTTAGCACAGTACCTGCCATTTAAAAGAAGCTCAATTTACATTGGATGATGAGTGGATGGATGGGTGGATGGTGGATGGGTAGGCGGGATAAGTCCTTGGCTCAGTCAGCTGGACATCTCCATTACTGAGGATTGGGGAGTTGGGGAGGACAGGGTGCGGTGAGTCTAGGCCTGACTGTCTAAAGATCCATGGTCAAACTGGGCCTAGGACTCTCTAAATCATCCTTTGGCATTTTTGTCCTGATTTCTAACCACATACCCAGCTAAAGACCTATTGACTACCTTAACCTTGATACCCCTTCCTTTCTAATAATCTTCCTGACTGTATTTTGTGGATTGAATATAGTTTTGGTACTGGGTATGCATGCATCCAAAGCCCAGATTTCCCAAATACACACCAGGCGATTTTGGTTGCTTTAGTCGCACTTCCTCAATCCTCATAACAATGATGAAATTACATATCATTGCTTTTTTGTAGATCATGAGAGATTACCTATTTGAAAAAAAAATAGGGAAACTCTGTTTCAGAGAACTTAAATGACTTCCTCAAGGTTAAAAAGGATTGAACTTAAAATAACTGAGTTTTCCAACTAAGTCTGGTATCTTTTTTCTCCCCCTTCTTGATCACAGTTCATACATTTTCCCCCCAAAATCCAGGATATTTTCCATTGTTCTCAAGGACTATGGCATATTCAGGCACATACACATTTGTTCCCAGTCTGAATTTAAGCCTTTTTTCATTGCTGACGTTCAATTTAAATCCTCTGCTCCCACCTACTGAAGGAAACAAAAGGGATTAAATAATGAGGGATGCGGAACAGACGAAAAGAGATGTCATATCACAAGGAATCTTGATTACTCCTCTTGAAAGGCTGTGCTATTGCAGAGTGTGTGGGGGGAGCTTTGGAGGGAAGTATTCAAAAAATTAACCAAGGTTAAATAATCAGTGTGAATGTACCCAAGCTGAACAGATTATAACATTCAAAGAGAAATTTCACACAGGATGGAGAAAAATGTTACAAAATTAAAATTAATGAGAGTAAGTTCGACATTCATGTATTAGCTCGGATCAACATGGATATGAAGAAAAGGGCACATCCTGCTGGGGGAAGAGAGGCAGACGGGCAGGTGTGAGGTTGACCATCACCTTCTGCGCATCTCAGCCAACCTGGACCAGGCTGTGGGTGCTCGTCACACACATAAACTCACACTATCTTAGGTCAAGTGCAAGTTTCTCACATCTTCCCTGTACTCGCTCTTAGAGCTAGATATCCATTTTAATTTTCCCTTTTCAGCCGTTTGGTTCTTTATTCAGAATCAGTCCTGACTTAGAAGATGTGAAACCAGGAAGGTGTGTTTGAAAAGGCACAGATTCAGAGCATATAGAACTCTGACTTGGTCCGCCGGCGGGTCGCTGTGCTTTCAGTCTCTGTGTGCTTGTCGTTGATGGTAAGAAGCCTTCCTCACAGGCTTGTTGGGAGAATGTACTGCGGTTTAATGTATTGGAATAGATGTAACACCGAGTGTGCCCCTCCGCCGGGGGTGTCGGTGGCAAGCCATGGAAGACGGCTCTCGCTGTTTACACAGAGAAAAGGTTTTTAAAGGGTATGAGGTAGGGGCGCCTGGGTGGCTTAGTCGGTTAAGCGTCTGACTTTCGCTTGGGTCACGATCTCGCGGTTCGTGGGTTCGAGCCCCGCGTTGGGCTCTGTGCTGACTGCCAGCTCAGAGCCTGGAGGCTGTTACAGAGTCTGTGACTCCTCTCTCTCTGACCCTCCCCTGCTCACGCTGTCTCTCTCTCTCTCTCTCCTAGAAATAAATAAAACATTAAAAAAATAAAGGGTATGAGGTAGCTCACTTAATTTGAAGGGGGGGCTGGAAATTAAACTCATGTATGGATATCCAACATTGTCCTAAACAAAGCCTAATGAAAAAATTACTGCTGCCCACAAAGAAGTAGAGGAAACGGCCCTTCTGCTCCAGCATCATCACCTCCTGCCCTAGAAACTTCACCTCCAGCTTTTCAGAGCATGCAGGAAATGCCCTCACTGGAAATGAACTTCTAAAACCTCACATCTCCCCAAAAATAAAGTAAAATAATATTAAATTAAATAAAGTGACATGAAATGAAATGAAATAAAATAGAATAAAACAAAACCTTAGATTCCACCTTGGGTAGGTGCCGCCCACATGCCCCTTTGTTTTGCTTATTAGATCTTTACAGTAAAAAAAAAAAAAAACACGTGCCCCACCCCCATCCCTTAATTCCTGCAATGCCAGGAATAAAACATCAGGTCAAAGCAGAGTTGAGTACATTCTTTCCTTGTGTTTCTTTGTTTATAGTCTGTCCCCTCACTCACTAGACTGTCAACTCTGTGCAGTCACGACTGATTTGTGTATCACGGCGTCATCTGTGCCGTGGCTGTGACTAAGGAGGATGTTCGGTAAGTATTCAGCGAGGGAATAAATGATTATGGAGGGAAGGACAGTCAGTTTCCCTCCCAGGAGCCCTTCTCGGTCAGTCTGAGCTTCCACAAGAGACCAAGCAGGCGGCAGGGCTTGGGAGGGGGAAAATAAATGCAGCCTGCCCATGAATTAAAGGCACAGACGGACCTGGCTGACGATGTAGAACCGTCTTCCTCTCGTCCACTAACGTGTCCTGGCGTGCCTGCCAAAGCCAAACCAGGAACCCATTTGCTTGAATTTTCCTCCCACCGACTCCAGTGGCTGGTGGTTCCTTGAGACGACAGCCCTGCGCAGAGCAAAGTAACGAGTGCTGAGAAAACCCACAGCCACTCACCTGCCATGATTCCATCAAGTTCAGTCTAGATCAGGGATCTCAGGAGTTGGAAGAAAATCGACAGACCATGTCAAATAAGCATGAGTGCCCACTATAAACACGGTAGGGTCTAAGCTCAGCACACCTACTGCCTCACCAAACCCACAAAACTCAACACAGAAGGCACAGTGTCATCCCATTTCAAGGTAAGAAGATCGGAACAGAAGGGCTAACACGTCCCAATGTCACACAGCTCTTAGGAGGCAGGGCCAGGATTCCAACTCAAGCATGTGACCACGGGACCTTTGAACACGAGGAAAGAAATGGAGAAAAGCAGGTGAAACTTTCCTTCATTCCTCTTATCCTCCCTCTGAGTGATTCCAGCAAAGATTTATGAAGGCTTTGCATCCCCGAGATAAGAACCAGCTGCTACAAAGAGGGAGGAAGAGAGAAATGAGAAAAAAATAATTCTTAGAGATTAAAATTTTTATTGCCAACTTTTAAAAAAAAAACCTCATAGAATGAAGATGATAATTTAGCAGTGTAAATTGGATACAGTTATTGAATATAAACTGTAAAATGCGAAATGCAGCTTGGAATTATTGATTACCATCTTAATATACCCTAACCTATTGATCCAGCAGATGCATTTGCAGGGTGGTTAGAAGAAGCACTTAGTCACAGGCACTGTGCAGGCCTCGGGTGTCATTCAGCATCCCAGCAACACCTGAGCCTTGAGAGCTTCTCAAATGCCCATGACTGAGTGAATGATGAGAAGTTTGTTACTCTTTTTTTTTTTTTGGCGGGGGGGCGGGGCGGGAGTGAGAGAGAAAGAGAATCTTAAACAGGCTCCATGCTCAGCACAGAGCCAGATGCAGGGTTCAGTCCCACAACCCTGGGATCATGACCTGAGCTGAAATCAACAGTGAGGTGCTCACCTGACTAAAGACCCCCTAAAGTGTGTTATTCTTTATTATGGAATATCATTTAGAAATTTTTGGTTATTTTTTTAAGAAGGGTACAGGTACATGCACATATGGAAACATATTCATTATATGCTTTTCTTGAAAAAAGCAAATCGCTACAGTCCTATTTAATAAATCACAATGTTGCAGGATTCTCGTACAGAGAGTCTCATACAGAGAGTGGTGACACTGAGGCTTTTCTTTCCAGGAAGCAACTTTATTCGTGCTGGCACCACTCAGTTGGGTTCGTACCCAAAGAACTGAGTGGCCCACATCACATGGCATAGTTTTTTATACATTTTCTATGTCTTTGTCTCCCATATATGGTAACACACATAAACATGCAGTCTGATTAAGTTGTCTCAGTTTACAAGAACATGGGGGATGTAGGCACCTGGACCCATATCTAGGTGACCTTGAAGTCTTCTCTCCTCTCTTCTTCATTTTTTTCTCTCTCCTTAGGGAGGGGTTCCTACCACAACAAGGAGAGGGGTACCTGGGTTGTTCAGTCAGTTAAGCATCCAGCTCTTGATTTTGGCTCAGATCATGATCTCACGATTTGTGAGTTTGAGCCCTGCATCCGGCTCTGTGCCGATAGTGCGGAGCCTGTTGGGATTCTCTTTCTCTGTCTCTCCCTGTTCCTCCCCAACTTCTGCTCTCTCTGTGTCTCTCAAAATAAATACATAAATGAACCAACAAATAAATCACGAGAATATGTGTGTATGTGTGAATGTATGTGCATTGGGTGGGGCTGGAAAAGTGTTTACAAACTGAATAACAGAACTTCCTAGAAGTGGTAATGGCAGTGAAGAAGAGGTAAGGAGAACAGCAAGCCAGAGAAACGGGCATTTTGCATGTTGGACTTCCAAGCTTGAGTTTAGTTTCAAAGAGTATGGGTCACTTTTGCAATAAAAAAAAGAAGAAAAGAAAAGAAAGAAGACCCCTAAAAGCCACGCCAAGCTCAGAGGGAAGACAAGGAGAAGACCAGAGAAGAACAGAACAATAAAAGAACCTGTCTACACACAAACACGAGTCCAGTGGAGAGGAAGATCCTCTGCATTTCCGCCCAGCTTCTGCTTCTACCTGAAGAGTCTCTGGGAACTTGAAACTTCTTTGAGCAGCTCTTGTGAATGCAGGACTTCCTCGTGAGCAATAGCACGGGGATTTCCAGGAGGCCCGGTGCCCCCAGGCTCCTAAGAGGGAGCATGCAGTCTAGGAGTGAGGACTGGTGTTTGATCGGACTTAGTCACTTTCCAATCCATCCGAGGCCCCTGACCTCACTGTGTCAAACAAATCATTTAACCCTGGATGACTGTGTATCAGCGTCCTGACACTGGGTAACAAAGTACCACAAACCAGTCGGTGTGAAACAACAAAATGTATTGTCTCACAGCTGGGGAAGCCAGAAGTAGGAAATCAAGTATCAGCAGGGTCCATTCCTTCTGGAAGCTCCAGGGCAGAATCTCTTCCAGGCCCCGCTCCTAGCTTCTGGTGAAAGCCAGTAATCCTTGCGATTCTTTGCTTATAGACACGTCACTTCAATCTCTGTCTGAGTCCTAATATGGCGTTTTCCCTGTGTCTCTCCGTGTGTAGCCAAATTTCCCTTTGCTTCTAGTCACCAGATTAGGAACCACCCTACTCCTGTATGACTTCATCTGCAGTCCCCTATTTTGGAATAGAGTCACACAAGTACCCAGCGGTGATTACTCGAACAAATCTTTGGGCGGGGGGGCACAATTTTACCCACTCCAGGGTTCAAGTTCTCACTCCCTAGTCAACGTCACAATATTTCTTATGATGGTAAGTGAAATAAAATTATGACTGTATAGACCATGAAATGTGGGCGTTCCTCTATCTAAGCAGTAATAATGACGTCTGTAGCATTCAGATTCCAGATTCGTACCATGGAGGCCCTTTTATCACACCCAGATATGACTTCCTCTGATGTGCTTCGGGCCAGGGACACAGAAGGCTCCATGGAGGGAGAAGACAGAGCCGGCCCCAGCTGGGGCTCCTGGCTGCTGGGGAGAAGCCAGGGCCCTCCCAGGAGGTCCAGGTCCAGATGAGAGATCCTCTCAGAGGCGGGGATTGGACCAGCACAGCCCTGCCACCCAGGCTGGGCCCTGAAAGTCCTGGTCTTGCCACAATCTGTGCTCTAAGGATGCAAACTCAAGCTGTCTTCTTCCCGTGTGCAGCCACAAGACAGCTGGGGCCGAGGTTGGAAACTGAATGGGGAAGGGTCTGGTTGTGGGTTTGCGAGCCAGGCTCCGGTGACTGATTAATGGGAGTAAGGCTTGCCTTATTTTTTTCTATTGTTTTAAGTTTTATTTATTTTTGAAAGAAAGAGAGAGCATGAGTGCGGGAGGGTTAGTGAGAGAGGGGGGCCGACGATCCCAAGCGGGCTCTGCATGGACAGCAATGAGCCCAAAGCGGGCCTTGAACACACACACTACGAGATCATGACCTGAGCCAAAGTCGGATACTCAACAGACTGAGACGCTCAGGTGACCCTGGGCTTGCCTCTCTGAACTGAACCCTGCCCACTTCATTTCCCTCAGACTCTGAGCCCCATCTGGCCCCTCCCCTCCACCCTCTCCACTGCTTCCCTGGACTGGGTTGTCAAAGATGCCCCTGCCGATGCTTTACTGTCCATCCCCTTTCCACTGTGGCTCTGCTGCCTGTCACTGCTGCTTCAAGGTCAGAATGCAAGGTCATTGTGAATCTGGACTCCTAATTCATTGTTCTATAGATCCCAAACCAATGTGCAGCCAGTGCCCGGCAGGACGGTTCTAGAAAACTTACACCGAGGTCTAGCTTTCTGGAGTGTTGGTCTGAGGGAAGCCGTCTCAGCAAGGTCACCGTGGGGGTCACTGCCACCGGAATCCCCTTTCCAGGTGGGGCTCTGGTCCACTTCCATTCTCCAGCCACCGGCTGTCTTTGATACAAGGCAAGTTTATGGGACTTTCAGGGGCTCTACTCACAGACTCACAAACAGAAGACTACAAGCCAAGCTGTCAGGGGGAGGATGAAAGGCAACCAAGCCACGAGTGCACTGAGTCATAACAGATTACCCAGAACGATGACTGCACGCATCTGCACGCTCCCGCCCGCGGGCCTCACCCCAGCACACCCCCTCATACCCGCAGAATATGAAATGCCAAGTGTGAAGAGAAGAGAGACAGAGAAAGGATAAAAGGAACGGCCCAGAATCGTGACTGAGCGGGCCACCAGCCGCCAGAAAAGACCACAGTGAGAAGCGTGCATAGGATGTCATCTTCGGGGAAAGGAAGACAAAGCAGAGAGGGACGGCTGCGCACAGCGCCCGCCCTGAGTGACAGGTACAGCCTAGTCTCTCAGCATTGACCCTGTTTCAGGCTAGGCTGAGGATGCAAACAATTATCATTTAAGTACCACTTTGCTTATGCCTTGTAAGACAAAAACAAGAAACCCTTCATCTTCGGAGTCTGGTGGAAAAACCCCAACAACTTTCATTTAAATTCAGTCTTTGCCACTTTGGGGCTTTGAGGCTTTGGGTGGAATCCTTAACCACTCTCTGCCTCCATGGTCTCCTATATAAAATGGAATTAGGGGCGCCTGGATGGCTTAGTCGGTTAAGCGTCCGACTTTCGCTCAGGTCATGATCTCGCGGTTCGTGGGTTCGAGCTCCGCGTCGGGCTCTGTGCTGACTGCCAGCTCAGAGCCTGGAGCCTGTTTCAGTCTGTGACTCCCTCTCTCTCTGACCCTCCCCTGCTCACGCTCTCTCTCTCTCTCTCTCCTAGAAATAAATAAAACATTTAAAAAAAATAAAAAATAAAATGGAATTAGTGGGGTGCCTGGGTGACTCAGTCAGCTAAGCACCCGACTTCAGCTCAGGTCATGATCTTGGGGTTCCTAAGTTCGAGTCCTGCAATGGATTCTGTGCTGACAGCTCGGAGCCCGGAGCCTGCTTCCACTTCTGTGTCTCCCTCTCTCTCTATGACCTCCCCTGCTCACATTCTCTCCCTCTCTCTCAAAAATAAATAAACATTTTAAAAAATTTAATGGAATTAGCAAGGCTGTTTCCCAGAATTCAGTGGCCATTACTTGAGACGGTTTAGGTAAAGCCCATGAAACACACTAGTTAAGAATATATATAACAACAGTAAAAAATAATAAAGCATACTGTTCACAGTCTATTTTGGTTTGATGTTTTTAAAAGAACATTGGGCAGCGGGGAGGTGGGGCTGGGTTTTAGGATTTGGTGTGTAAGAAGTCAAAGAAGCAGCAGGGTAGTACTCAACAGGCCAGGTGGCCTGGATCCCAACGCCCACTCCTGTCATTTCCTGTAGGTATTAGGAAAGTTACCAAATATTCTGTGCCTCAGTTTCTCCATTTGTAAATGGTCTCCATAGGTGTAATAGAGCATGCTAACATAAAACATGTTAACCTAGTTGCACCTGGATGGCTCAGGCAGTTAAGCGTCCAACTTGGGATTTTGGCTCAGGTCATGATCTCAATGTTCATGGGATTAAGCCCCAACCTGGGCTCCATATTGACAGTGCAGAAGCTTCTTGGGATTTTCCCAAGAAACTTTCTTGGGATCTCCCTCTCCCTCTGCCCCTCCCCCACTCATGTTCTCTCTCAAGAAAATTAATAAACATTAAAAAATAACATGTTAACCTAAAACACTTAGATAGTGCCTGGAACATTGTAACCATCATATGAATATTAGATACTCATACTGGCTACTCTTTTTATTATACCCATTAAATGGTTTGTACCTTTTTTTTCTTTACATTTTATTGTTAAGTAATCTCTATATGCAATCTCTATATGCTTGAACTCACAACCCCAAGATCAAGAGTTGCATGTACCACTGACTGAGCCAGCCAGGCACCTCTAAATGATTTATTCCTAATCCAGTTTGGACTCCAGCCAGCTTTACAGAGATAAGCCTGACATTCAGATATTCTTCAGAGTGTCTCTCTATAAATGGTATAAATTGAGCATATCACATATGTTTTATTTCTTGGATGTAGGGATTTCCATGCACTAATTCAGAGAAACTGTAGTGTTCTCCATGACTTCACTACAAGACTTTCTGACTTTGGAAACTGTAAGGTAAGACTCACCGCTTGAGTCTGAATGTGTGTGTGCCCCCTAAAATTCATATGTTGACATTTTGTGTGATGGCATTTGGAGAGGGGACTTTGGGATGTCAGGAACAAAAATCTCCCGTGAATGGGATGAGTGTCCTCATGAAGGAGGCCCCCCTCACCCTTCCACCATGAAAAGGGACCCAGTGAGAAGTTAGCAGTCTGTAACCCAGAGAAGGTCTTCACCAGAACCTCACCATGCTAGCACCTGATCCTGGACTTCAGCATCCAGAACTTTGAGGAACAAATTTCTGCTGTTTATAAGCTACCCATCTATGTATGGTACTTTGTTAAAGCAGCCTGAATGGACTAAGATGTGCATAAAAAAGTAAGGTATCCAATCACTTCAATATAACCTCATTTTTGTGTGATCAGTTTTATGAGCCACATTCTATATGCCAAGTGTCAAGCTGGGTGCTGCATTCAGTCATCCATTTGTATCTCAAAACCTACCCATTGATAAAACAGTTCACATAACCTCAAAATACCCAATGTCTGCCCAAACCTATATAAGTTTTAACCACTGAAAAGCTCACTCTAAGCTGAGCTCTATTTTAGCTTTTTTAAAGTTTATTTATCTATTTTGAGAGAGGCAGATACAGCAAGAGGGAGATGGAGGGGAGAGGGAGAGAGGGAGAGAGAGAATCCCAAGCAGGCTCTGTGCTGTCAGCATAGAGCCCATCTCAGGGTTCAAACTCATGAAACTGTGAGATGAAGACTTGAGCCGAAACCAAGAGTCTGGCATTTAACCAACTGAACCACCCAGGCTCCCTTATTTTAGTTTTTTAAGTATTTTTTTCCCAACTAAGTTCCAGTTCAGCATCCCTTCTTTCCCTTTTTAAGAGATTTAATTGGGGCACCTGGTGGCTCAGCCAACTGAGCATCTGACTTCGGGTTGGGTCATGGTCTTGCTGTTCATGAATTTAAGCTCCACACTGGGCTCCCTGCTGTCAGAGCAGAGCCTGCTTTGGAGCCTCTATCCACCTCTCTCTGCCCCTCCCCAGCTTGTGTTTTCTCTCTCTCTCTCTCTCTCTCTCTCTCTCTCAAACATAAATAAATATTTTTAAAAGAGAGGTTTAATCAATTTGGCCAAGTGTCGGTGACCCTCTGCTGATTGTTTTTATTTTTTTAACGTTTATTTATTTTTGAGAGAGAGAGAGAGACAGTGTGGGAGCAGGTGAGGGGCAGAGAGAGAGGGAGACATGGAATCTGAAGCAGGTTCCAGGCTCTGAGCTGTCAGCACAGAGCCCGATGCGGGGCTTGAACCCACAAAACATGAGATCATGACCTGAGCCATTCAGGCACCCCAAGCTTCTGTTGATCTTAAGTGACAGGTGACTTAGACCTTTTCTTACTGTCTTATTCCTCCTTATATTGCAACATCAGCGGACGCTTTTCCCCACAGGGTCCCTAAGTTATGTTTTAAACTTGGAGAGAAGAATCTGACTATTCACCAGCACATTTCTAGAGCCACATCACACATATAGTACCTGGTTTTATGATGAAATAACCCAGTTTTATAAACCTGTCAAGAGAATAGGTCGGAATTCTTTTTAAGGGTAGGTAATACTTTGCTCAAATAGAGCCGATTCATGGAAAGTTTTGAAGTTCCTTTTGAGAGTATTTTTAGAGCATTTTTTTCAGTGTCTCATAACTAGGAGAGGCTGAATGGCATATTTAGCACACAAGAGATAGTCTAATAAGGGCATGGAGTCATACAGAACTGAGTTTAAATCTCAGTCCTTCAATTAAATCAAGTCGCAGATATCAGAGAGGAAATTAAATTCTCCTGGTATTTCAAAGGTTGGCCTGTGGTCTGAGCCAACGTGGCATGGATGGGGTGGGATAAACCTGTTAAGGACCCTAACGGTAACCTTGGGCAAGCCCCCTGACTTCTCCGAGCTACTCATTCTTTGCATTTCTGTACCGAGGAAAATAGTGTCTGTAAGGAGAGTGAAGTGTGCCCTTCAAATGTCATCTCCATCCTCCCCAAACCAGAACAAAAACTTTTCCGATCTGCACCTGGCGGTTAGGCTAAATGCAAGTATTTCCCCCGGCTCTGGCCCCCTTGCCGGTGAAGTTGCGTACACAAGCAAATGTGCTTTGGCAAGGCAGAATGTTTTTTCAGCTGAAATGGTGGTGGTTCAATTAGCTTTAGCAGTTTGCAGAGAACATTCATTCAAAACACTGAAAAGCAAACATTGGCAAAATGGAAAGTTATTTCCTAGCTTGCTTTGGAGATATTTTAAACACTGAGAGAAACTCAAGAGAAAAAGAGCTGTAAGACAGCTTCCTGGTCCAACCAAAGTAGAAGTAGCCTCAAATCAAACGAATTCACGTGGAAACAAGGACATTTGCCACTTGTGTTGTGTGTCACATGTTCCCATTCGTCACTATGCAAGGTTCCAGATCTAGGCAATCGGTCATTATTGCTTATTCTTCTATTTATTTTTTTAAAAATTTTTAATTTTTATTTATTGTGTGTGTGTGTGTTTGTGTGTGAGAGAGAGAGAGAGAGAGAGAGAGAGCAGGGGAGGGTCAGAGAGAAAGGGAGACACAGAATCTTAAACAGGATCCAGGCTCTGAACTGTCAGCACAGTGCCCAATGCAGAGCTTGAACCCATGAACCGTGAGATCATGACCTGAGCCCAAGTCTGACGCTGAACCGACTGAGCCACCCAGGCGCCGCACTTATTCTTCTATTTAAGATTTCTCTCATTCTTCCTACCTTTATGTTAAGCAGTCTGTTCCCTTCCCCTCTTTACTGGACCATGAGCCACCTGAAGACTAAGAAACTGAAAAGCAGTGAGCAGTGGGCAGAAAGAAAGCAGGAATTGCAAGCCCAGAAGTGAGTTAAGAGCTGACAAACTTAGCCAGATGGCGGGGCTGGGCTGGCATCATGACATCTAGGGTTCAGCCTGTAGAAAAGTCACCGATCACCTCTGACCCTCAGATTTTCACCTAGGTCTGCTAGCTGCGGCTCTACTTTCCGAATTGAGGTGAGGTGCATCAAGATAAGAGCTAGACATTCAATTAATGCTAGTTTTCCTTCCTTTCCAATAATCACATGATGGACTTGGAGAATGAAGAGAGTCAGTGATAAAAAGATAAAATCAAAGGGACATCTATTGAACACCTACCATGTGTAGGCCCTTCAGTGCCCCAGGCAAGGGAGGTGTCAGGCCCACTGTCGGGTTCCTTTGATGGCCCACCTTGCATCTACGTGACCCTAAGAGTGAGTGGCTCCTTCAACATGGCCTTGCATGCCCCGTTGCCTGTCCTCCCTGCTGTCTCTTGGCTCCTGTCTCCGGGTCCCCCCCAAAAATACCACAAACCAGGTGGCTCACAACACAAATCTATTCTCTTTCAGATTTGGTGGCTAGAAGTCCAAGACAAAGGTGTCACAGAGTCCTGCTCCCTCTGAAAGCTGGAGGGGAAAGTCCATTCCCTGCTTCTTCTTGCTTCTGGTGGCCTCAGGTGTTCATTGACTGCAGCGGCCTTTACCCCCCCCTTGCCTCTATCTTTATCTGCCCTTCCCCTCTTTCTCTGTGCGTCTGTCCTTCATCTCTTATAAGGACATGTATCATTGGATTGAAGAATCAGATGGAAAATCTGAGATGATCTTATCTGGAGGCCCTTAATTACATCTGCAAAGACTCTTTTCCACTCACAGTCTCTGAGGACCAGGATGGGGGGGAGGCAGGGCACGGACAGCTTACTACCATCCTCTGTATTTCTCTTCCTCTTCAAACTCTTTTTCTGAATCCCTTGCTCTACAACAAGGAAGGTGCCCATCACCCATGTTTGGTAAGAACAGAAACAGGGAGCCCAGCTGAGATGGGGAACATATACATTTTGACAGATGAGAATACTCACAGAACCTTATGGTTCTCATTTATAATTAGAGCACCCTTCAAAACTGTAATTCGTTCATTTTAAGCTATAAACTCAATGAGGACAGGAACTGGGAATTCTTCAAAGCATTGGCTCTAGTCTTGTGGCTTATTGATGCTCAGGAAGTGTGCCTTAAATACATGGATGGAGAAGGGTTGGGAAAGTAGCATATCCCCATGACACATTTTCTAAGGGCATTACACTCACCTGCCGTGTAGATGAACAAGAACACCCGAGCATGAGAGCTGAACTAGAAATCAGAAGGACCAGATTCTGATCTTGTTCCCAAGTCCAAGTGTTTGCATCTGTAAAATGGGGAATTAATTACTGTCATTCCCAGAGTTCATCATTAGTATTGATGAATACATCCTCGGTCATTGGTTCTTGCCAAAAATACATTGAGGGCAAGATTAGGAAAGGTACAAATAAGCCTGTTTGATAGGCCTGGAGCCAACTTGTTGTGCACAACATCCAGACATTTGAATCTTTCCTCCTGCTGCCAGAAGGCACTAGATAAAGGGAGATGGGGGGCTGGGGCCACCATGCCTGGGAACCAGGCCAGGAGCCAAAGCCACTTTTTTTTCCCCTACAGCCAAGTTCCTTCCTCCTGCCTTGTTTTCCAGTGGTGTGTGTAATATCAGCACATGGTGAGATGCAATTAAAATGTGTGTCCTGGAGCGTGAGTACCTTTACATTCTAATTACAGGTTAATAGAATGGACCCAGAGAGATTGCCTAATTAATCTTGAAGGGAGATGCATATGTTTAACGATCATCCAATAAAGGAGCCATGTTCCTTTCAAGAGGATAGGATTTAAAAAGAGGCTAAATTCAGGTAAGGGATTCATTTCTGAAGAAACACATACCATCAACATCAGGTGCATCAAAAATTAGTGTCTACCATATATGTATTCAAATCCAATACGTGACCACTGGTATTGTGAAAGTCTTTCTCTCCCACCCCAAATACACACATTTCACATTCACTTTATCATCCATTCAGCACATAATTACTGGGTACATTCAACTACAACTGTGAGCAGATACCAATTATTTAATATGTCAGGGTCACCTGAATCCCCAATTGGGACTCACTTGATCTGTCGCAACTACCTCCTAATGATGCCTCTTACCCAAATTTCTCCCAGTTCCTTATCTGAATATCACAATGCAAGGACAGTGAACATTTTTGTCTCCTGGTTCTCTTCTCCTGGCTTCAGAGCATGGGAGGTCCTCTCTGCTTTTTGAGAATGAACTCAAAACTCCTCAACAAGGCCTCCAAAATCTGCTGTAAGGTCTTGACAAGGTCCTTTTGAATCTGTCTTAATCCCATGCTGTTGCTGGACCACAGTGTCTCTCGTGTTCTCATTACTACCTTCACCTTGCAGATACTGTTTCTCAGGCTAGGGCTCTCTGTGTACCTTTAGCAGAATCACTAAGCTGCTTGATAAAAAGGTAAATCCTGGCCTCTTGGCCACATAGGCTGAATCTGAACCTCTGATGGTAAATGCCTGATGATGCCTTTTTTAAAAAAAAATTTTAATGTTTATTTCTGAGAAAGTGTGAGACACAAGGCCTGAACAGAGGAGGGGCTGAGAAAAAGGGAGACACAGAATCTATAGCAGGCTTCAAGCTCTGAGCTTTCAGTATAGAGCTCAATGCATGGCTTGAACTTGTGAACTGTGAGATCATGACCTGATTGGAAGTCAGATGCTTAACCACTGAGCCTCCCAAGTGCCCCTATGCTTTTTTTTTTTAATGTGTATTTATTTTGAGAAAGAACATGCACATGAGAGGGGGAGGGGCAGAGAGGAAGAGAGAGAATATCAAGCAGGCTCAGAGCTGTCAGTGCAGAGCCCAATATGGGGCTTGATCCCACCGACTGTGAGATCATGACCTGAGCAGAAATCAAGTCAGTGCTTAACTGACTAAACCACCTAGGCACACCCCAAGGATGCCTTTTGATGAAGTATTCTAGGTAGTTCTGATGCCACTATAGTATGAAAAGCTGTGCTCTAGGAATACGAAGTGTTTAGCTAAATTCTGAATGCTGCGTTCTGTTTCTCACCCCTGTAAACCTGCTGGCACTGGCTTTTCTCCAGAATCCCTTTCCTCTCTTCTCTTCTCAGTGAATCTTGCTCATCTTCGAGTCTACTCAAACAACACCTCTTTTGGGAAAACTTCTACTGCCTTCCATTTAGCACCCGCATGAGTCTTTCTCCTCCGGGACCCTCAGCCCTTGCTCTCCATCCACACATACAGCACTCAGAATGTTTTATTGCAGAAATTCATTTTCTTCACTGGATCTCCAATTGCTTGCAGAGAAAAAAAAATGATTTATTTGTCTCAACACTTTTGGTTTGGAGCTCAACACTTATAACTCTGACCTATCCCAGAGTATCAGTTTTCCTTAAAATTAGGAAGATGACAAAATAAATATGAGGTGGAAATAGAGAGAGCTGGTTTGAAACTCAATTCTACCACCATTTTTTTTCTTTTTGGAGAATACTGTTTATGCCTCAATTTCCCTATAAAAATTAGGTTAATGTAACATATCTGTAATAGATTTATCTCATTAATAGTCCTAATTTTTCATCCTCCAAGTATCCACACCCTTCATCATTTGACTTTGAAGCTCCTCAGTGAAGATGTAGAATTTGGTCCCCTAACTCTGTGAATCTGGACAAACCTAGTGAGACTCTCTGGCCAATGAGATGTGAAAAGTGTAATTCAAATTGAGGCTTGAAAAAGCAGTTGCAGAACACCCAGGTGGCTCAGTCAGTTAAGCGGCTGACTTTGGCTCAGATCAGGATCTCAAGGTTCGTGTGTTCAAGCCCTGCGTCGGGCTCTGTGCTGAAAGCTCAGAGCCTGGAGCCAGCTTCTGATTCTGTGTCCCCCTCTCTCTGCCCCTATCCCACTCACTCTCTCTCTCTGTCTCTCTGTCTCTCTCTCAAAAATAAATAAACATTAAATTTTTTTTTTTTAAGAAATAAAAAGCAGCTTCACAGACCTACCTATGTTCTTGCACTGCTGCTATACCACTAGTGCACGCTGGGGCTGGTCTTTTGGAGGATGAGAGGCTCATGAAGCAGACCCACTCCAGCCAAAGCCCAGCTAGATCAGCCGAGAACCAGCTGATCTCCGAGCAAGGGTGAGCTGCCTAAGACCAGCATAACTACCTTGCTTTCTCTCCTCCATCCCCAGATATATGAGCAGTAACTAACTCTCGGTGTGGGTTTTATAGCTTTCTGCTGTGTGACATTACTGCAGCCATTGAGAACAAAGATATAAAACCACTGAGTTGTTCTAAAGATTAAGTAGACTGTATGCAAGCATGGTTAGTTCAGCAGTTCGTATCCTCAGAGTTCTCAATACATGGTAGTTATCACACATACTGCCATCACCCCAGGTTGTTTTTCAGGAAGGCATCTTTGGGAACTTGACTCACAGTCAACATCCTTTTCTTCTTGGTTTTGTTCCTTCTTCTTGGCCACTGGCATAAAATAGACCCTGAATTTTTAGTAATTTTTTTTGTCAAGAGAGGAGGAGGCTACACTTACACTCCCTACTTGGAAGTCTAGTGAAGCTTTCAAATCACCGTGTTCTACAGATCATCTACTGTTCTTCATGAAAGGACTCATCATTAATTAAACAAATGTCTGTTAAACTAATCGTACATTTTTAAGTTTATTTTTGAGAGAGAGAGAAGAGGAGCAGGGGAGGGGCAGAGAGAGAGAGAAGGAGAGAGAGAATCCCAAGCAGGCTCCATGCTGTCAGCATGGAGCTGATGTGGGGCTTGAACTCAAAAACTGAGATCATGACCTGAACTGAAACCAAGAGTCAGACATTTTACCAACAGAGCCACCCAGGCACCCTGCCAATAGTACAATTTAATGTCCTAGGGACAGAGAAATAAACAGATCAGACAGAGTCCTCACCCTTTGAAGCCAACAGAGTTTTGATATACTGGTGATTCCACTCATTCATTCATTTACTTCTTATTCATTAATTCATTAGATACTATTGAGCACCATTCTGTACTGGCACTAAGGTAGATGTGCATATCAGCTTTTCAAGGGAATGTTAAAGAAATTCAGAATTTCAGGTAAAATTTCCAGATTTTGAAATCTTGGCATCAAATTGAAAAAAAAAAATAGGAAAGCTTTGTGTGTGTCAAACAAAAAGTCAAGGGCCACTGTTTGAGATACTGCTTTGTAGCTCTTGTAGCCCCCACTGAAATGACCCATGTGCATGTTTTCTTCCCTCTTAGATTATGAATTCATCTGAGACAAGATCAGTGTGTTCATCTTGGTGTCTCCCAGGTGATCTGCATGATGCTTTCAAGTAGGAAGCCTCTATGAATCTTTATGAATTTGACTACAGAGACACAAGTATCTTTATTGTGGGAATTACAAAGTGATCACAGAGATAAGACACAAGACGTGTTCACAAATAACTATTACATGTTAATAACTATGGAGAAGGCAGCAGCCATAGTTATTGCCATCTTCTGAGCTTCTGCTCTGTGCCAGGTGCTGTAATGTCTGGAGAGGTGCTGCACTGTCTGGAGAGGTGCTGCCTAAGAGAGTCACCACAGCTAGTCTGCAGAATGCTTGAACCAGATGGCACCTGTCTGAGTGCCCTTAAAAGCTCTTGTCTTCTGAGGTCACATGTCCAATAATTTTGCATTTAAAATGCCTTATACGGCACACTCCATAAAACAGAGAAGCAACCATCTACCACCGGAGCTAAAATGACTTCACTTCCCATTCAAGTCTTGCTCCGTTTTTCTGGACCTCACTTGTGTTTCATTTTCCACAGTTGATTTACTCTCATACAACTCAAAATCCAGCTTTGCTTCTTCTTTGGTTCTGCAAAGTAATCACAGAACACCTACTATTAAGAGTTTACTGAAGATTTGGGATTACAAGTAAGGATTTCACTGAACACACCATAGAACAAGATTTCTAAAGAATATTTGGATGTTCTCTTCTTGAAGTCTCTTCGCCTGGCATGTTATTGGGTAAATCTCCCTGGCTTCTCATTCCTGATTGTTTTCTACTGTGTTGCGCAGGGGTCCCTTTCTCAAGACCATTTCAAGTATCTTGAGTTCTGTCACCCTTACCACACCTTTACCAGTTTCTCTAGTTGCCCCAGGATCTTCTAATCCTTACCACTTTTTAGCAGAACAGATCACCTCTTGTGAGGGTTAATTTTATGTGTCAATTTGTCTGGGCTATAGTGTCTACTTTTTTAGCCAAACACCAGTCTAAACGTTGCTCTGAAAATATTTTTTAGATGTGATTGACATTCAATTCAGTAGACTTTCCGTAAAGCAGATGAGCCTCCATAATGTGGGAGGGCATCATCCCAATCAGTTGATGGCATTAAGAGAAAAGACTGAACTCTCCAATGAGGAAGAAATTCAGCCTCCATCCAGCCCTTGGGCTGAAGACTACAGTAACAACTCTTGGCGAGAGTTTCCAGTCTGCCTCCCTGAAGACTTTAGACTTGCCAAGCACATAATCACATAAGCCAATTCTTTAAAATAAAGCTCTTTATATACATAGTTGTGTGTGTGTGTGTGTGTCTTATTCCTATTTCTCTAGAGAAACTTTATTCTTTTGTCTTTAATGTCCTCTCTTGGCATTGCCCTGAGGCAGAGGAGTTCATCAACTGGGCTATTAAGGCATATTGACAAATATAGCCAACAAACCCTAATGATATTTTTCTAATTCCTATGAAAGCAGAACAAAGCATAGACAGATGGGTTTTGAAGAACCTTTTCCTTCCTGAACAGAGTTTAGTTTTCTTTTTGTTCATCGATTTGTAAAGGAGAAAAACTTAAAATCAGATGAATTGGATTATTTCTTCCAAGCTATTAAATGGCTCATCTGGACCTATGAACTTCAAAGTTCATGTCCCTCTACCACACCTCATTGTCCCAATAATGTCAGAAGAGAAACCTATCTTGCATTCTGGCTTAGTCAAGAGAAAGTTCCACTGTGAGATGCAGACACTGGGACCCTAAATGGTTGTCAATTCCACACATGGTGGGTGGATGATGGCAGGAGGAAAGACAGGGAAGTGAGGAACTAGAAGGTTTATTTGAGGGAATAGAGAATAAAGCGATCTGGCTGGGAATACCTGGGAATACCATTACCACAGTCTTGCAAGCTAGAAAGGGCATAGTTATGGAAAAAGGGCATAGTTATGGAAAAAGGATGGTACCTCAGTGAAACACTTACACAGGCAACAACAGGATTCAAATCTTAACAGCCTGTCATATAATATCCCAGGCCCCCTAACTCCAGCACTGCCTAGTGCAAGAAATGCAATGAAGGGCCTTAATTGCACAGGAATAAGACGATGACAAAGACATAACTCATAATTTGCAGCCCCTCTCGCATATTAAGCAACCTGCAAAGCATATCAACTTGAAGGTCATTTTTAGAATGAGAGAGACACTTGGCAAAGTTAAACTGGTTTTCTCTCAAACATCCAAAAGACTGTGTATATGTGTTACTCTCCTTGGTCCTGAAGATGCTGCTGCTGAGGCTCTAACTAGATGTGAGGAAGACTTCAGTTGTATTCTGTCCACCCAGAATGGCTCCCTCCTGCAAGAGCCACCTGAGACCCAGAGCAGCATTTGCTTCCTTAAGCTGGAGGCTTTGATCCTGGAAGATGTCCTCCTCTGCTTGGAGTCCTTAGGGTTTCCAATGTCTTTTAAAGATGAGACCCATGAAGCAGATAGGAAGCAAAAGATGCAGGGTCTTCCAGGTCATGGAAAGGGCATTGTGGGTCTTTTTTCTTGAGCTTGGTCATCATTAGCCCATCAACTTCCCATGAATACTGTGCTCACCTCCCCCCTTAAAGCCTCACTAAATACAGCACAGGCTGATCCCTCTGCCTGGAGTCCTTCCCCCTCCCCTCCCCTCTTCTTTTCCATCCATTTCCTACCCATCATTCAGATTTGATTAAAATCTGAAAATATTTCATGGTAGTAGGACCTGGGCAAGCCTGTTGGATAACACCCTCATGGCAGCCAGCATACATCATTTCTTATCTCTGAAGTCCCTTGGGCCCTCATGCACACCTGTCTCCATCTGACTTCTTACATTTCTTTCAGGTCACCTGAAGTGCTACCTGCTGCCTTCATCCCCATCCATGCCCTACATTGACTGTTACAGATACTTCTACCTTTATGCCTTTACCTGGAGTCCTTACATCATACACTGTGGGAGACAAATGTTATAGTCTGTTCAGGTAGCTATAACAGGATAGAGACTAAGCAGTTTATATAAACAACAGAAATTCATTTTTAACAGCTCTGGGTGGTGGCAAGTCCAAGATCAAGGCAAATTTAGAGTTGGATCAAAGCCTCCCTTCCTGGATTATAGACTCTGTCTCCCTGTGTCCTCATAGGGCAGATAAGGCAAAGAGCTCTGCAGGGTTTCTTTCATAAGGGCACTAATCCCATTCATGAGGGCTCCACACTCATGACCTAATTGCCTCCCAAAGCCTGCCCACTCCCTAACACCACCACATTGGCAAAATGGGTTTCAACATATAAATTCTGTGGGTAAAACAAATATTCAGTCTATAGCAGCCAAATAATGACACCCTCCAAAGATATCCTCATCCAAATCTCCAGAACTTTGGATTTGTTACCATACAGGCCAAAAGGAGCTACACAGATGTGATTAAGTTAAAAATCTTAAGATAGAGACATGATCCTGGATTTTCCCAGAGGGTTCATGTAACCACTAAGCATGTGAACAAAGCAAATAACACAGTGATACGACAGACTGATGTGCTGTAAAAAGGAGGGAAGATATCATGAAACAAAGAACACCGGGGGCCTTGGGACATTGGAAGAAACAAGGAAGGTTCCCCTGTCACCTCCAAAAGAAACGTCTTTCTGTTTTAGCCCAGTGGAACCAGGCTGTACATGAGCCTCCAGAATGGGCAGATAATAATTTTGTGTTGTTGTAAGCTCCTACAGAGTCTGTAGTAATGAGCCACAGTAAGACAGGAAACCAATGCACACAGCCTGGCGTCATGATAATAAAACTCCTCCTACCTGTTGCAAGGTGAGTCTGTTCAAGGACAAGGGGCTGACTTTGGTTACTTCTGTATCCTCAGTTCGGGTCACAAAGTAAACACAAGAAATACATTTTTTCCCACTAAATCAATGCATAAATGAATGAATCACTCAGTTAACCAAATTTACTCTTATGGATTTTTTCTTTTGCTTATTTACCTTTTAAACATCTAAGTGTTCATTCAACTGTAAGAGGGAGAAGTATACATATTATCAGCAGACAATTTGATGAATTGATGCAAAGTGAAAACATCCAGCTAACCAACACCCAGCTCAAGAAACAGAACATTACCAGTGACTCTAGAATGCCCTTCAGTGACCCCTCCCACTTGCTACCAATTTGTACCACAATGTGTTTATTTTTCAAATAATGTATTCACGTGGTGAAGCATTCAAGTGTTCAAAAAATATATACAGTGGAAAGTTAAGTTGTTTTGACCTTTTCTATGCTGATTCTCCCCAGAGGCAACCATTATATTCACAATTTATTGTGAATCCATTCAGAGGCATCTTTTGTGTGAGTCAGTGTAGACCTTTTGGTTTTTGAATCACTTTCTGCAACAAGGTTGTCTCTAGGTTAACATCACCTTTAAGTTTTGCTTGAAGAAGGCATGTTAAAGTTAAGCATTTTGAGTGCTAACACATGCAATGTCATTTTCAAGAAAAATGACCTCACCTAGCAGCTAGCATGCCCACATTGCTTTGTTCACTGGCCTAATGTCCATCTCTGGTCCATCCCTCCTACTCAATTCACCTGCTCTAGGATGATAGAAAAGGAACTTTATCATGGCTGAAAAAAAAGCAGCTCTTGAAGAGAGCACATGAGTAATAGCTCCTTGGGGGAGGAGTTAGCACCCAGCTGCCAAAATCTGCCTTCTGTTTAAACACAGGCATGCGGTTCACTGGGAGTGTAAGTTTGTGCATTGGGTATCCAATTTCAACTGCACAGCAGAGTTGTCTGCTTCCTGGAAAAAGCCAGATGTAAGTGAGAACCTCTTTGGGAATGCAGTGGTACAAATGCCATGGCACCATTTTAGCTGATTGTAGGCACATCCCGTGCAATTCTGTTCCCTTCACTGCCTGGGAAAAGCAAACCACTCTCATCCCTTATGCTGGTGCCCTCTAATCATCTTTCCCCAGAAGTCACTTCTGTACCCCAAGAAGATAAAAGAGGGCCACAGAAGAAGCATGGATTTTGAAGTCAGGGTGTGTGAGTCCATATCTCCCACTTAAAAACTGTCACCTAGTCACAGAATCTCATAATGTGTACAGAGAAAGGAAAATGATGACTTACCTTGCCAATGAGTTGAAGATATTTACAAAAGAAGTGGTGGTTTATTTCTTTTGTAATTTCCGGTTCATTGCACCAGAAATTTTAAGAAAATTTCTTTTAAAAGCTCACCTACTTCGGGGCGCCTGGGTGGCTTAGTCGGTTAAGCGTCCGACTTTTGCTTAGGTCATGATCTCGCGGTTCGTGGGATCGAGCCCCGCGTCGGGCTCCGTGCTGACTGCCAGCTCGGAGCCTGGAGCCTATTCCAAAGTCTGTGTCTCCCTCTCTCTCTGACCTTCCCCTGCTCACGCTGTCTCTCTCTCTCTCTCTTTCCTAGAAATAAAAAAAAAAAAAAACATAAAAAAAATCACCTACTTCTTCAGTACCAGCTTTCCTACAAACACTGTCACCATCACCCAAAGTATCCAGGGAACATTCACAAAACTTGGGATCATATTCAATTCCTTCTTACCTTTGACTTGTCTCAACTGATCAACCACAAGTTCCAGCCCCCACTCCACCCCTGTCCCTCTTTACTATCTTTTATCATTAGGTTTCCTGTTTCTGCCTTAACTCAAGCATAGTTTTCATCTTTTCAATGGTTCTCAGCCATGGGCAATTTTAGCGCCAAGGGCACAGGTGGCAGTGTCTGAAGACATTTTGGTCATCATAACCAGGCGTATAGATGTTGCTAAATATCTTACAATAAAAACAGCAGCCCAACAACAAAGCGTGATCTGATCCAAGTGTCAGTAGTACCAAGGTTGAGAAACAGTGGTCTGTTTCTCATCTAAATCTCCTTCCCTTTCTCTCTGCCAGACTAATCTTCTTTAAATTTTCTCTTGTGACCTATAACTCATAATGATTCTATGTTCTCTGAAAGAACAAGCTTCAAATTATGAGCTTTCTTTATTTATTTGTAGCAAAAGAAAATAATACCAATAATAATTAATCTTTTTGAGCAAAAATTATCATGCTAAGAATGGTTCTAAGTATTTCATATATATTTAATTCACTTTAGCTTCCAAACAGTGCCATTCAAATTAAATTCAGGTTTTTGTTAGCTCTGGTATTATAAGATGGCTTTTTTTCTTTTAATGTTTATTCTTGGGAGAGATACAGAGAGACAGAGTGTGAGTAGGTGAGGGGCAGAGAGAAAGGGACACACAGAATTTGAAGCAGGCTCCCAGCTCTGAGCTGTCAACACAGAGCCCAACGTGGGACTCGAACCGTGAGATCATGACCTGAGCCAAAGCCAGATGCTTAACTTATTGAGCCACTCAGGAGCCCTAAAGATGGCTTTCTTTAATTGCGTTTGGGACACAGGAGCCACTTAGAAAAATTTGTTGAGCAACAACAGTTAACATCAAATGGACTTGCTAAAATTTGAGTTTGCTATATAACAGGGTCTCACTTGTGTTACTTCTTTTTATAACCAAAAACAAATGTTTGTCTCATAACAGAAATAAAATGCAAGTATCCTACTTGCTCAATGTTGGTCAGGTTCTCATATGGCTTAACAGCCATGAGAGGACAGACATTAGAATAAAATAAAGTCTTTTTTTTTTATTCTACAATTAAAGAAATTCTGTGGGCCTGAGGACTCTAGAAATAAACACATATTCCAGGCATTTCCCCCCACACCTTCACTGAAAAAGAATATCTGAGGATTGGCAGTCTTGGATCTTTGAAGAATTTATCTCTTATCCACTGGAGTGCATGAACCTTACCCAGGTTTCCAGTATACTAGCCACATCTTGCTCATGCAGTCTTATTGGGATGAGCTCACCCGCACTGTGGATTGGTGTGATGTTCTGGAGAATGTTCAGTTGCTTCTGGACTCTTCACACTAAGACCAGGCATTACAGCAGACATGGGGAGGGTTAGCACAACCCTGGGGCAGGACAGCACACCAATACTATTGTCCAGTTCAGGTGAATGTAATTCCTTCTGATCTTCTTTCTAACAAGAATAAGATTGGGTTTACCAAATTGATGGCGAGGTGCCATGTACCTGGGGTCTGCTCTAGTAAAGATGGCACATGTGGCCCAGTAGTCATAATTTTGGACCACTACTTGAATAAGTTAGCCATAATCTGCTATCTCTGTCCAGGATCTGTCTGGGTTTTCACAAGAACCAGTCTGAGCAATTAAACTAGGAAATAGTAAGGACCATCATCCCTACATCTTTTAAGTATTGTAGGGTAATGACAGTTTCTGCCACCCCCCGGTATGCAGTATTGTTTTCTCTGGGCTATTTCAGCCAAGGAGTGGGGAGCTGTGGAGACTTGCACTTGGCATTCCCCATTACAAAAGCTCTTGCTCCAAAAGTCAAGGTATCGATATGGAAGTTATGGAAAACTCCCAGGAATATTGTATTTGTCTGCTCAGGCTTCCATAGAAGAGTACCACGGCCTTGGTAGTTTAAACAATAGAAATTTGTTTTTGTGCCATTCTGGAATCTTTAAGTCTGACATCAAGGTGTCTGTAGGGTTGTTTCTTCAGAGGCCTTACCTTCTTCTTTTACAGATGGCCATCTCCACCTTATGGCTTCACGGGATCCTTCCTCTTGGTAGCTGTGTCTCGGTCTCCTCTTCATACAAGGACACCAATCACATTGGATTAAGACCCACCTGAATGACCTTATTTTACCTTGACTACTCTTTTAAAAGTCTTATCTCCAAATACAGTCCCATCTAAGGTATAAAGTGTTAGGACTTTTGCACACAAATTTAGAAAGGGTATATTTCAATGATATCATTGTGGACTGGAAACAATGACCACCTGGATGTCCCTGGATCAGTCATTGAATGCAGACGCACCCTGAGTAAAAGGCATAACCTTAGGTAAAGGGGTCTGTTGAATTGAAGCCATTTTCATTTTCATAGGGGACTGGAAGCTGATATTCCAGATGGATATCAGATGTGCTCCTATAACTATCAGATTCCATCCTTTCTTCCTAAAAGTTGTTCTGTGCAAAACATCAGGGCATCCACCACACAATGCTTGGGCACTTTGGTGACCTTCAAATTGACTCATCAATTAATTTGTTGACAATTTACTGGAACATTTTGCAAATTCATACTTTAGTTAATTAAAAAGTATACCATCCTCCCCACCCCACCCCACCCCAGCAGTGATAAATGACCATTATGATTCTAAACCTTTGTGGTTTTCAGCAACAAGAGATAATCCAACTGATAAAGTAAAACAGCAAATTGGGTATCAAAGAATCCTGACTTCTTTCTCCCCTCATGGAACATCCTTGCTGCTCACAGAGTGGTCCATGCACCAGCAACAGCTGCATCATTTGGAAGCTTGTAGAAATGCAGAATCTCAGGCCCCACCTCAGAACTACCGAATCAGAATTGGCCTTGTAGTCAGATCCCCTCAGGCGGTTCTTATTCTCGCTAAAGTTTGAGAAGCACTTTTGTATGTGACCTTGGGCAATTAATTAACCTCTGTGAGCCCGATATTCCTCATCTGTGAAGGAAGGCAATTGTAGCTAGACGACCCCTCAGATCCTTTCAAGTTCTAAAATGCCGTGAAAATCTGAGCAGAGTTTGATCTTTAAAAGTAACACTGGGCCTCTCATAGAAAATGCATTGAACTTTTAGCCCTCCTGATGCAGGAACGTTCTGCTTCCTGCAAACTTGACTTCCATCTGTAATCGGCAATTAAAGTCATGGTTGAAAGGAGACTTCTGATAGCCTAAATGTAAAAGGCATCCTTGTTAATATGTCAGCTCCGCACCTTAAGGCTAAAGTAGCGTAGAGGTGTCTCAGGGTAATGTGTAAATGTGCTAGACCAACACTTATTGGAGTTTAAGAAGTGATTTGGGTGAGGCCAGCAAGAGCTATTATCAATTTCACCATTTAGTGACTTGACCCTAATAGAGAACTGACTTCTGGCTAGCCGGTATAATTTATGGCAATACTTCATTTAGCTCCAGCCATCAACAAGATAGCGATGGTGGGCAGGGTCATGGATGGGGAGGAAAGATTAGTGATGAATGAAAGATAGAAGCTTTAAGGTTGAACACCAAATTATCTCCCCATTCTCTTTGAATGAACTATTTGAAGCCACAGGCTCCCTTCTAAATTGAAACTTTCCAAATGACTAAAAACCCCAAAAGCACTTGAATGGTGATCTACAAAGAGAATTTGCAATTAAAAAATGGAAGTCAAAACTTACCATCAAAAGTTGTGTTTACGTTTCACAGAAATGAACTAGGCAAGGCTTACAAGGCTGAGGAAAACTGCAGAAACTGTTGTCTAGAACATAATAATATTAATGCCAATATACTAATAAAAATAATCACAGTTAAAGTTTATTGAGTATTTTTTTCAATGCCAGAAACTTTTTTTAATATACTTCATTTATCCTCAAAACAAAACAGTGAAGCAACACTATTATTATGCCCATTGTACAGATGAGGAAATTGGAGCCCAGATTGGATGCTCTGAATGTGGTATAGTTGCAGTAGGAACTCAGATCATCTCACCCCAATCCTTAGCTCTCTACTGTCCTACACTTCTTAGTCAGATATCGTGGGCCACTGCCACATAAATCTCCTAAGCATGTACAATAAGAGTTATAATCTTTATTTTATAGATGAGGAGAGATCAACCACCTGCCCAGATTCCAAGTTTACTTCTTGGCAAAAGAGACACTCTATCTACCTGACTCATTCAATGTGCAGAATTACCCCAGATGGTGTCAGGTCCACTCTGTGGATGGGGAGGCTTGGTGGAGAGAGGTGCAGTGATGGGGCAGAGCCCCAGGGTGCCCACGATCACCCCTCAGCACTTATGCTCCATGTGTACTGCCTCACCTCTAGATCCCAGCATCCAGGCTTTCTCCTTGAAGACTTGGTTTTCTTTCGCAGACAAGTTCTCTCTGCCAGCAGCCCAGGCAGGCCAACAATGCTGAGGAGTCATTGCTACCTCCCCAACCAGCAGCCCTCAACCAAGGCTTAGTAGGAACTAAGAGCTTCAGGCCTAAGCTCCCTTGCCCCGGGGCATGACAGCTCTGTGATGTGTTCTACACTGTCTTTCACAATTCCTCTGTGGAAGCTACTGTCTCCAGTGCCCAGAGTCAAAATTGTCTGATGAAACCCTCCTTAGCTTCCTTTCCTTCTGTCTCTTACTTCCCACTCCTGTTCCCCTAGTGTTTCCTTCTCGGTATCACCTTTCAAATACACTATTTGCCCTCAAAACCTTAATATGAATTTCCCCCAGAAGCAAACCCTAAGACAAGACAGAAGGCTCACCCAAGGTGACCTTCATATTATGAGCAGAGGCCTTGCATTATACCAAACACTAGACTAAGTGTTAGGGATATGATGATACACCAGACAGTTGGAGCCCCTACTGACACTGGGTCCATAGTCCCTGGACAAGACACTGAGAAAACAATGTCTCATAATAATGGCAGGTTATAAAGTAAAGACAGTGGCATGGGAGAGGCCAGTCTAGAAGAAATTTGTTTTTTTGTTTTTTTTTTTTTTAAACCTGAGGTCAACTACCGTGTCCGAATCACATGGCTTTTGAATGGGAGAACCTGGTTCTTTTTTTTTTTTTTTAATGGGAGAACCTGGTTCTTTTTTTTTTTTTTAATGTCTTTATTTTGAGAGACAGACAGAGGGTGAGCAGGGGAGCATCAGAGAGAGAGAGGAAGACACAGAATCTGAAGCAGGTTCCAGGCTCTGAGCTGTCAGCACAGAGCCCGACGTGGGGCTCAGACCCACAGACCATAAGATCATGACTTGAGCTGAAGTCAGATGCTTAACCAACTGAGCCCCCCAGGCACCCCTAGAAGAGATTTGTGAGTGGTGTTTCATTTATTTTTATATTTAAAAGGTGAGTCACAATGGGAAGAATGTTGCAGAGAGAGTTCCATTGAAGTGGAGAGAAGATAGATGTGGTTGCGGATGAGAGATGGAGGTCATGAAATAAAATTGGAAGGGGGGAGGCAGAGGCCAGATCTAGGAGGGACATTTACTTATGGCAAGGGCATGGGGCCTCATCCCCAGAGCAATGAAAACTTGTTGAAAATTTTTAAACAAGACAATGGAGAGACCATGCTAGCTAAAATGTGGAGACTTCTTAGGGAAGAATTACAGCTGGAAGACCAATTAAGCAAAACCAGACTTCTAGGCCAGGACTCTTATAACATACTTTGCTTTTGTTTGATGACTATGTCACTTAGGGATTGAATTTAACTGCACACAACAGAAAACCCATGTAATAGTGGCTTAAACAAGTTAGAGATTCATTTTTTTCTTTCCTACCACTAAATTCAGGGCTAGATATTTCTGGCATTGGCTTATTGGCTCAAGGATGTTGGGAATGAAGTTTTTGTGAGTAACCTGCTGTTGTCTTCATGGTCCTAAGACACTCAAATATCAACCATGATGTCTGCATCCAGATAAGAAAAAAGTAAAAGAGAGTGAGGAAAAAATGACATTGGCTACCCAAGTCCACTTTTTAAGAATCACTCATGAAAGTTCACCCAATGATTTCTGCCTCCATGAAGTGCTGTGTTGTGTGGTCCTCCCTGGTCATTCAGGAACATGGGAAATGCAGTTTTTAGCAGGGAACATGGCCACAGAAGCAAAACCCAAAATTCCATTTACAAGGAGAAGGGGGAGAGTGCCTGGGTGGCTCAGTCAGTTAAGCATCTGACTGCAGCTCAGGTCATGATCTCAAGGCTCTTGGGTTCAAGCCCTGCACAGGGCTCTGTGCTGACAGCTCAGAGCCTGGAGCCTGCTTCAGATTCTGTGTCTCCCTCTCTCTCTGTTCCTCTTGTGCTCCTTAGAGCTCAAACTCTGTCTTTCTTTCAGAAAAATAAGTAAACATTAAAAAAAATCAAAATAGGGGCACCTGGGTGGCTCAGTCGGTTAAGCGTCTAACTTTAGCTCAGGTCATGATCTCAGTTTGTGAGTTTGAGACCCATGTCTGAAGCCTGGTTCAAATTTGGTGTCTCCCTCTCTATGTCTCTCTCTGCCCCTCCTCCGCTCATGCTCTGTCTCTCAAAAAAATAAATAAATGTTAAAAAAAATTTTTTTTAATTAAAATAAAACAAGGGAAAGAGGGAAAATGGATCTTGGGGAAGCAATTAGTAGGCTCCACCAGATCTATATATACAATAAACAAATTAGACAAAGTAGCAAACCCACAAACCATAGCAAGAGAAAAATTCATGCCAATGATCATAATTATAATACTGCTTCTGTTTGCAAAGCATTTGTACTTTTCAAAGTACATTTTGTGAATTCAATTCCCTTGTTTAATATACTTAATAAAATAGTGAAGCATAAAGATATCGATGTTTCACTAAGCAGAAATAGCCCAAGAAAAGCTGAAATCATATGATAAATAGGAATAGCAGAGGAAACAAATCATCATTGGGTCTTAAATTGCTTCTTTACCAAAAATTTTTTTCTGGCCTTTGCCTTCTGTTTGCAATTGATTATGGCTTCCTGAAACAGGTGCATTTTGCGCTCATTTAAAGAAAGGACCAGGGCACTGGGTGGTTCAGTCCATTAAAGCATCTGACTCTTGACTTCAGCTCAGGACATGATGTCACGATTCATGGGTTCAAACCCTGCCTCATACTCCATGCTAACAATGCAGATCCTTCTTGAGATTCCCTCTCTCCTCTGTCTCTCTCTGCTCCTCCTAACTCATGCTCGCTCTTCTCTCTCTTTCTCAAAATAAATACATAAGCTTTAAAAATTAATTAATTAAAGGACCAAAAGTGTTGTAGAATGATGGAAAGAGGAATGTCAGGGTTCAAGTGTGGCCTGTGGGCTCATGCACACCTCCTGAGAAATGAGCAAGCTACTTTCTTTGAGCCTCAGCTTTCTCTTTTTACCAGATTTTCTACTATCTGGTAAATTTTACCCACCTTACAGACTTTAAGTGATTTCAAGACAACTTCTGGCTCCCTGTGGATTAATTTTAGTGCTTGTGAGTTCTTATCATGCTACCACTGCGGATTAGATGCTAGGAAGAATATTAGAGAAATGAATTTGCAGAGCACAGACTGGGAAGTTTTGCCTCAGCATTGAGGAAAGCCAGTGGTCATATCACCTGGGAGCGAAATGTGACTGCGCTCCTCACGAAGTGAGGAGGTTCCCATTACACTCCAGACACCACAGGCTGGGTGTCAGGAACTGAAGTATCCTGACCCCAGTGGCCTCCTTAGGCAGAAGAGCACTGGATTGAGCCTAGGGACACAGAAGAACAGGAAAACCTTTAAAGAGAGGGCCTCTGATTTTATTTCCCCTTAGAATGTCATGTTTGAAGTGTGACTAAAGTCTACTTTACCTAAAATAGTCCCTTTGCCCCGAAAGGAGCTTTGGGCAATGCGGTTGCCACAGCGACTCGCAGCTCCTGAGGAGAAAATCCCTGGGGCCTGTGGGATTGGCCTGTAGGGCAGGCCCTCTGTCGGCTTTCTGCTTCTGCCATGGGTCTCAGGCTCTGTCTCCGAATGACTGTATCTTGCCATCCTCTATCACCTGCCTGCAGACACTGGAACCGAATTGACTGGCCCCACCCCCTGCTGAGTTGGGTTAAGCAGCCCAGAGTTGACAGGAGGGGACAGGAGAGAGACCACTCGCATACATCTCAGAACGGCTGACATCTGGCCTGGGCAGGCAATTGAATCCACCAATCACTTACCAAACACAGACTTCATGCCAGGCTCTAAGCTTGGCTTTGAAGACAAAGAATGATAAATCATGGTCCTCGTTCAAGGAGTTCACGGGCAAACGGGGGAGGGTCACATAGAAGAGGCAAGAGAAGGGTGTCCAACTGCTGGAGAATATTGAGGAGTTTCTCTGCAGGGGTGTGTCTGAGTGCAGCGAGAAATAGCAGGATGAAATACCAAGCCAAGGGGTGAGAATGTCCAACGGCACAGGGGAGGGACATAGCTTGGCATGGTCCACTGGCTGGAAACAGCATGGCTAGGAACCCATTTTCAGAAAAGTATACTGAGCTCCCTCATGAACACAGAGCTAAAGAATGTGTTTATTCTGTAGTCAATAGAGAATCTTTGAAGGGTTTTGACCAAAGATAGGGTGTATTAAGATATTTATTTACATTGAGCAAGGTGGAGAAGGAACCAGAATGGATGGATGGAGCCTACGAAAGTGAGGAAGGTGAGCTAAGAAAGCAATGGGAGAGGCCAAGGGGAACGGGGTGTAGTAATGAAGATATCTTCCCGGGCAGCAAAGATATTATATCAGGTGAGAGCCAGTGCCCCTTGTACAAAGTGCACACACAGATGCCATGTCAGGTAATGTTCACAACAACTCTATTCCCATTTGACAGGTAGGAGAACTGAGGCCATGAAGGAGGAAATGGCTCACCCTAGCGGCTGACCAAGGACCCCTCAGACACAATTCCAATTTGTCAATCCAGAACAGCCTGTGGACTCAGAATTTGCAAATGAGGAGCACTTCATGGCAGAAATCATGCCATGATCAAGCCAGCCATTCCTGGAATTTCTGGAATTTCTTCCAGGTTGAGGAATATCTGGAATACTATTTATTTATTTGTTTGTTTGTTTGTTTGTTTTATGTTTTAAATGTCTTTTGAGAGAGCGAGAACATGCATACACGTGCATACACACACACACACACACACACACACACACACACACGGAGGCATGCTAGAGCAGGGAGGAGAACAGAAACAAAGAGAGAGAGAGAGAAAGAGAGAGAGAGAATTCCAAGCAGGCTCCATGCCATCAGCCCAGAGTCCAACGTGGGGCACATTCTCACAACCCAGGAGATCATGACCTGAGCCAAAATCAAGAGTCAGCTGCTTAACTAACTAAGCCACCCAGGTGCCCCCCTGGGATGCTTTTTAAGAGATCTTTCACACATGTGGAGAGGAATTTCATGGATGCTGCTGGGGCCATGCGTTTAATCTATATTCATTCTAGGGTGCTTCGAAGGTAGATTTTGAAATCAAGTCCCCAGAATTGAGATCCTTTTGCTCAGTCCCCTTCCTGAGTCACTGCAGAAGTCAGTTTTGCTTTGTCAACTCCAGTCTGAAGCAGATGTGTTTAGAAAGTATTAGCAGTATTTGCTGGAAAATATAATCATTTCCTAACATTTGTATTCATTTCTCTGAGCTGTTGGCTTATTTCTGGATATTAATTTAAATCCGCTCCTAATTTTAATTAGAGGTAGGATTTAATAGTGTTGAGTCTTTACTTTTTTTTTTTCCTTTTTCTTTTGCTTCTTCTAGGAAAGAATGTTAACTTCAGCAATCCAGGATTTAAAGTATCTGTATTTATTCTGGGACTTAACAGCAATGAGTGGGGATTAATATTTGGATAGGGAATATGGGAATGCAATCACTGTGCTTTTGAAATTAATTAAAAATGTTTTAAGATTTTTTAATGGGTTATTTAGTTATATCACTCTAAAGTAGTGAACTAGAGAGAGCCAGGTTTTAATAGAAGTCTTGGGTTTTAAGTGGTTTACAGTGTCTGGTTCTGTCTCACGTCAACACCTCAACATTCATTAACTCACTTCTGTGTCGAGACTCCTCTCCTTCTCTCCCCACTATCCTACCTTTCCCTTTACTGTGCTTCAAACCACAGCACTGCTCACTCCTCCTTACCTTTCGTCACACCCCATGCCCATTCATGCCCACATACTTCCTCACCCCGTTCCCTCTGTTTGAACCCCCTCCATGCCCTTGTGCAACCAGCAAATTCCCACGCATTATTTAAAATGTTGTTTGGGGCGCCTGGGTGGCTCAGTTGGTTGGGTGTCCGACATTGGCTCAGGCCATGATCTCGCAGTTTGTGAGTTCAAGTCCCACCTTAGGCTCTGTACGGACAGCTCAGAACTTGGAGCCTGCTTCTGATTCTGTGTCTCCCTCTCTCTCTGCCCCTCCCCTACTTGTGCGTTCACAAGTGCTCTCTCTCAAAAATGAATAAACATTTTAAAAAATAATTTTAAAAAATCTTGCTAGTAGCACCTGGGTGGCTCAGTCAGTTAAGTGTCCAACTTTGGCTCAGGTCATGATCTCACGGTTTGTGGGTTTGAGCCCCGCGTCGGGCTCTGTGCCAACAGAGCCTGTTTCAGATTCTGTGCCTCCCTCTCTCTGTGACCCTTCCCTGCTCACGCTCTCTCTCTCTCTCAGAAATAAATAAAACATTAAAAAAAATTTTTAAAAACCGTGCTAAAGCATCCTCTTCTTAGCAGAATCTTCAGTGAATCTTCCAGACAGAATTTATACATCTCTTCTTCTATCATTTCTATCATTCAGACAGCTTAGTATGTATTTATTATAAGGCACTATATTTGCATACAAATGCCCATCTGCCTTTCTGCAATTTAAGTCCTTTATGGTATTATTTGCCTCCATATCCCCTCACCTAGTAGTACCAACTAGTACTGTTCAGTTGGTACTACTGGATTTGAGCCCCACGATGGGCTCTGTGCTGATGGCTCAGAGCCTGGAGACTGCTTCAGATTCTGTGTCTCCCTCTTCTCTCTGCCCCTGCCCTGCTCATATCCTGTCTCTCTCTCAAAACTAAATAAACATTTTAAAATTTTTTAAAAAATAGTGACTCAAAAACCTGAACACATCTCCCTGCCCTACCTCTTCCAAGGGAAAGTAATGTAAGTACACAGTGAAAGTTGACTCTTTTTTGTTAACCTACCAAGTAGATTTTACTTCATTTGTCAACACTATAGGTTGAAAGCAATCACACATGGGAGACATGCTTGGTGCAGCATTTAAGCGCCAACTGAAAAAAATGACAGAAAACTATCATTTTTTATAGTTTGAAATGTACAATTTTCTATTTGAAGGAACATCATCGACATCAAGAATTGAAACTGAGGCACCTGGGTCGCTTAGTCGGTTAAACATCCAACTTTCACTTAGGTCATATTCTCACGGTTGTGGGTTCAAGCCCCACGTCGGGCCCTGTGCTGACTGCCAGCTCAGAGCCTGGAGCCTGTTTCAGTCTGTGACTCCCTCTCTCTCTGACCCTCCCCTGCTCACGCTGTCTCTCTCTCTCTCTCTCCTAGAAATAAATAAAACATTAAAAAAAAGAATTGAAATGAAGTAACAATGATATGGTCTGACTAAACATGGCAAGGAGTGGAGCAGAATTTTTCCACATGAGGAGTTTGTCTACTTTCTGCTGTGAGGGACTCAAAAGGAAGAACCTTGATCAGGAGCAGAGCCCAGCTGTTGGCTTTCTTCTGTGGCTTCTGATTGTTTCCGGACACCAACCTGTGACACGTGTGAAGACAAAGTGTATTTTAGAGACATAGAATGATCATGAGATTCAGAAGTCATAGTCTAAGTAGTTTTTTTTAAGTCAAAAATTTAACGAACATACCTAAAGCTTCTCCAACAGTGAAATTTCCCAGAGAACACTCATAGTCATTTTTTTGAAATCTGGGATTTTGTAAAACATACTGTCAAAGACGATTCTGTAGACTCAGCAACATCTGTTTTATTTTTCCTATTCTCCATGCTATTTTTTTACAATATCATAGATGAAACACGTATAACAAACACACACACACACACACACACTCATGTGTATCATGCATGAGCTCAGTGATCTGATAGTTGGCCAGTGGCTCTCCTCATATAAATCATGCAATAGCCCACATCAAGTGCCTTGTTCAGGACCTGCCAGGTAGAACGTGGTTAAGAGAAATGAAGTCCCTTTTTCTTCTTCCCTCTCCCTCCCTCCCTCCCTCCCTCCCTCCCTGAAATGGAGCAAAAGTAAACTTCCATGTTAATCTTTCTATTCTAAAAAATGCCAGGCTCTGATGTGCCTTCTAATATCCTATGAACTGAGAAACCAGACAGCTGACAATATAGGAGAAAAGGATAAATACAGTTAATGAAAACAAATGAAGATATTTCTAGAAATTTATTTTAAAATGTACACCCAGAACAAGACAAGCGGTCAGTAGAATAGACCACACTGAACAGCTTTCATCCTATATAAATCAAACATTTGTTCCACAAACATTGCTTTGCCCAGTGTGTTCTGGTCAATGTACTGGACTCAGCGGATGCAAAGATGAATTAAAATAGAGGTATCTGCTTTCTAGATTTATCCAAGAGCTAACAATCTGTTGTGAGGACTAAGACACCTAGCTTTGTAACCATCCATTTTCCCACTGCTGCGGGACAGACATCCAAGTGGATAGGGGAGACAGACCAAAGCCCAGGCCTCTCTTGGTTCTATTAGGCAAGAGTTGGTTGCAGTTATTGGCTACTGCTTTGTTGAAAAGCGCTGTGATACAGAGTGCATCATGACCTGCAGCTACAGGGGGTAATCAACAGGTTCTCAACTAGGAAGGGACTCCATGGCATGATCAGATTTGCATCCTGGAAGGGTGATATTCAGAAAGCTGTCCCTCTTTTTTTTGTAAGGTCTTCAGTGTATAGATGGTGGTATTGCAGTCTCTCCTGACCTGATGAGACAGTAATTCCTCCTTATCTAAAAGTGACACAAGTGTAGTGAAAAGTCTCCCTCTGCAAGTTCCTGCAGTCCAGTATCAGGAAGACCGCTCGGCAAACAGGATCCGTTCTTGTAACGAGGACAGAAGGTGTCAGTGGGTGGTATGAAACAAAACTGTGTGGGTAACTGAAATAAACAAGAAAACCCCATTGCTTCTACTTTTGTAGTATATTTCAGACCTATTTTACCCCATTTTCCGTGGCTTAACTAACACTTTCTGAAAATAATTCCTTTGCTGTGATTTATTGCTTTACATGCCTTCATTTGTCTGCTCATTCATTGACTACTAAGTAGCCGGCACAGTGCTAAGTGAGGCATTTTCACACACTTTATTTCATTTAATTTTCCCCATCTCCCTACGGGGTAGATGTTGCCTTCCTCATGTTCTAGATAATGAGACTGTGACTCAGAGTTGGCATTCTCTGCCAAAGCTCACAGAATTGGTCAGCTGTGGTTTTCAATCACCATTTCTTCCAGAACCACCATGATTGTTCAAGTCAGTTATGAATGGTACACTGCATGGTTGGGGAGTGTGACAGCCCAGTTACACCCTATGTGAACACCAAAGGCTGGTAGGAAGTGCCATCCAGGATCCTGCCATGCGGAGGGCCATCTTTACATCAATTCTCAACTGTCTTCAGGTATGGCACTGAAGGACTGGAGAAAGGACTTCATATACCAGCAAGTCAACAAATACACAGGAGTAACTCATCTGTTGTGGAGATTTGTTTTGTTCTCATGAAAATATGTGTAGAAAAACAAAGCATAATCATTATTTCAAGCCTTGGGATGCCTGGGTGGCTCAGTCTGTTAAAGCATCCAACTCTTGATTTCAGCTCAGGTCATGGTTTCAAAGTCATGGGATCAAGCCCCAAGTCATGTGTGCTCTATCTCTCAAAATAAATAAGTAAACTTTTAAAAAGTATATTATTTCAAGGCTTTATTTAGTTAGTAAGATCCAATTATTTGGGTTTCATTCTATAGTTACATCCCCTTTACTTTACCCAGAATCCCGAACTCCTCGGAGCAGCTGAGAACACGGGAAAAGGCAAATAATGATCCCAGAGCCTCCAGAATGCTCTTTAGAAAGTCTGTGCTCTGAAGCATAGGAAAATTATCCTTAGGGCTGATGTGCTTATTCCCTTCATTCCGTTCCTCATGTTCTCCTGAGAACCCACATAGGCTTCATTTAAAAAGGATACTAATGTGGCACCTGAGTGGCTCAGTCAGTTAAGCGTCCAACTTTGGATCAGGTCATGATGTCATGGTTCGTGGGTTTGAGCCCCGCATCAGGCTCTGTACTCAGAGCCTGAAGCCTGTTTTCAGATTCTGTGACTCCCTCTCTCTCTGACCCTCTCCTGCTCACGCTCTCTCTCTCTCTCTCTCTCTCAGAAATAAATAAAACATTAAAAAAAAAAAAGGATCCTAACATGCTTGATAGTGGTTGACCAGCCCATAGCACAGGAGGTAGCAATGGAGATAAAGGGCAAAAGGAAATCAAAAGCCCCAAAGGTTAACTATCTTTCATGTGAGGGCAGACTTCCATCCAGGCTTCAGTGAGCCCCTGAAGGATTCATCCTAGAAAAGGAGCCAACAGACCAAGTCCACAGGCCAAATCCAGCCAACAACCTGTTTTTGTAAGTAAAGGTACATGTATTGGATGACAAACAAACTCATTCGCCATGGCTGCTTGCACACCGTGATGACAAAGTTCAGTAGTTGTGAAAGAGACCCTATGTCCCGGAAAGCCCAAACTATTTTATGGCTCTTTACAGCAAAGTAAGGCCTGCTTTAGATTAATCAATGGTACAAGCATTTTTCCTGACCATCAGGTCAAACTCAATTCTGTGGGTCACCTCTAGGCAATAACTCTTTGGAGCACCTGTAGAATTACCTCATAACCATGGTACTCACAAGGTATACAGAGCATCAGCCAGTGAACGAGTTCCCCAAAATATGGCTAAGTCCTTAAGAATGTATTGATGCTGGGGCACCTGGGTGGCTCAGTCAGTTAGGCGTCTGACTTCTGCTCAGGTCATGATCTCATGGTTCGTGTGTTTGAGCCCCACGTCGGGCTCTGTGCTGACAGCTAGCTCAGAGCCTGGAGCCTGTCTTCAGATTCTGTCTCTCCCTCTCTCTCTGATCCTCCCCTACTCATGCTGTCTCTATCTCTCTCTCAAGAATAAATAAAACATTATAAAGTTAAAAAAAAAAGAATGTATTGATGCTTAAAATGGTCATCTTTTCTTTTTTTAAGAAAAATTAATGTTTATTTAGTTTTGAGAGAAAGAGCATGAGTTGGGGAGGGGCAGAGAGCGGGAGAGACACAGAATCCAAAGCAGGCTTCAGGCCCTGAGCTGTCAGCACAGAGCTCGACACAGGGCTAGAACTCACTAACAGTGAGATCATGACCTGAGCTGAAGTTGGATGCTTAACTGACTGAGCCACCCAGGCGTCCCAATGGTAATCTTTTCTTACAGGGAAATTTGCTTCAGTGGTATTAGTCGGTCTTCCTGTCTGAAATATTCCCCCAGATATCTATGTAGCATGTACTTTTCATTTCATCTGGGGCTCTGTTCACATGCCAGCACCCCAAGGACCCCTCCCCTGACCCCTGATTGAAGTAGCTACACCCTTTGTTGCCAGGTCCTCCATACTTATCTTTCTTTTCCTTCTGAGAACTGAGTGCTCACCCTGTTTGTGTTGTAGAAACCTTTGCAGATTATTGGTGGCTGCTTACCAGAACTCAGCATCTGCTGAATGAATACATGAATGCAGTCAGGCAACAGTAAGAAGCAGATGAGATGCTTACTTTCTTGTTATTAATGGTCAGGAGTATTGGAAAAGAAAAAAAAATCCCTCATTAAATCACGAACTATTTCTTTAACTCTATCGTCTACCAAGAAGTCTCACAGAACCATGGAAGAAACTATTTCTTCTGTTCTGTGGTGAGACTATGAGACAGAGTGTCAAATCCATGGGGTGAACTAGACTAAGTCAAATTCCAGATCCACTTTTTAATACTTGACTTGTTTATACATAAAATATTTCAATACATATATGTATATATACACAAATATAGTACATATATATTCAAATATTTTATAGGTAAAATATATATACATATAATGTATATAGGTGTATAATATATATACAGTATTTACATATAATATATACATATATGTATAAAATATATACTTATATAGTATATACATATATGCATACATATAGTGGATACGTATATGCACTATATCTATATCTATATAGTGGTTATGATTATTTACCACAGAGAGTTATTACAAATGTAAAGGATTTGATCTTTTTTAAAATTTTTATTTATTTATTTTGAGTGAGAGAGAGAAAGAGAAAGCATGAGTGGGGAAGGAGCAGAGAAAGAAGAAAAGAGAGAATCCCAAGCAGGCTCTGAGCTGTCCACACAGAGCCCAGCGTGAGGCTTTGAACTCACAAATTGTGTGGGATCAAAACCTGAGCAGAAATCAAGATTCGGATGCTTGACCAACTGAGCCATCCCGGAGCCCTAGATTTGACCTTTTTATACATAAAGTACTCAGATACATACACATGCCTATGTGCATGTGAATATATTCAATATCCATCTTTCATATGTGAAATGCTCAAATATTATGTACATAAATGTGGTTGGGGTTAGCTGCCGCATGGGGCTAATACTCACCGAGAGGATGTGCCCCAGGAACTAACTGGGAGTGAGGCTCTGTAAGTGCAACCGCTGGTTTGTGCACTGGATCGGGTCCCACAGAAGGGTGGCCTGCTGGATACATGTCCTGCTGCTCAGAGATGCCTCCGTGGTCCTTTAGTAAGCCCTTTGCTCCTCGCTTTTCATTTTGAAAGTAAAAATGGGAAGCAAATGTCATCTCCCAAACACTTCTGGGGCCACTGTCTCCTTTGCTGAGAAATAGAGGCTGACTCACCTCAGAGGGAATTCCAGGGCTTTTGGAAGAAGGCAGCAGTGAGTTTACTGCTTTGCACAGTGTTGCTGGTTATCATAGCCTGACTTGAAGCAGCCCCGGGACCAGCCACCTCAATAGAACAAAGCCCACTTTGTGCCTTCAGTGGCAAGCAGCCTGGCATCTAAAAGGGGCTGCTGGTCACCCCCAGCATGTGGCCAGTGCTGGCAGTCAGATGGGACAGGCCTCCAAATCAAGGGTGGGGACACATTCACCATTCTCAACCCACCGCCAAATAGTACAACCACTGTAGATTTTCGGGAAAAAAGAAAAAATATCCTTCAGCATAAAAGGCAAATTTTATGCTCTGATCAAACTAACTGCCAAGTTTTTTTTTTTTTTAATGCCGCAGTTAAAAGGCATTCTGTGAAATCGGTGCTCTGGGAGAAGGAACAAGAAGTGAAGGAATGTTCTCACCCAGACACTACCTCACTGTGGTAAGAAACACAGAATAAAATGAAATGAAATGAGAGATTTGCTTTTCACTTTTGAGGAGTAGCCAGCTCAGCAAACAAAGAGCCCTTCTTAAATTTTAAGGATTTCTAATTATGACAAATAAGCTTGACTTCAGGCTAATTGCCATCCCTAAGATTTACAACCTCCAGCTGCTTGGAGAATTTTAGTTCTTCTGTAGGATTCTTCCGGTGAATGGAGTCAATTCTTGCTTGTGTTCAGTGTTGAGGAAATAGGAGATTGCTAGTCTATTCATTCAGGTCAGTAATAACAAGCAAAACCAGACTTGGTTTCAAATCCTGGGTCTGTTACTTCATGGCTGTGTGGCTTAGGACAAGATCTTAGCCTCTCTGAGCTCCATGTTGTCATTTGTAAAATGTGCCCAATGTTGTCTGGCTTTAAAGGCTGGCTGGGAAAAGTAATTAAGATGCCATTTGCTAGGTGCCCAGAACAGAGTGGCTTGGAGTAATTCCATCTTATTCCTTGACCTCTGCAAACTACACTGTAAGAGTTGTCTGAAAACGGCTCAGCACCATAACTGGAAAACCTAAGACAAAAGTGATGGAAATTGAAGTGCTTAACATGGAGAAGACTTGAGGGACATGGAAACCATCTTCAAATATGGCTATCAGGTAGAAGAAGGATTGAGCTTGTATAGGTGACACGAAGGAGGAACAAAACAAGAATTGGCAATCATAGGAGACATACTTCAGTTTAGAATTAGAATTGAACTAATAGACGATATTAATTAAAAGAGGGTTGTGAAGTCTGACAGATCTCAGTTCTTTTATGAGTTATGTGACTTTGGGAATGTTCCTTCACTTCTTAGGGGTCAGTTTTGTTTCTGAAAAAATGGACCCAACCATAATCCTCATGATCAATTTATGACCTATATATTAAATGCTTAGTGACATAAAGCACTCTGTGCCTGGCTCATAAAATCATAATAAAATAGAATGTAATGTAAAAATATAATAATAATAGCAGCTATTAAGGTTTCCTGACATACAAAGAGAGAAGGAAGAATAATGATTCCTGGTCTTTGATGTGAGGCTTATACAGAGCTAACCATTTTCCAGGAGGGGATTTGAGCAAAGATCATTGCTCTAGAAGACTTTTTTTTTTTAATTTTTTTAAATGTTTTATTTATTTCTAGGAGAGAGAGAGACAGCATGAGCAGGGGAGGGTCAGAGAGAGAGGGAGTCACAGACTGAAACAGGCTCCAGGCTCTGAGCTGGCAGTCAGCACAGAGCCCGACGCGGGGCTCGAACCCACGAACCGCGAGATCATGACCTAAGCGAAAGTCAGACGCTTAACCGACTAAGCCACCCAGGCGCCCCTGCTCTAGAAGACTTTTAAGATTTATTCTGACATCGGAAGGCTAGGATTCCAATGGTGCTGTTATCTAGGAATTTATCCAAAGGATACAGGAGTGCTGATGCATAGGGACACATGTAACCCAATGTGTATATCAGGAGTGCTATCAACAATAGCCAAATTATGAAAGAGCCCAAATGTCCATTGACTGATGAGTGGATAATGAAGATGTGGTTTATATATACGATGGAATACTACTTGACAGTTAGAAACAATAAAATTCTGCCATTTGCAACAATGTGGATGGAACTGGAGGGTATTATAAGTGAAATAAGTCAGTAAGAGAAAGATATCATTTGTTTTCACCCATATGTGGAATTTGAGAAACTTAAGAGAAAGCCATGGAGGAAGGGAAAGGGAAAAAATTGTTTCAAAAAGAGAGGGAGGGGGCACCTAGGTGGCTCAGTTGGTTAAGTGTCCGACTTCGGCTCAGGTCATGATCTCACAGTTCATGGGTTCAAGCCCCGCATTGGGCTCTGAGCTGACAGCTCGGAGCCTGAAGCCTGCTTCAGATTCTGTATTTCCCTCTCTCTCTGACCCTCCCCTGCTCATGCTGCCTCTCTCTCTCTCTCAAAAATAAATAAAAAACATTTAAAATTTTTAAAAAAAGAGACGGAGGCAATCCATCTTAATTACTCTTAAATACAGAGAACAAACTGAGAGTTGATGAGGGTGTCGGGACAGGGAAAATGGGGTGATGGGCACTGAGGAGGGTACTTTTTGAAATGAGCACTGGGTGTTGTATGTAAGCGATGAACCATAGGAATCTACTCTCAAACCGAAGAGCGCACTGTCTACACTGTATGTTAGCCAACTGGATGATAAATTATATTTTTTAAAAAACATGATTTTTGTTTTGTTGCTTTTTACTTTGTTGGTGCATTTTTCTTAAATAACAGCTTTACTGAGATACAACCACATATCAAAAAATCCACCTTGCTGAAGTTACAGTTCGGTGGGGTTTAGTATCTCACAGAGCTGTCAGTCACCACAATGATCGTGTTTGGTAATAACTTCATCACCCCCTAAAAACTCCCATACCCATTAGTGGTCTCTCCTCATCTCCACCAACCTTCTCCCTGAGCAAACACCAATCTACTTTCTGTCTTTCGGGATTTGCCTATTCTGGACATTTCATATACCTAAGGAATCATTGGTCTCTTAGGACTGGTTTCTTTCACTTAGCATAATGTTTTCCAAGTTCATCCATATTGTAGCTTATATCAATCAATACATTATTTTTAATGACCAAATAATATTCCATTGTATAGATATACTTTATTTTGTTTAGCCATTCATCTGTTGGTGGACATTTGAGTTTTTCCCATTTTTTGGCTATTTGACTAATGCTGCTATAAACATTTGTAAACAAGTTTTTGTATGGAAATGTGTCTTCATTTCTCCAGGGTACACACCTAGAATTGGAATTTCTACTCAGAGAGTAAGGCTGTGCACTATTTTCTCCATGTCCTTTACAACCATACTTTTGTTGTCTTTGTTTTAGACATCCTAGTGGGTGTGAAATGGTGGCTTATTGTGCTTTTGATTTACATTTCTTTAGTGACTAATGATGTTGGACAATATTTTAATGTGTTTATTGGCCATTTGTATCTCTTCTTTGGAGAAATATTCTATATTTCTTTGGAAAAATATCTATTCAGACCCATCGCCCTTTTGTTTTTATTTTGGTTGGTTTGTCTTTTTATTGTTGAATTGTAAGACCTTTTTGTGTATTCTAGATATAAATCCCTTATTAGATATGATTTGCAAATATTTTCTCCCATTTCGTCATTTGCTCACATTCTTACAGGTGTCTTTTGAACAGCAAACCTTGTTAATTGTGATGAAGTCTAGTCTATCTCTATGTTTTTCTTTAGTTGCTTATGCATTTGATGTCTTATCTAAGAAACAATTGCCTAAACCCAAGGTCAAAAAGATTAAGTACGTTTTCTTCCAAGGGTTTTATAGTTTTAGCTGTTCCATTTGAGTCTGTAATAAATTTTTATGTAATTTCTATATATGGTATGGTGTAGGGAATCCAAATTTGTTCATTGCTTGTGTGTATCCAGTTGTCCCAGAACTCTAATTGAAAAGATTATTCTTTCTTTATTGAATTGTCCTGTAAAAAATCAATTGATGGTAATATAAGGGTTTGCTTTTGTACTCATGATTCCATTCCATTGTTCTATATGTTCATTCATATACTAGTGCCCCCACTATCTTGATTATTCTAGATTTGTAGTGAGTTTTGAAATCAGAGCACATGAGTTCTTCAAACTTTGTTGCTTTTTTCAGGATTGTTTTGGCTAATCTGCGTCCCTTACATTTCCATATAGATTTCATTGTTACCTTATCAAGTTCTTCAAAAGTAATCTGCTAGAATTTTGATAAGGGTTATATGGAATCTGTAGATTAATTTCAGAAGTATTTCTCTCTCTACAACATTAAGTCTTCTGGTATATGAACATAGAATATCTTTTCATTTATTGAGATCTTTCATTTCTTTCAACTATGTTAGAGTTTAATAAATCTTTCTTTTGTTAAATTCATACTTAAGTATTTTAATTATTGGCTGCTAAGTGGACTTGTTTTCTTAATTTCATTTTCAAAGTATTCATCTTCAGTGTGTAGAAATGCAATTGATTTTTGTCTCTTGGTCTTATATCTATTTAAGCTTACAGTGGGCACACTAGCCACACACATACTACCATGGTAATCAGAAAACTGGCAATCTGGTGAATTCACAAGTAAAAGATGTCAACTTTGTCTTTTGTCTCCTAAAAGCATTGAATAGAATTATATTTCAAGCCTAGATTTATCAGAAAAGGATTATATTTTGTGCTTACATTTATCAGAAAATTATTTACATTTTGCTTTTGTCTCTGGAAGATTTTGTCCGAGGAATTAGAAATCTGAATGAATGGTGGGGGCGGACAGGTAAACACAATAGCAAATCAACGACCCAGAGACAAGAATGTGTTTCACTGTGCCTGGCTCAGCCAGCTCCCTACAGTTTTATGCTCTCTTTACATGCTTGTAATAAGGAAAAGCTGAGCATAGAAGCACTTCTCTTCATTAACAATATGCCAGAAAAAGAGGGGGAGGCAGGAATATCTTAAGTCTTATTCTGTGTGTTGTTCTCAGGACAATGTTTTTAGATTATAGTGAAACCCAAAGAAATCAACGATTTTTGTTCAATCTCTACTTCTTGTTTTATGCAGTTTCAGTGTATTTTCCCCCAGACTACTTCTGCTCTTGTTCCCCAGGGACCTTATTCCATTTTCAATTTTAACACCATTCTTGTTTTCAAAATCACTCGTGCAGCACACAAAAATAGAAATGTAGGCCACCTGAGTCAACCTGAAAAAGTACCTATCCAGTACTTCCCCATCCATAAGTGCCTCCTGAGACCCTGAAACACTGCACACATCTACCCTGTGGCCCTGCCACGTGTGTCACAGATATCAGTTCATGCATCTGCCCCCACAAACCCCTTAAGAAAAAGAAGCCTGACCTCTGCATCACTGCGTCCATAGGCATCCAGGACAGTGTCTGGCCCATAGCAGATGCTTAGAAAATGTTTTCCAAATGAGTGTGCAAGGGAACTTTCTTTTGCAACTCTCAAAAGAAAGTCTTTACCTTTTCTGAGTCCCCAAACAGCTTTACAATCATAACTGCTTTGGCATAATTTTTCCAGGGATTTCTTCTGACATTTCTTCTGGGAAATAATTTTACCAAAAGTCAACAGAGTTATTGAGCACCTGCTGTGTGCAAGAGTCTGCCATATGTCACAAGGCACAGAAAGAACAGTGCTTTTGAACTGACTGGGGACATGATTTGTTTAGGTGCTAAAAATAAATGTCTGCATTGTCCAAGTTCTTACTATGTGCCAAGCATGGTGTTTGATGAATGTTACTCATTTGATCCTTGCAGCAAAGTCATGATGTGGACACTGGCATTCTCCTCTACCACAGGTGAGAGGATGACACACAGGTGGGCTGACCAGCTTGCACAAGGTCACCCAACTCATCAATGGCTGACCCAGTATTCATTCCCAGGCAATCTGACTCCAGGACATATTCACTTGACAATGCATTCCCACACACACAGGCCACAGATGACCACTCACAGGGAAAATGTTTTTTATCCTGTTAGTGATTTAGGGAAGCAAATGACTACTGGAGGCTGAGATGTCTATTGAAGGATTTGAATAGATGGTAGATTTGAGTTGGCTGCATAAACCTGAGCCAAATTTGAAGACCAAGGCAGGGAACCCTAGGCAAGTATGGACAACACTATGGAGTCAGGTTGGTGTTCCAGCCACTCTGAGGTGATGTTTGAGACTGTCCAGCACACTATTCTGGGCAATGAAGATCAAATAAGATGAAGTCCATCTTCCTGGATGTTATAGAATAAATAAATTCAAAATAAATAATACTTATCCAGTGATGAAATGTGCTTTGGGGAAAAAAATAGTTTAAGGGGATAAAAAGGGATAAAGGAAGTATTCCTCTTTTATATAGTGCATGAAGGAAATGGCCTCTCTGAGAAAGTGACATTTCACTAGACACCCAAAGAAACAAGAGGGGGTCACAGGGAAAGTTGAAGATGAGGCATTTCCAGGAAGAAGGAAAAGGAAATTCAAAGGCTCTAATGCAGAGTATTCTTACTGAGTTTGAAGAAATTCAGGAAGCTGGTATGGCTGGAGTGGACTAGGTGAAAAGATGGGAGGTGAGACCCAACAGGTAGCTGGGGCCAGGTTCTATAGAATTTGTAGCCCATCACCATGGTTTTGGCTTTTTTCCTGCTCTAGACTTGCAGTAGCTTCCCATCTGACCCACAAGGGCAACATAGGGGTCTTTTGTTTGATAAAGACCACTTTAGCTGAATCTTCCCAGGTCAAAGAGTAAATGAGCAGGTACCCAGGAATGTTGGAGGAGAAATCTTCTTAACATAAATGTTTATGTAGAGGAGCAGTGAGAATTGAAGCTGGAGAAAGTAGATTATGAGTGGTCTGGGTTGCCATGCTGACAAATTTGGGCTTTGACCCTATGGGAATCAAAGAGTTAGAGGAAGACACCATACCAAATACATGATACAACACTCATATTTCCCATCTCAAATATCTTCCTCTTCTATGTATGACGTGAGTACTGAGAGCTTTCAGATTTTTCTTAAAGTACATTCTACTAGGTGAGATACAGGCAATAAAGGAAACTCCAAACTAGCAAGAATACAGCCATAACTGATCCTGGGGCAGGTAAGATGCATTCCAGATGATTTTAATAATAGCAGACATCTTCTTAAAAAAAAATTTTTTTTTAATGTTTTATTTATTTCTAGGAGAGAGAGACAGCGTGAGCAGGGGAGGGGCAGAGAGAGAGGGAGTCACAGACTGAAACAGGCTCCAGGCTCTGAGCTGGCAGTCAGCACAGAGCCCGACGCGTGGCACGAACCCACGAACCGCGAGATCATGACCTAAGCGAAAGTCGGACGCTTAACCGACTAAGCCACCCAGGCGCCCCAATAATAGCAGACATCTTCTGAGAATTTCCTATATGTTAGACATATCCAGGCATTTCTCTGATGCATGTTTCCTGTATTATTTCATTGAATCTTGATAAGAGCTTAAGCAGTGAAGAGCACCTTGATTTCATAGATGTGGAAACTGAGACCAGGTAAGGATATACAACTTAGCCACGGTCACACAACTAAGAAAAGCAAAGTCTGGGAGCATTTTCATTAATATTTATAGTCCTCTTTTAATATCACCATACACTAGTATAAATATTTACAGCCAAGTTACTTAACTCAGGCTTTATGAACAATTCCCAGAAATTCCTAAGAAATTGTTCATAATGGATGAGCTAATATATTCTCTGTGACATGTAACTGAAAACCTGTGTTTAGAGGTTAGGAGAAAAAGTGGATGCATTGACACACAGGAAGAGACATACAAAAATGTGGGACTTGAATTCCTTCATTTAGTTTTAGTGATATTAGATGATGATGATGATGATGATGATGATGATGATAAAAATAATATTCAATTTTCATGCTTTTTATGGTAAAATTTAAAATTTTAAATATATAGTTTCCTGTATAAGATCCTTATAAACATCCAAATAATTACTCAGAAAGAAATCCATTGAGTATTTCATCTTCATTCTTTGCTTTCCAGGGGCTAAAAATGATTTGTCCAAGGTCTCACACCAGGTGAGTTTTAAGCACACTAACCACAGATATTCCTCTTCCATCCTGGGATTTTTTAAAGTTTATTTATTTATTTTGAAAGAGACGGTGCAAGTGGGGGAAGGGCAGGGAGAGAGAGAATTCCAAGCAGGCTCCACACTGTCAGTACAGAGCCCAATGTGGGGCTCAAACTCACAAAACTGCGAGGTCATGACCTGAACCAAAACCAAGAGTCAGATGCTTAACTGACTGAGCCACCCAGCCACCCCCAGTCTGGGATTTTTTAATTGCCCAGCTGTGAGTTCCAGATCTTATCTCCAGTGTAACAACCAAAAATAGGAAGGGTCAGATTGTTCACGTTAACTCTCCATCAGAAATCCACATTTCACTCCTGAAGAAAACATGACTTTCTTCTGCTTCTGGGTGTTCCATTTTGTGTGCTGGAGATTTTTCCTATCAAATGCACCTACCTCAAGTTTCTCCGTAGAAGTCAGGCATAAGAGTGATGGGTTTCTCACAGTAATGATGCCACATATAAACCAGAAACACAGCATCAGAGAACTTCCTCTTGACAACTTTTTTACCCATCAGTCTGATTTCATTTAGCAAAAGATGCATTAAGGCGAGGGGGCAGCCACTTCTTCCAGCCCTCCGGTGACGAAAGGTGATTCCCATGGATACAGCTCATCTTCCTCTCCCCCTTCCTATAGTGAATCCTACCAACTGAGCACTTAGTACCAGTCCTATCAAACACCACTGGCAAAAAAAACAATCTTTTTTCTTATACTCCTTCAAAGGGAAATGAATTCAGTTGTAGGTGACTTAGCAAAATTAGGTGCTGATTAAATTCAACTACACCAAAAAATTAGTAGAGCTTCTACTTTTTCAGGCAAGTAGAGAAGGAAATCAGCTCATTCAATATAAATAAGAGAAACAAACCCTTAGAATTTCCCGAAGAACTGAATGGAACATTATGAAAAATAAAAGTGATAGAAACACTGGTTTTACATCCCTGTGTTACCTCCTCTTAGCTCTATTATCCACGCATGTGCCCACCTGCCTGTCCATCCCGCTCTCCACCATCCCGTCCATATCCATGCTTCATCTACCATCCATGTCTGTCTATAAACTAGGTATGGAGGTGGCTAGCCTCCATTTTTAAACTTTCTTCACTGTATTTTTTAAAGTTTATTTATTTATTTATTTTTTATTTTTATTTTTATTTTTTTTTTGAGGGGAAAGAGAGAGAGCACAAGCTGGGGAGGGGAAGAGAGAAGGACAGACAGAATCCCAAGCAGGCTCCACACCATCAGTGCAGAACCCAATGCAGGGCTCACACTCACAGACTGTGACATCATGACCTGAGCCAAGGTCAAGAGTTGGACACTTAACCAACTGAGCCACCCAGATTCCCCTAGACTTTCTTCATTTTATAGAGATACATGGCAATTGTGGCGTAGACAGTGCTTCTATTCTATTAATAGACACATCGTAGTCTAAAAGACTTTCCCTGAGTTATCCTGCCATGTTCAGGGAGAGAGACTGATGAGTGATTATGCCAATTTTGTAGGAGAAACGCTGAGGAAAGGGTTAGCACATGTTCTGCGGGGACCCAGAGGGGTGATGCCTAAGCAGACTCGGAGGATGACTAGGCAAAACAGTCAAGGAAGGGAGGAGAGGCAGCATGCTAAGAACAGAATCCATCAAGATGTGGAGATATAAGACAGAAGTTAGAACCTGGTCAATCAGGAAAGACATGATCAGGACCAGGTTAAATCTTGGCTGCACTTTGAAGTTGTTTTTCAACAAAAATCATGAATGTAATTGGAGCCCTGGCCAGAGCACCTGTAATCCAAATGTAAATACTGCAGTGTGTGTTAATTCATCTTCCCAGAACACGGTCAGTGCTGATGCCACGTAAAACATTCTGTTGGTCAACAGAGACTTGAGTGTATTGTCAGTTTATATTATAAACATGAGTGCGGGCATGACATTTGACACTATCTGGAAAACAAGTTACTGTTCCAGGAAGGTCTAGGGGGAAAAAAGACGGAAAGATAAAAGGGAGAAAGTCATTCCAGCACTAGATGTGTGCATTCTTGATCGTTGCTTGAAGAGTTCGCTTTTCCGTTGAATGTGTTACTCTCCCAGGTGAAAACAACAGAGAATTTCAGTTATCGTCCAAGTAGGATTAAGAATCTGGTTTCCACACTGATGCGCGGATCTAACACTCTCTCCTCCTTGGATTCGGTCTTTTAAACACAGCCTATTAAAAGTTGCTTTAATTGGCATTTTGTTAGAAAGTTAATGCAAACTTACCAAAAATAGCTTGCGAGAGAAGCAGATAAGAACACAAAAGAAAAATACACTCTAATTGCACAATTTCTTTGCTTTCATTCAAGCTTCTTTTCAAAGGCAGTTTTAAAAATAGTGGCTCAATAACTTTGCCTTCGGCAGTCTTGTGTCTCAGTAGCCTCCATTATTCCTGGAGGGATCCTGTTGCCTCCTGCTTCTATTCTTCTACTCATGTATTGTTGGTTAGAAGGCTTTCTTATTCATCCAACCAATACTATTGACGATGCATTGCGGGACTCTCCTTGCTACACAAAATCTCAGTTTGTTTGATTTTGTTCTGTTTACCCCTTTTCCAAGAAACTGCATTTTCATATGGGTCCTCTGAGAACTGTTTATAAGTTCTATGTCAGGAAGGTTTCACTGCAGCAGACTCCAGGATTCTTTTCACAAATGCAGAGGCAAATTGCCTATCTTGTGCCCGGTAACAAAGGTCGAATGTATGCATAGCCCTCACCTCCAAAATGTTCACTGTCTGGTGGGCAAGACAGATGAGCAGGAAACGACAGTAAAATTCAGTATGTGACGTGTTACAGAGCTATGCAGAGACAAAGGGAAAGACAAAGGGACACAGTCCAGGAGAAGGGCAAAAGGAAGTTTTCAATTGCCACTACCCAGAAATGGAAGGTTTTTCATGCCATGAAATGCTATTAACCCTATGGGTTACTGGACTTGTCCAAAGCTTCTCTGATATTTCCTTTGTTTATATTCACTTTGCATGAGAATCATCTAATTACCTTTTTTTCCCTGAAGCCACAAAGGAGCCATTGACTATTTAAATTAAAATTGACATAATTTGACTATTGGCTCTTTCCTTGGCTGGATTTTTCTCCCTGTTCTGCCTCGCACTCTTCTGCTTACCTGTACCTTGCTCCTGCACAAACCCACACACCTGCTCACCTCTCTCTGAAGCAGGTGCACCAAGTAGGACTCAGAGAACCAGGCGGCCATCACATGCTGTGACCAACATTATGGCCACCGTAGCGATGATAGCGTCTGTGGAGCACTCAGCAAAGATGTTCAGTGGGTAGTATGTGCATTTCACCATCACTCGTAAGAAAACCTCAGAACAACTCCATATAGTTGGGAACATTCTCTTTGTTTTGCACATCAGGAAAGAGGTGTTCAGGGAGTCAACATTTGATCATGGCCATTTGGCTGGGAGGTACCTGAGCCTTTCTGAAAGAACTGACTCATAGGCTGAGAATGTGGGATGGACTCTAGGTTAATCAAAACTGGAGTAGAGTTCCAGCTCACAAGATTGGTGTGTCTAAGAGTGGTTCTGGAACTGTTTAAATCCCTCCTTCCTGGTTCAACTCTAAGAGTCCAGGTTGGGGGAACAGAGGTAGGAAGTAGGCAGGACTCACAAGACACTTTTGAGTCCCCAACATGCAGCTTAGAGGACTATTGCCCCGTCTATGCTCACCAGGCTCTACACTAATCTCATGTGACATGTCAGGGCTATTTAACCTCTAATGGAGGACAAGCTTTGTTCAAGATTCTATAGAAACGAAGGGCCTTGCGGGGATTAAAAGGCAGGCCTCTGAAGGGATACAGCCTATGCCTTTCTGCTCAGCCTCGGCTACAGACAACACATTAGCTGAAAGTTCTGAGCATCTGGTCAGCTTTGTTCTGGTCACATCTTACCTTCTGCCTCACTTCTAGAAATAGTGTCCTTGTCATCCCCGAGACCAACTTCCCATATGATGGCACAGTACTGGTTCCAGGCCCTAGTCTCTTTTTCTCCCCCTGAACTCCAAGATTGATAACTGGATTGCTACACTTACCCATGAGCCCAAGGCCTTATTAATTACCCTTTACTTTCAATATCCCCAATTTTTCAAGTCTGAATCCCAAACTTTCTCTTCCATGACTTCTTTTCTATTCTCAGACAGAGGATTCTGCTAAAGCTAAACATAAACTTGATCCCAGCTTCTTGATGTGAGACCTAGTTGAGGTTACTACTTTACCACTTACTAAATTCTAAGCACTTGCTGGCCTCATTCACATTGTTCTGTCTTTCTCAAAGGCTTTATTTTATTATCTACACACTTTGACCCTGTTTCTAAGTATAAGACAGGACCAGGAACTGTCACCCCACAACCTGCATAATAAAGTCTCAACCTCTTAATACACAGAGTGGATCCATGATGACATGAACCCCAGCAACCTCTTCAGCCACCTTGCTTACCATCATCTGTTGCACCTAATGTCCCAGGACCACCAAACTGTGTGCACATTCCCTGGGTACGCCACTCTGTCCATCCCACTCCCCATTTACATTTCTTGAGATGTTCTTTATTCTACTTGGCAAACACTTATTCATATATAGAGCTTACACCACCTCCTTGAAGAAGTGAAATCTGCAGTCTCTTGAGAGAATGTGTGTGTTTCTACTGTCTACTGATATTTGGTACAATCTCTGCTCCTTTCATGAATTTCTATCATTCCACTCACCTATCTCAAGAGTTCCATCCAGTGGATACATTGGTAGAAGCCTGAATTGAAATCCATTTCACTACTTAGCTAACTTATTCCAGAGCTATAAAATGACAGCCCTGGGGGCCATCATGGTTGTCAGCCATTCTTAATAGATCATGGTGCTCTTTCCTACTGAGCCTGCCCAGGCTCAGAACACTTTGTAGAGTACTGCTCCAGGCAACCACCACCAATCAATATGAATGGAAGAGGAACCTGTGTTCATCAAGATTCCATGAGAACAATAAGTAATCAAACGCCTAGGAGAAGATATTTGAAATGTAACATACCAAATGATCAGCGTCCAGATTGCATAATGCTGACAAAGAAAGAAAGAAAAGGCACATTTGCTACCTTCACTTAGGAAGGAACATTCCTGGTTGGGGGCGGGGTGAAGTGGGAGAGACTTGGGTTCCCTAAGCTTAGCATTTACGAACACTAAAAAAAAAAAAAAAAAAAGAGAGAGAGAGAGAGAGAGGATTACGGGAACCTGCAACTGTTTGATGTCAACAGCTGGTGTGGGTCAGGCTTGTGGCCCCACATCAGTTCTGTTCACCTGCTTGGTCCCAGAGCCAGCAGGCTCCAGTCTCCTGCTAACAACTTTGTATGCTTGTGAGCAGCTGGCAAGGACTTCAACTTGATTTGCTTCTTCTCGACCACTGCACCTGTCAAATAGACCAAGATATTTACAGATCAAGATCTTTACAAAGGAGCCAGAAAGGGACGAGCTTTCTGAACAAACAGACACAAAACGCTTTGACAGTGAAGGGACTTTGATGGTTCTGTCTGTTGTGGCAGCTGGGATTTGGCCATAATCTAGAAGACACGTGGTAAATGCAGTTACAGGTCACATAACTATATTTCGTGCTGAATGGTTGTGCTTTCAATGGTGAGTCCATTACATTTTTTTCTTTTATTAAGCTTCCTTCAACTGTGAAAAGGACAAAATTGTCAATGTCAACAGATTGGTCTCCTTAAAAGGGGACCTGAATAAAGAGGGGAAGATTGGGCTGAGGGACGTCAGGATTACCTCATCTGATGATATAATGTTGTTGCTTTTGCTATAATGTCCTAAGAGCTGATAAGTATTGGCTTGAAGCCCAAATGGAGCTGTAAGATTATTAGTAGAATGATAGCATTGTAGGCAGCAAAATGGTCAGACTGTGGTGTCAGGTGAGTTCAGGTTGTGCAAGTCCTGGGATTAGAGGTAAATTTCTTAATCGTCTAATCTGTAGCTAACTCATTTACAAAACCAGATGAAGGATGTCTCTTCGTGAGGTTGTTATGGAGGGGAAGTGAGATACCACTTTAGTGTTGACACTCAGTAGGTACTTATTGGGTCTGTCTCCTTTCCTTATTAGCACTCCTAAAAGAAAGCAACACTTGTGGGGATGAACACTGGGTGTTATATGGAAACCAACTTGACATTAAACTATTAAAAAAATAATAAAATAAAACAAAATAAAAATAAAATAAATTTAAATTAAAAAGAAAAAGAAAGCAACAGAGTATGCTGATCTAATGGGCCAGTAGTAAAAGCCATAGACTAACTTTAAAAATGCACTTGAGGGGAGCCTGGGTGGTTCAGTTGATTAAGCATCCAAGACTTGATTTCAGCTCAGTCATGATCTCACAGTTTGTGGATTTGAGCCCCACCTCAGGCTCTGCACTGACCATGTGGATTCTTAGGATTCTCTCTCACTCTCTCTGCCCTTCCTCCACTCATTCTCTCTCTCTCTCTCTCTCTCTCTCTCTCTTTCCCTTCCTCCCTCACTCCCTCCCTCTCTCAAAATAAATAAATAAACAAACTTTAAAAAATACGCTTTAAGGAAGTAAGCATTTGTGACATGCAACCAGAACCAGCTATTTAGGAGAATGGTGCTGATGTATGGTGAGCATGCAGGAATGTCAGCTCTTGGGGGGCCACAAGAACCTCACTGTTCATTCTGTGTAGATCTCTAGCACTTAGCTCTGCAGCAACACAAAGCAAAAATTCTCTGAAAAATGATAAAAGCACCTCTGGATAAAATATAATAGGCAGTCAGTAAACAGCTCCTCTAATCATGACCCCGGCAAGAGAACTTGGAAGACACGGTATCTGCTCCATAGCAGATGCTTGGAATGAATAAGTAAAGTAATGGGACTTTCAAAAACACGTAGATGCAAGGCAGGTTGGGTAGCAGATAAAAATAATAATCATAGAAGGTAATATGTCAACATTCACTGATGTGCTCAGAACTTTGATACACTCATTTTCTTAACATCTACCCTGGGAAAAAAAAATGGGGAGTATTCTACTTCCCATTTTATAGGTAAGAAAACTGAGGCCCAGAGAGGTTCCCTAGTCTATCCAATATCACATAATTAATACATAATGAGGCAAGAATGTGACTCTCCCTAAAGCCATTCTTCTTAAGGTTAACCCAGCCAGGTCTGATGTCAGTGGACAGTGAAGGGGGAAAAGGGGGCTGTTGTCGGAAGTGTCCAGGGAAGTAGTGGCCTGAAGGGTATGGTGCCGGGGCCTGGACTGTGGCATACAGAGCGGATGGGCAGACACAGGGGCTGTGTTAGCTTCAGGGCTCCTGCTGTGAAAGAGGTTAAGGCAGATGGCGGCAGAGTCACCCCGAGATAGGAGATGTGGAGTCAGGAAGCTGTGACTAAAATGTGGAGGGCAGATGGGGCCAGAGAAGACAATGTCATAGCGACAGCCACAGAGAGAAAGGACGTCTTTGGCAGATTATTCCCCCTCTTATTTGAGACTCCTCATCAGCTTTCCTAGTCTGGGGTTGTGCTCTCTGAAAGCTCTTGCACAAGGAACTTCCTAAAATTAAATGTTGCAAACGTTTACTGTCCTATTTACTCCGGCCGAGAAAGAATGACATAAATAACTCACATTATCCTTTTTAGGATCGTGTTGGCAAAAATATATTAGCAGATATAATTGTCTGACGCTTGGAGGAAGTGATGTTTCAAAAATAGGAACTCATGAAGAGCGAGAGAGAGAAAGAGAAAACACCTGACTCACTTTGCTTCCTGCGGCTATTTATTTTAAAGCCAAGCCTTCCCCCCCCACTCCCCCCCGCCCTGGCCTCAAGTTGCTGGCATATTTCTATATCTTATAACTCTCAAGATAGCACTTGAGAACCTCTTCTATCTGTCCTCGAGAACTTCAGTCTCTTTCATGATCACAAAATTTCAGAGTTGAGGATGGTCCCCATCCAGAGCCTGAATTGTCTCCCCGTGCGTTTACTCAAATTCAACCAAAACCACTCAGTGACAAGGGGAAACCTTCCTCCACAACAGGCCTTTCCCAAATACAGTCCGATCATTTTCATCTGTTTTTATACACCAGCGGGGGCTTCCCTGGTTATTCGGAGGAAGAGCGAAAAGCCTCAGAGACCTTGCCAAGGTCCTTCACCTCGCAGAGACGCTGCATATCCTGCGGCTACCTCTGTGCACCATCCATGCCCAGTGAAACCCACTGTCCGTGCACTGCTGGATATAGCTTGCATGGGCTCACAGGCCTGACCACTAAATTTTCAAGAATGTTATATGCTGGTTGTTAAACAGAGCTTTTACTTTAAAATGAAGGCTGTTATAGTAAAACAAAGACTATAAATACTCAAAATGTGTCATTTGTGGATGGTTTTGCTACATTGTCCTACCGTCTCTGCTTTTTGTTCCCCAAATTTATTGAGATATCATTGACATATAACATTGTGTAAGTTCAAGGTGTACAATGGCTGATTTGATGCACTTATATATTGCAAAATTGTTCCCACCAAAATGTTACCCAGTATCTACATCCTATCACATACTTACCACTTCTTTCTTGTGGTGAGAACATTTAAGATCTACTCTCTTAACAACTTTCAATGACTGTGTGTATGTATATATACATATATATACAGAGAGATAAACTTTACATATATGCATTCACATATTATGAAAAATTTTATATATATTGTATATATTCAGATATATATGCACAGTATTATAAATCAGCTATAATCACCGTGTTGTACATATCTACTTAATTTATTCATCTTATAACTGGAATTTTGTACCCTTTGACCAACATTTCCTCATTTCTTCCACCCTACCATTCAATTCTCTGTTTCTAGGAGTTCAGATTTTTAGATTCCACTTTAGACAGATATGATATCCCATAGCTTCTCTGCTCATAAGGTCATTTCAGGGTGGTAGAAATGCTGAGTGGTCACTGCGCTGTCTTTCCAAATTCACCTTCAGCCAAGCCACACTGGTAGCCTGGAATCAGACACAGAGAGAACATATACACCATGGAAACTGGCATGTGCTACACATCAGGACCTATTCTCTTCCGCTCCTCCACACAGCCTGCTGTTAAACCTTTAGCAGCACACCATTGCTTCAAAATCATGTCCATCCTCACTTCCTGTGGATGCCTTCCCCTGGTGCTCAGCCTAAGTCAGATCCTCATGTGCTGTGACTTTACAGGACTAAATTCCCTTCTTACATAGTCCTCTTCTCATTTTGTAATTGCAAAATTATATTAACAGTAAATGGCACTATTAAATATATAGAATGTACACTCTAGGAAAATAGAACTCTTGCTGGGTTTTGCACACTATTATGATGCTTCTGGCTACAAAACGATGCCAAGCTCATAAGAAATTCTTCATAAATAGGGGCATCTGGGTGGCTTGGTCGGTTGAGCATCCGACTTCGTCTCAGGTCATGATCTTGTGGTCCATGGGTTCGAGCCCTGTGTTGGGCTCTGTGCTGACAGCTCAGATCCTGGAACCTGCTTTGGATTCTGCAGCTCCCTCTCTCTCTACCTCTCCCCTGCTCACACTCTGTCTCTCTCTCTCTCTCTTAAAAATAAATAAACATTAAAAAAAGAAGTTCTTAATAAATAACTGTAGAGCAATAGCCAACTCAAAATATTGCAAGTATTTACCTTGAGTTGAAAGCCTCATGCCCTTTTGAGGTACAATAACAATTTATTATCCTAGGACATCAGTGAGAATTCTTCTTAGGAAAAAATTATATTCTTTTGGAGTAGCACTTATAAGCTCTTTGAGGTGAAAAGGAAAGCCTCCTGAGGACTGGGTGTTAGCGGGAGCTAAGGCAGAAAGGATGTGGTTAAATACCCTGCCACAAGAGATGAGAGATGGGCGCCTGATAACATGAGGCTGGAGGACAAGGGACTGTGAACTCACCAGTGAAAAATCCCCTGTGGTTGGGTGGCCAGAGAGTGGTTAAGAAAAAGGATGTCTGTTGTCTCATTTGAAGTTGTTGTTGACATGAGGTAAGTAATTCTTGGCTCTATTCTTCCTAAAAAACCTTTGGTGAAGTCCACCATGCACACAGATGCTGTGTGTGTGCACATGAGTATAAATTAAAGGAAAGGCTACATTTCCTGCTTGCACTGATAACACGGTATGCATATGATGGCACAGTAATTCAGACATGATTGGACGTGAGCAAGAATTGAGAATTCAAGGTGGCCATAATCAGGGAAGACTAGGAATATAGAGAAGGCTTCTTGGTGGTTTCAGACTTACAATTCATGAGGTAGATAAGACTTTAAGTTGTTTGTTGTCATTATGTTTGTTCCTCAGATCTTCAGGTGCTGGAAGACTTGTAGTGTTTTATTTTTAAACCTAGAGACCAGAAAATACTTCATTTGTGTCTGAAATACCCCTTTGAGGAAAGAGAAAGGGAAAGTTTGGAGCCAGCCAGACCTATATTCAAATGCAAGATTAAAAATGCATTTCCCCAGTTCAAGGTCATTATAGTCATCCAACAAGAGCTACTGGAGGCTGAGTTTAAAGGGAGCAAGAAGGGAGGGGTGACAGGTTTTAAGATCTATTTTAGAGATCCCATCATCAGTAAGACTTGTTAATAGATTAATATCTATTGAAAATGAGGGAAACAAAGGACTCCTAAAAATCACCCAGATTTCTGAGTATAGTTTCTAAGGGGATACTGGTATCATTTAGTAAAATGGGGAAAACACAGGGACACAACAGTGCAGAAGAGAAGTCTGCACAGTGTCAGTTCAGTGGAGCAGCTGTGGCCCCTCTTAGAGCAAGGAAGCCATAGATACTGGGTGCAAACCTTTCACTTAACAGATGGGTGCCCAGAAATACTCATGGTGAGGTGGGGTGACTGAGGCCACACAGCCACTGCCAGCACACTCACTGGCCATGGCTGTTGGTTTCTACTCTTCAATCCATGTTGTACTGATCAGCATCCTGTGGGTGTACTTGGACAAAGTTAGAGGTTTGAGTCATATGAATAAATGTTTATATTTCAAATTCATTTCTTTTTGAGAAGCAAACGGCAGTAAAAATATTGGCTGGAGAATGATTTTAAAAACTGTTCCGGGAAATTTCCAATATGCATCTTTCATGACTTATTTATCTCATCTTTCCTCCTTGCAAGAATTATACATTAAACATTGAATAAAATGTGACTAAGTAAATATTATGAAAGAAAGGGGGCAGAGGGGACAGGTAATTGTATATAAATTACCTTTTTCAAAAAATGTAGTGTTGTTCTTGTAGTTCAAGTTTTAATAAACATCAAACACTAGGAAAATACAATTCAGATGTGACTTCCAAGAGCTTACAGTATCAAGAAGGTACAGAGATACTGTATTCAAAGCTACAAAGTACCAAATGAGACATAAATAGACAAAATCAGAAGAGGAAGAAATCATGCTCACCTAGCAACGATCCAAATATTTGAGTATGAGTTGCTAATAGTGGTTATGTACTGTCAGGAAACCAATAGAAATCATGATATAAAATGCATATGGATTGAGGCTTATGGCAAAAAAAAACATGGCTCTACAGGATAATGAATTGCTGTGTAAAATAGTTAAACTTGGATAGGTTTGGTACATGATAAATAAATAATAAAATCACAAATATATTTAGATCAACTATACAAATGCAACATAACTGTACAAAACACATGGCATGCTAACATCCTTCTAAACACAATTTCACAAATTCTGGCTTGGATGATACAAGAGAGGTTTTTATGTGGGAGATGTGTCAGAGCATACCAACGTTATCACTATTGACACTTAGGGCTGGATAACTGCTGTGTGAAGTTCTGTGCATTGTAGGATGTGTAGCAGCATCCCTGGCCCCTACTAAGCTTAGGGATCCGAAGCCCCTCCCCCCCCCCAGTTGCACAACCAAACAAATCTTCAGACATTGTCAACTATCCATTGAGAGGCAAGAACTTTTTGAGAATCACTGAGCTAAACCCACAAGTCATAAAAGATTTGAGAGACTCCTATGAGCTCCTAACCACGTGAGCTGGGGCACGTTTCCCCAGCTTTCCTGCCTTGGTGGACTCAATTCTGAAACAGGCAGGTGTGAGCAGGTGTGTCCGGGGGTACAGGGAGGAGCTGGGAAGGTGGTGCCCGTGACCCTGAGAACCATGTCTAGCACAACAGGAGGATTTAACCAGTGTTGTGCTAGTTGCTAGGGATCATCCCATCTCGTCCACGAGTTTGAGCAGAATCGTAAGTGCACCCTCCTCCTCAGGCCATGGGACAACATCAGCATTTACTTAAAGGGTCAAAGCTCCTTTCTTTCTATCCCTTCATCACTCATTTCTTCTCATGTTTCCTTTCTCATATGGGAGAAACTCAGAATGGGGTCTCTTTCATCAAATATTTTTGTGCATGTGTATGCTTTTCATTTAAATAAATTCCATTGAGGGCCTGAGTGGCTCAGTCAGTTACGCGTCAAACTTCGGCTCAGGTCATGATCTCACGGTTCGTGGGTTCGAGCCCATCATCGGGCTCTGTGCTGACAGCTCAGAGCCTGGAACATGCTTCATATTCTGTGTCTCCCTCTCTCTCTGACCCTCCCCTGCTCATGCTCTCTCTCATCAAATAAATAATGTTTATTTAAAACACTAAATAAATAATAAATAAATAAATAAATAAATTCCATTGAGTAATAAACTTCCTTTCTTATTTCCTTCCTTCCCTCCTTCCTTCCTTCTTTTTCTTTTCTTCCTAAGACTATGTTTTAATATTGATCCATGGGTACCTCTATTTCAGTGGTTCTTGACCTCAAGCATACATCAGAAGCTTAGGTCTTCATAAAAGAGTTTGCTGGGTCCCACCCCAGATTTTCTGATTCACTGAGATGGGAACAATGAGTTTAGGTTTCTAACAAATTCCCAAGGGATGCTTAACCCGCTGGTCTCAGTCCCGCAGCTGGAGATCCATTGTTCTGGTCCATGGCTTCTAGCTGCTGCCTCAGTGTTGCACTCATTCATTCCTCCAGTAGTGAAGGAGCTTCTCCATTTCTCTGACCCCAACAGTGCTGTCATCAGCATCACCCTGTACCTGTCCCCCCCCACAGGGCTGTGACTTTCCCTAGCTCTGTACTAGCAATGGCCTTGCTGGCCCATAGTATGCATGTGTCTTTATCTCAGTAAGTACTGCCTGATCACACTCCAGGCTGGCTGAGCCCGGCTATGCTCCTGCTGTGTGAGCCTCACTTGCTTTGTCCTCATTCAACAGAAAAGGAACTATGAATCAGGAAGCAAACTAACCTGACTTCGTCTGCTCCCACCTTTAACATGGCTAGTGAGTGAGGAGTCCTGGGTGCAAGCCCCAGTCTCAGTTCACTCTGCTGGTTGCTTAGAAGGTGATATTTCAGGGGCTTTATGTTCTGCCACAGAATTCTCCACAATTCTCAACCCTCACCCTGAAGTGTGTGCATTTATATTCCCTGAACCTCACAACATTATGTTGACCAAAAAAAAAAAAAAAAAAAGTCATCATTCTGTTGAGAATTTTACCAGTTAAAGAGCAGAGGCACCTGGTCTCCATGAGCTCCCCGAGGATTGGATTGTATCTCACAGCCTGATCAAATTCCAGTTTTTGTGTGGCACAAGAGTCAATCACTGTGACATATTCCCCATCCCTGCTTATGCAGCCTCAGACTTCTGTCTTGACCTCCACAGACAGGTGCTGTGTTTAAAGAAAGAATTGCAGACTTGATGTGATGTTCCTTGGATACCTATGGTATGTTGGTCTGTCACTTGTATTGTGACCTTAAAAAAATATCCTTTACTTATATATGTCCACTGGAGTTGATGAAACATCTTCATGGCAATGGTCCCATTTGGCCTTTTTTGCCTCTGCTAGGCAATACCAGGTGATGTCATATTCAGGTGGAGGATGAAGTTCAATAGGTGATAAGAGATGGGGCTAAAATTCTAAAGTGGCCAGTTGGTGGGAATGCAAACTGGTGCAGCCCCTTTGGAAAACAGTATGGATGTTCCTCAAAAAATTAACAGTAGAACTCCCCTAGGACCCAGCAATAGCACTGCTAGGTATTTACCCAAGGAATACAGGAGTGCTGATGCATAGGGGCGCATGTACCCAATGTTCATAGCAGCACTCTCAACAATAGCCAAATCATGGAAAGAGCCTAAGTGTTCATCAACTGACAAATGGGTCAAGAAGATGTGGTTTATCTATATAATGGAATACTACATGGCAATGAGAAAGAATGAAATCTGGCGATTTGTAGCCACATGGATGGAACTTGAAGGTGTTATGCTGAGTGAAATGAGTCAGGCAGAGAAGGACAGATACCATATGTTTGTACGTATAAGTATTAGGAGCAGCTTAAAGGAGGACCATGGGGGAGAAGAAGGGGAAAAATAGGTGGGGAGAGGGAGGGAGACAAACCACAAGAGACTCTTGAATGCTGAGAACAAACTGAGGGCTGATGGGGGTGGGGGAGAGGGGAAGGGGGGTGACTGGCATGGAGGAGGGCACTTGTTGGGATGAGCACTGGGTGTTATATGGAAACCAACTTGACAATAAACTGTTAAAAATTAAAATAAAATAAAATTCTGAAGTGGCCATGTCTTTCCCCCTCCATCGTACTCTGAAACATTTCTGGGCTTCAACTTTATTCTCCATAAAAAGAGTAATATGAAGAAGTGGTTGGTTTTTAATCTTTAATAATTTTACAATTGAAATCTTAATTACACCATACATAGGCTGAATTGTGTCTCCCCCAAATTCATATTCATAACCCCCAGTATCTCAGAATATTTGGAAACGTGATCTTTGCAGATGTAATTAGTTTGAATTCAGTCATAGGGGCCCACTCTACTCCAATATGACTGTTGTCGTCATAAAAAAAGGAAATTTAGGCATAGACATACACAGAATGATGTAGCAGAGCCAGGGAATGGTAGATACAGCCAGAAAACCACCAAAAAGTAGAGCAGAGGCCTTCTCCTTTAGCCCTCAGAAGGAATCAACCACATGAACTGCGCAAGAATAAATCTCTATTGTTCTAAGCTCTCCAGTTTATGGTACTTTATTATGGAAGCCCTAGGAAACTAATGTACACCCCTATAACACATTCACCACATCCTAACTGGTAGGCCCCTTTCCTTTCAAATATAGTCCCTACATGTTACACAGAATGTCTCTTTAGCTTGGATGGTAGCAGTGGTGGAAATGATGGTAGAGCTTTCTCTGTCTACATCTGGGACCCATCTGGGGATAGTCAATCCTCATTGCTGAGGAGATGAACAGGCGTCTTTGTAGGCACTGTCAAGCCAGAGACTAGAAAGAGAAGGACACCCTCTTCTTCCCATTCCAGAGACTGTTTTGCTCACCCATCTTTACTTTGAATTCACACTGCACCAAATGATATTAAGGCCCAGCAAATGTGCCCTAAAGTGATGTAATCCTGTGAGCCCTGGGCCAGGTATAAAGTGACAGAAAGTAGAGGTTGTATGCCTGCATAAGGCATTAGAATTAAGCAATCTTTTCTCAATGCCAGGGTGGGTCAGTTGGTTGAGTGTTCAGCTCTCAATTTTGACTCAGGTCATGATCTCACAGTTAATGAGATCAAGCCCTGTGTCAAGCCCTGTGCTTAGCATGGAGCCTGCTTGGGATTCTCCCTCTCCCTCACTCTTTCTTCCCCTCCCCTCTTTCTCTCTAAAAATAAATAAATAAAGCTTTCAAAAAAAAAAAAAACCTAAACAATCTTTTCAAAAAACATCTCGCCCCATCGGTCACAGTTAGTCACCCTTGGCTTAAACAAAATGCATCTTTAGCAAAAGGACTCATTTGTGAGCTCAATGTGCTACCAGAATCTGAAGAATTATGCCCTTTGTCTGGGTTGTTTGGCTCTTCCATTTCATAAGGGAAATAGGTGTTGAGCTCAAAGGCAGAGGATCAGGGACACACCCATTTGCTCTATCACCCCCTGGCTGTTCTTCAGATTCCACCCATGGGCCTCTCCATTTCTTCACTTCTTTCTCCACGAGTGTACTGTCTCTGCCATCTTCCTAGGATCTTGCAACTCTCACCTCCAAAATAAAACACATAGTTTGTTGCCTGTTAGCACCCTCTTGGGTCTTCAAATTTTTTCAGTCCTAGACAATTGCATTTGAGTGGCCTTTCTCTTATCTCCCATTAATAATCCCCTCCTGAGGGAAAACATGGGTTCTGGGCATGAGATCTACTGGGTCACCAAGAAAAGGTAAGACTCTCCTTTCACATTTGGAAAAGAAATGATAGGGTAACGTGAGCCCTGGGCTGTATCTGCTCCTGCCTTGGAGGGTCTCCAAGCAAACCCATCTCTACATCACTGGCACTCTTTCTTTCCCAAAGCCCCATCTGATTAATTGTTTAATTTGCCCGATATTGAGCACCTACTCATTATTGAGCACCTACACCTACTGTATACCGGCCACTGTTGTAAGCACTTAGCACACAATAGTGAACAAAACAGTAAGGTTCTCTGTTCTGGTGAGGTTGGTGCTCCAATGGGGATGGGGACAGAAAATAAGCTGAAAATATAATAATCAAGTGAGGCATATATTCTAGGAGATGTTTTGAACCATAAGAACAAAGAAAAGTAGAGAAAGAAGAAGAGGAATGGAGAGTATGTGTTGTAGAATTAAATGGGGTGGTTCTCTCCAAGAGAGTGACATTTCACAGAGACTTGCAGGATGAGGTGAGGGAGTTATCCATTCAAATATCTGGCAGAAGAGCATTCTGGGAAGACAGAATAGCAGGTGCAAAGATCAAAGACAGGACCATGACTGGCATGTTTGGGGAGCAATGAGGAGCCCAGTATGAGCAGAGTGAAGTAAAGGCAAGGGAGAGACATCTATGTGACCTACATGAGGAATTTATATACACAATAAATAAATCTTTATATATTGTCCTTTCTAATAAGAGATAATTTTGTTGAAAGCATCCTTCAACTCCTTGTACCCTTGTTCTAGAATGTCTCACAAAATACCCTACACTGAAATTCCTGGGCAAACTCATGTCACCTCCACACACAAAAATAACCAAAGCCACATTGCCTTCCCTGCTCCCTTGCCCTCTCCCTGACCCCTGAGGTATTCTCAGACACTTCAGAGAGCACTAGAAGTTCCATGAACATAGATTAATGTGATATAACTGGAAGAGATACAAGAAGTCCTACCATTTAGTGATTTCCTAACCAGCTGCTTCAGCAAACATTTATCTACTGTGTACCAGTAAGTAATATATTAAATTACAAACATGGTTATTATTAGCAATATTATTATTACTGTACAAGAGTCCAAAAATCTAGGAATACTATAATGAACAAGAAATAGCCCCTGCTTTGAGTTAAAAAAAAAGGTAGACAGAAATGAAAAAAAGATTTCCCATAATACAATAAGAGCTAGCATTCCTCAGTGCTGCAAACATTCCAGTTTTCTGAGTATTTTCCCTGTGTTATTCCTCTCAACCCTTATCTCAGTTCTGAGACATGATCTTATTCGCATCCATCAAGTCATAACAAAAAAGAGACTCTGAGAGGTTAACAAGCTTCCCTGAGTGAAAACAGTAAGTGTGTGGAAAAAGTGGAATTCCTCCTCTCTCTGATTCCTGAGCCTCCTAATACACTTGTTGGCATATGATTAGAACCTGAGCAATGCATAAACTCAAGAGCTGCAGAAAAAGAGAGAAGCAGCCATCCACTCTCTCTCTGTGGAATAACAAGAAAGTCACCAAAAGCTACAGAACAGTGGTGCTTTAGGTTTACAAGTGGAGAAAGGGTTTCTGTGAAGGAAACACATGCAGAGAACATGCAAAGCACAAGGAACCTAGCTGAGCCACTGGGAGATGAGGTGGGAAAGGGAGTTTGGGGCCATGTTTTGGAAGCCTAGTGATCCCTGTTTAGAAGCTTCCATTTCATAGCAGGTGTAATCAAATTCCATCCTGCAGAATGTACAATTTCACTCCACCTTTTACAAAATTGGTGAATTCTTCTCCTTTTCCATTGTGTATCTACCTATTTCTTGGGTTGTCAGAAGGCTAATAATTTGGTACCCAGCTCTGAAAACAGACTTCCTTTATGTAGTCAGTGAACAGTTATAAAATGAATTATGTATATATATATACATACATATATATATATATATATTCATATTTTTATGCCAACAACCTAGCAAGCTTTGGCAATAGAATAGGCACTTATCAACATTGGGTAGTTGATTGGTTTGTGGACTTGGTGGTTGGTTGGGCTGGTAGTGTATTTGATGAAATATATAACTGAATTACTATAAGCTTCCTAAATTCAGAATCCTCCATTCCCCTACTGCTTAATACCATACCTCATATACACTTGGTCTCACTAATTACTGTTTGAATGAAAGATAAGATGAACAAGTGAATGGGTACGTTATATATGAATGAATGTATGAGCATATATGAGTCGGCAAATCTACTGCATGGACAGAATAGGTGAATGAACAAACGTGTCAATGCTTCTACTGACCTGTCTTTCCCTACAGGGAGTAGAAACTTTTACGTGCACACACACCACATTCTCTCTATATTTCTTTCAACCCCTCTCTTCCAAGACACAATCCAGAAGTAGCCCCAATTGCAGGGAAGAGGACTATGTCACTGTGTTTTCATCATTTTGTAATTAAAATTTTAAACTTTGAGATTATTATTGAATCTCGTGTAGCTATAAAAAATAGAACAAAGAGCTCTAGTGTGCCTGTTACTCATTTTCCCCCCAATAGTAACATCTTGCAGAACTATAGTACAGTATCACAACCAGGAGATGGACATTGAAAGAGACAAGATACAGAACATTTCCATCACAGCCAGGATCCCTCATGATGCCCTTTATAACCACATCCCCTTTCCACCGCCTTCCCTTCCCTATATTCACATTCTTCCTTCCCCCTTCCCATCCCTGATAACCATTTATCTGTTTCTCATTCATAATTTTTTTTTCATTTCAAGAATAGTAAATAAATAGTATTGACTTCTTTCACCCAACATAATTCTCTGGAGATTCATCCAAGTTGTTGTGTCTGTCAATAATTTATTCCTTCTTATTGCTGCTTAGTATTTGATCTTAAGGATATACTACAGATTATTTAAACATTTGCCCATTGAAAGACATGTGTGTTCTTTCCAGTTTTTTATTAATACTATTAAGAATAATACCTGTATTTGTGCTCACATGTTTGTGTGAATGTAACTTTTCATTTCTTTGGGATAAATGACTAGGGGAAGAGAGGGGCAACTGTTAGACATTAGTGTTTTAAGAAATGGTAAAACTGTCTTCCAGACAACCTGTAACCTTGTACATGAGTGACACAGAGATGATGTAGAGAAATCAGATCACTCACACGTTGCTGGTGAAAACGTAAAGTGGCCCAGGTTCTCCATGCAGCCACTTTGTTATATTTCAGCCATTCTGATAGGTTATGTATGGAAATCTCATTGAGGTTTTAATTTGCATTTTTTCTAATAGCTAATGATGTGGAACATCTTTTCATGGGCTTATTTGCCATCTGTGTATCCTCTTCTATGAAATGCCTGCTCATGTCTTTAGCCCATTTTCTAATTGAATCTTTTCCTATTGAGTTTTGAGAGCTGTTTAAATAGCCTAGATATTAGTTCTTTGTAAGATATGTGGTTAGCAAATGTTTCCCCCCAGTCTATAGTTTGTCTTTTATTCTCTTAGAAGACTGTTTCAGAGAAAAAGGTTTTCATTTTGATGAAATCCGACTCATCCATTTTTCCCTCTTAAGAATTACACTTTGGGTATCAAGTCTAAGAACTCTTTGCCTAACCCTTGATTCAGATTTTGCCCTCTTTTTTTCCTAAAAAGTTTTATAGTTTTACATTTAAGTTCATGATCCACTTTGAGTTAAGATTTATACAAATGGTGAGACTTAAGTCGAGGTGCGTTTTTCTTTTTTTTTTTTTTTTGCCTCTGGATGTCTAATTGCACCATTACCATTTATTGGATACACTGTCTTTCTGCCATTGATTCACTTTTGCATCCTCATCCAAAATCAGTTGGACATATTTGTGTGGATCTATTTCTGGATTCTCTGTTCTATACCATTGATCTATGTGTCCTTCTTTCTCCCAGTCTACACAGTCTTGATTATTTTAGCCATACAGGTCTTGCAACTGGGTAAACTGATTCCTATATGTTTTTCTTCAAAATTGTTTTGGCTATCTTAGTTCCTTTGCCTTTCCATATACATTTTAGGACAATCTTATCTATAGCTACCAAAAAAAAAGTCTTGTTGGGATCTTGATAGTGATTGGGTTCAGCAAATTCCCAGCAAAAAAAACCCACAAACAAAATTATTTATACTCCATACACTAGCGATAACGTGTGGACACTGAAATTACAATACCATTTTTAATCATTACAAAGAATAAAAGGACGCTGAGTTATAAATCTAAGAAAACATGTACAGGATTGGTATGTTAAAAGCCACAGAATACTAACGGAAAAAAATACAAGGTGATCCAATTAAATGTAGAGACATACTTTGTTCATGGATTGGAAGATTCAATATAGTGAAGGCTTCTATTTCTTCAATTTCCTTAATACTTACAGGGCAATTCATATGATCTATTTCATATTGGGGCAATAGTGGGATTTTGTATTTTTTGAAGAATTAATCTGTTTTCCCCCAGATAAAACAGAATTAGCCTGTTTTATCTAGGTTGTCAAATCTACTTGTGTACAGTTGTTCATGGTATCCCTCTATTACCTTTTTGATACCTTCAGGGTCGGTAGTAATATCCTCTCTCCTTCCTGATAGTGGTAACTTCTGTCTTCTTTTTCTTTTTTTGTCAATATTTCTAAAAGTTTGTTTTATTGATCTTTTAAAAGGAACAGTTCTGTATTTCATTGATTGTCTATAATGTTTTTCTCTCAATTTCATTGATTCCTGCTTTTATCTTCATTATTTCCTTCTTTCTGTGTCCTTTGGGTTTATTTTGTTCTTTTGTTTTTTTCCTGGTTTCTTAAGATAGGAATTAGATTATTGTTTTGAGATTGTATTTTCTCTTAAATGTAGTTAGAGCTATAAATTTCCATCTGAGCATTGTTCTAGCTATGTCTCACAAAATTTTGTATATTGCATTACCATTTTCTTTCAATTCAATGTATTTAGCTAATTTCCCTTAAGACATCCTCTCTGACTCATGAATTATTTAGAAATGTGTTGTTGAGTCTCCAAGTGTTGGGAGATTTTCCTGTTATCTCTATTAGTTATTTCCAGTTGGTTGCACATGGGTCAGAGAGCACATAATATAGGATTTGAAGTCTTGAATTTGTTGAGGTTATGGCCCAACATGTAACCTATCTTGATATATGTTTCATGGGTCCTTCAAAAAATATGTATTGTGCTACCGTTGGGTGCAGTGTTCTATAAATGTTGATTACACCCTCTTAATTGATGACATTGTCAAGTTGTCAAGTTCTTCAATATCCTTCAATATCCAATATCCTTGTTGTCAAGTTCTTCAATATCCTTGTTGATTTTTTTGTTTGGTTTTTCTACTAATTTTTGAGAAAGGGGTGCTGACATTTTCAACTGCATCTGTGGATTTGCCTATTTCTCCCTTCAGTCTTATCAATTTCTAGTATCCATATTTTGCAGCTGTTTTTTTGGTGCATACACATTTAGGATTGCTACATCTTCTTGGTAGGTTGGTCCTTTTATCATGTATGTTCCTTTTTTTCTGATAATGTTTTTTCTGAAGTCTTCTTTATCTGACATTAATATACTCATGTCTACTTTCTTTTGATTAATATTTGAAAATTTGAAAATTAATTAAATTTAGAAGATTAATAACTTTTTGCATGCTTTTACTTTCAACCTACCTATGCTATTTCATTGGAAGTGAGTTTCTCATAGACAACATATAACTGTGCCATACTCATGAGTGTTTATCCAATCTGGCAATATATGTCCAGATTAAATGTCAATCTGACCATTTACATTTAATGTAATTACTTATGGTAGTGCTTAAAATTGACATGGAGTTTTTGGTTTCTGTTCGTTCCTGCTATTTGCATTTCTGTCTTCTTTTACCTACCTTCCTGCAGACATTTTTTTTAGAATTATATTTTGATTTATTTATAATTTATTTGAATATATCCTTTTGAGTGGCTTTTTTGGTGGTTACTCTAGGTATTAACATTAAATCAATCTGAAAACTTATCATGTTCTACTGGTGGTGCCACTTCAAGTGAAGTGTAGCAACTTTACTTCCCATCACATCCTTCAACTCCCTCTCACTTATAATGGCCTTAAGTATTCCCTCTGCATACATTTAGAGCAACCCAATGTTATAGTTTTCTCTTCAACCCTCACACAACCTGGAAGTCTCAAGAAGACACATTTCCTGTGTCCATATTCTTTAACATTTCCTTTCTATTTACAGAGCTTCTTTGAGCCGTTTGTTAGTGTAGGTATACTAGTGATGAATTCTCTCCATTTTTCTTCACCTATGTATGTCTTGATTTTCCCTGCATTCCTAAAATATATTTTTACTATATATAGTATTCTGGCTATATAGTTCTTTTTTTTTTTTTTTTTTCAGCATTTGAAAATGTTGTGCCATTTACTCCTGGTCTCTATGATTTCTGATGAGAAATTCACTCCCATCCAAATGTTCCCCACCACCACCCAAGAAGTCAGATATTAAGTAATTTTCCTCTTGATACTTACAAGATATTTTGTCCCTAATTTTCAGAAATTTGACTATGATGTATCCTGCTGTAGATTTCTTTGGGCTTACCTTGTTTGAGTTCACTCAGCTTCCAGAACATATAGGTTTATGTCTTTCACAAAATTGGGAATTTGTCAGTAATTACTCCTTTGGGTATTTTTTCATCTCTGCCCTCTTTCTTCTCTTCTTGTGGGAACACTCATGACAGCAGTATTTTAGATTTTTTTTGTTATAGTCCCACAGGCTTCTGTGGCTCCCTTTGTTTGCTTGTTTCAGCCCATTTTCTTTGTATTGTTCAAACTGGATCATTTCTATTGTTTTCCTTCCAGTTCATTGATTCTTTCCTCCTCCCCTTTCCATCCTGCTATTGAGCTCACCCATTTAGGCTCTCATTACAGCAATTGTATTTTCACTTTTAAGATTTCTATTTGGTTCTTCTTCACATCTTCTATTTCTCTGCTCAGAATTTGCATTTCTTCACTAAGATTCTTATTTTTCATTTGTTTCAAGCATGTTCTTAATTGCTTGGTGAGGCCTTTTTGCAATAACTCTTTAAAATCTTTGTCAGATAACTCCGGCATCTCTGGCATCTCACTCTTGGTTCTAAGGATTGCCTTTTTTTCCAAGAACTTCCTGGTTCTTGGTATGATGAGTGATTTTAAATTGGAATTTTACAACCTGGGTATTATGTTACAGGACTCTGGATATTATTTAACCCTTATGTTTTCATTGGAGTCCTCTGATGCCACTCTGACAAGGAAAAGGGCGGTGCTGCTTCTGTAGTGCCAGGAGTAGTCTGAGTGTGGAAGTCTAGATTCCCCTTGGTACCCAATGGAAGGTGCACTGGTGGAGGTAGGAGTTATCCTCCTGACTAAGCCTCATTCATAGCCCTCAGTTTGGGGGCTGAGAGCTAGGAGTGCCTCATTACAACACCCACTAGACCTCCTTTGACATATCCAGTGTATGGATGTGTGATGAGCACCTCATTACTGCCCAATGACATTGGAAATCAAAGAACCCTACATGGTCTCTACAGACACTGTGATGACGAAGGGGCTCATTACTGCCTGTCAGCTCCCTCCTCAACCTCCTCTGACATTACTCCAGCAGGAGGTTTGGAGCCCCTTGTTACATTCTGAGAAGACAGAAGCCTAGCTCCTCATTCAGACTTTGCTGGCTTGGGTGGGTCACAGGTTGTGTGTGTGTGTGTGTGTGTGTGTGTGTGTGTGTGTGTGTGTGGTTTTTGGCTATAGTAAGTGGTATTTTCTAGATGTTTTCTGTCTTGCTAGCCTGCCCCTTTCCTGTTCCTCTGGGTAGTGAGGTTAGGCATTTGTTGAGGCTGTTCTTGTCTGTGCCTGTTAGCATTTCTGAGTTGCTGGCTTCTTCAGCTCCAAGTCTGGGACATGTGAAGCGAAAAGAAAAGTCAGAGTCTCATCATCTTGTTTCTTATGGTGGTCTAGAGGTCCTCAGCCACTCTACCATCTCCTCGTGTTTCAGTTTCCGCATGCTTTTGTTAACATAACATCCGAAGCGTTTGACGGAAAAACAGGTCAAAGTGCATCTCCTCCATTTTCTTAGAAGGAAGTGTCTCAAGACATTTTTCAAGATTCCTATAGAACTATTAAATAGCTCACACTTTCAGCCTCAATTGAGACATTTATGTATTTCTTAATAACCCATTTACCTGACTTAACCAGAATTTCAAATCTCAGAACAAACAAAAAGTCAGCAGGAGGGGAAGGGACAAAGTCATAGAAGTTTTCCTGAGCCAGGAGAGTGTTAATGTTGCCACTTATAAAGAAGAAACCACTTGAGAATTAATTCAGATAGAAACTGCTTATTTTTTATTTAATATTGCTGAAACCTCGATTCTGCAGCATTCACTCAGAAATCCCAATTTTAAAAATAATCTTGCATACTCAACTTTTGGCTAGATATCATTAAAAAACTCCCCTACCTTTTCAAACCATAGAGACTCAGGAAAGGAATTAACTTCTTGATGACTCAGATTCTAATTCTAAGCTGCTGGGGCAGCTTTGCTTTCTCTCTGCCAGGCAACTGCAAGCTCTCAGTACTCTTTTCCACAGATGCCATTCCCACATCCCTAACCCATGCTCATAATGTTCTGGGGAATTGGAAATGAGAATACCATGCCTGGCAGAGATGCGGGTAGATCAAGAGCCAAATGCTTGAGCTGAGGACACAGAGTCTCTCCTACCACGCGACAGGCAGGGAATTTGACTCATGGTGGTTTTGGTAATAATTTTAGTGTCACTAAATAATTTAAACTTAATTCAATATTCTTAGTTATACTCTGGGTGGCTGAGATTGCCAAACAAGCAGAAGTTGAAAAAGAAGGAGGAGGAAGAAGAGGAGGAGGAGGAGGAGGAAGGAGAAAAAGAAAGTGAAATTAAGTGTTATTTTTACAATGGTGGATATACTGTTATCCTGTTGGAAATAAATCTGTGGACACTTTGTATGAACTGGATAATACACAGGATCCATCATGGGTGCTATTATTTTGAATACATCCTACTTTGCAGAGTCATGGTAAAGAATATTATCCACATTTTTAACATGAGAAAGCCAGGTTTGGGAAGCTATATGCATTGCTTAAGGTCACACCCACTGCAAACAAAGTAGCCAAATTAAACCCCGTTCTGCATTTATCTTTTCCAAGATGATGCTGTGAGGTGAGGGCCACAAAATCTAGTTAAGCACACAGACAATAAATCCCCTGCTCAGTGTAACATGGCTATCTACAGGAGTGCTTTTCAAACTGTAATGGGCGTGGGGATTCCAATGCAGTGGTTTAAGACAGGTGCTTGTGGTCTGTATTTGTGACAAGGTTCCTGGATTTTCTTGATGTTGCTGGTTCACCATTTACATTTAATATAGCAAGGTCTACATTTAAATAGCAAGGATCTAAAAGATCCACTTTGATAATGTGTAAAGGGCAAGAATATGGGTTTAATTTTTAATTGAAGGTATTTCAGGCAACTCATTGTTTTAGGGGTGGGTTTTATTTTTTTGCCTTTAAAAAATGCAACACAGTTATAAAAATTACATGGCTGCTTCATTACTGATACTGAAACTGAGTAGGAATGTTGATATAAAGCAGGGGAAAAAATCTTAGGGCATGTAAATGAATTAAAAGAAAAATGTCTGAACATGAAAAAGAAAACTAACCCCTTACCTATTACCAGTAGTTTTCAATATTCTTTAGCTGCACTGAGCATAATTACTAAATCAAAAGTCAGAATACATGATTTGATGATTTCACAAAAGATTGAAAAATGAAATTTTGGTAATTAGAGTAACTTTTCCATTGATATCTGGAACATTTCACTGTCAAAGACATAGAATAAATATGAAAATAAGCCACACACACACCCCACACACACACTTCACTACAAATGTGTTACCTAAAATATTTTAGATTAAAAGAGATCTAAGGGCATAAGGATGTTTATACAACAACTGCTATCCTGATTCTGAATCTACAATTTGTGTAAATCAAAACAATAACCCTCTGTATATGGATCTGAAAACAAAATAGTCCTTTGAACACCACATATATCTAAGTACATTCTGGATGATTCTATCTTCCATGGTCCTGCCTGTAGTTTCTCTTAAGTAACACAAAACATTCCAGTCTAACTTAAGTCTCAAGTATAATCTTACTTTACTATTTAAGAAGTGTATTTCCAATTGGGAAAACAAAATTTCAACCTCGATTTAGAGTCGCAGCTCCTCCCTTGCCCCCAGTCGCTCTAGACAGCATTTGCTTTTTCCCTTCCTTACCATTTTCTCCTACCACTTCCCTCAGTGTCTGCCTGTTTAGGTTTGAAGCATGTGGAAAAAGAAGAAAAAGAGAGGGTGACAGGAAAGTTCTTGTTTGCCCAATAATGTTGTGAGTTGATAATCGGGGTTTAGAAGTTCTAACAAGGGCCATGAGTTAACCAAAAGAGTCAATCTCAGAGAAACCACTCACCTCTGTGCCTGTTATTGGCTGTCTCTCCCTATAGTTCTCTGATGTCGATGATGCCCTCAACTTCCTCTGCCTTTTCTTCTATCTTGCGTACCTTCTTTTTGAAAAAGTCATTCATCCCTCTGGGCGCCATCTTGGCCATGAGCTAAAATGGCTCCACACCAACTCTCTCTTACTCATCACACTGTTGTCTAGGAAAATACTCACTGAACCATCTTTTTCACAGAGAAATTCTTGGAGGACAGTACATCCAGCGCAGTTAAGTCCCCTTCCAACACCTCCGTCTGTCCCCAGTTCATCTGTGTCCAGCCTATCTCTTACACTTCAGATTTGTCAAAGTAGACTCAAATTCCAGAATATTCTGGCAACTACAGGGGACTTACACAAAATTCTTTGAGTGGCCCTGCCAAAGGCCACCCTTCACCTGATGTAAGGTGAGGAGAACCTGCTTCCTCCCTTTCCTCTTTGTGAGGTATAAGGGTCTCACAGCTCACAATGTATTTTTCAAAATTACATATTCAAAAATTTTTTCTCACTCCTCACTCTGCTACCATTTTGATACCCTTCTGTGGTATGACATCCAACTGCTTTTGATCTTCTACTTTGAACTTTCTACAAATGATCTAGTATCTCCTTTGAAACGCAATATCCATTGTCTCCTGGTGCCTCAGCCAACATTCTGTTAAATATGCTAATGAACCTCCAGAATCTCTAAGAGTGTTTCTGAAACTTCTTCCAGCTTCATATCTTTTCATGGGACAGATCACAGAACTGGTTCGGAGCACTTTCTGTAAATACTTCACTAGGGCACTGGCATTGGAAAGGACTTTGGAAATAATCCACTTCAATTCCTTCCTTTAGTAAATAAGATGATCTGGGGCCAAAAACATGTATTGATGAAGTAAAGTCACCCAGGTTCTGAGTGGGAGAGCTGGAACAAGCTCCTCCACTGTGCAAGGGACAGGAAATGGACAGAGATTTCAATGCTTGAAATTTTTAAAAACTGAAGGAGAATAAAAATATCTTACCTTTTTAAAATGGAATTAAATCAGTCTTTCAGAACAAAACAAAGAAAGAGCTGGTAAGAAACATATGAGCAGTATGTGTTTCTAAGATTCTCTGTTCCAAGATTCTTTGAGACAAAATCTTGTTTAATCCATTTTTTAAAAATCTTGTTTTATGGATTAATATATACTTTTTATATTTCAAAATTACTCGGCAGCTATTCTTTGGGAAAGACTGTTCTGTGACTCAGCAGTATTAGACTAGAAGGTCTTCTATGAGATTAAGGACCAGAGACAGAAAGCATTTTTTTCCCCTAAGAAAAAACGATGGTTCTTGTGTTTGTGTTAGAAATCAGGTCCAGCACTGCATTTAAGAAGCTCAGTGCTCTCATCGCCCCTAATGCCCACAACATCACTGCCGTGAACCAGCTAAGAACAAGGATTCTTTAGGACTTCAGACATAAATTTGACCACCACCAGTTCACAGCTTTAGAGAAAGAGTAAAGTATGTTGCCCACAAGTTCAGAATCTGTGACATTGGTCTTATGGAGTTTCCTCTTTACTGAGGGCTAGGACTTTCACACCTTGATCTGGAAATCACCCATGAGGCAAAGTCAGACCTTTGGGCTATAAATATCAGTCAACCTATACTAATAGTCAAAGACTTCAAGCCCAGAAGGAAACATCCATACAATATCTGGTGTCACATTCAAAGCAAATTGTCCCTTCTACCCAACTATTCTGTGATGCCTACTTATCAACTCATTCATTAGGCTTTTGTCAAGCAGGGAATATGTGAAATGAGAAAAGGACTACATAAAAAATGAATAAGACAGGCCAGGAGCTTGAAGAAGTGATAAGTGTAAAGAGAGGCAGCATACATCTCTCTCATAGTACTTACCCTACGTGTCTGGGAGGCACCAAGTGGTTCAAGAGTGAGACAAGCATCCTGACTTTGGGGTTGAACACATCACAGCTCCATTTCCAGGATGCAGTGATTTTATTTACTCACTCAAAATCCTTTATTCCCAAAACAACCATGTCTTTGTCCATAAAATGGGGATAGGGCAGTGCCTGTCTCAAGTAGGTATTGGAACGATGAACAACTAAGTTAATGCCTTCAAATCAGCTTAGAACAGTGCTTGGAACACAATCATTGCCCGACACACATTAGCACTTGTCATTGGAAAGACTGAGCTAGGGCACATATGCCAAATGAGCACACAGGAAAGTCTGGTGTCTTTTAATCTCTTGATGAGTATTTCCGTAGCTCACCATTTCCCCCTCTGCACTGTCATTCTGACCAGCTTCACTTTCACTCTCCTCCCAGGAAGCTGGGCAGCCACCCGGGCAAGAGCCAGTCTCTTATACCTGTCCATCCTGATCACTCATTGTCCTCAGAATGAGGAGCACGGAGAACCGCCCATTCTCAAGGGCTTATGCTGCTGCTCAGAAATCCCAGGGGCAGCTATTACCCAGACCCTCAATCTCTGCACTTCCCTGACTTACCCTTCCCAGAGAGAAGGAGCACTGGGGTTGCTGTCTTTTGTTATTATCTTTCAGAAATCCTTCAGTCTAGGTAGTAAACCAAATGGTTATGTCATCAGTTATCAATAATACTACATAACAAACTCCAAACCCAAAGACTTAATAAACATTTGTTGATCTTGTGAGCTGGAGGGTTGGCTTGGCAGTTCTGGCTTAGTCCACACTGCACTGATGTGAATTGGGTTCATGCCCGAATATGTGATATCAGGAGGAAAGTATGATGATGACTTGATGACATAGAATGACCTCACAGGTCTGTAGTGTCACCTGGGGTGACAAGGCTACTGGGCCATGTGTCTCCCATCTTCCACAATCTAGGATGGTATTATTTACTTGGGTCATTATGGACTGAATGTCTATGCCCCCCTTTCATATGTTGAAACCCTAAGCCCCCAGTGTGACGGTATTACGAGGTGGGACTCCATGGTTAAGACTAGTGTCCTTCTAAGAGGAGGAAGAGAGCCTCTGCCATGTCATGTGTCATCTGCAAGCCAGGAAGAAGGCCCTCATCAGGAATCAAATCAGTCAGCACCTTAATCTCAAATTTCTAGTCTGCAGAACTGTGAGAAATAAATGCCTGTTGTTTAACATCCTCCCCTCTCCCAGTCTACTCTTCCTTGGTATTTTGTTATAGCAGCCTAAGATGACTGAGCTAGTCGGCTACTTGACAGTGTTCAGAGAGAGCTAAGGATTGCAAAGAAGTTTTCTTGAGGACCAAGCTTGAAACTGGCAGTGTCACTTCCACCACGTTCTACTGGCAGAGTGGGTCTTGACACAGCCCAGATTCAGGAGGCAAGAAAAGGTGGGGGAGAGGGGGGACGTGAGAATTATGGCCTCTTTTGTTATCAATCTACCCATTTCGTCAAACTCAGAAATAGGAGTTTTAGAGTCAGAAAGATTCAAGTGTGAAATTAGCTGTGAGGTCTTGGGAAAATGACTTAATCTCCTGAAGACTCCTATTTCTTCACCTATAAAGTAGGGATAGTAATCATGTCAACTTCACATGAGAGTTGTAATGATTAAACAAGAAAAGAACTACGAGTGTGGTGTCTAGACATATTTAGCTATTAGTTATCACAGTGGTTCTCAATAAATATCAGCTTCATAGATATTTTATGTAAAGTACCTTCCAGTGAAGAAAATGTTTTGAGTCTCCCAAGTACAGTATTTTACAAATGGGGATACAAAGTGATTATAAGTCTTAAACTCAAAACTCCTGATTCCTACCTGGTACGATATCACTATCCATGATTAAGGGAATTCTATTAATAAAAAGCTTACTTACTAAAACTATTAATTGAGTATCTTTGCTTAAGCAGAGTAGTTTAGTGCTGTTTTCTATGTTCAACCAACTGACTTGTTAAGCCAGGCTTTTCAATAGACTTGTTCATTGCATAGAAAACTCTGGAAAGACAACTTTATAACATAATCATAAAAGTGGTCTCCATGGCATTTTGGCCATCTCGAGTAGAATCTTGGTCTCTCTTCCTTTAAACTGTGACACTATGACTTCCTTCTGTCATACTTTAAAGTCTAGGGATAAGGGCTCTTGAATCTCTTTCAAAAAACTTAAAATTTCCTTCAATGTCCTCTAAAGACAATATTCTGTCTTATCTACTGTAGGCCATCCTATATATGGCCACCAGAGTGATCACCTTAAAATGAATATCTGACAAGTCATGACCAACCTTCCTTGAGCTCTTAAGGGCCTATAGGATAAAAAACAAGCAGAACCCTTCATGATCTGGCCTCTGCCCACCTCCTCTGCTCAACAAAACCCTCGCTGCCTGCCATGCACTTACCATATTTTGGTGCTCTGAATACATATTCCATGCAGACTGGTTAAAGCATGACTGCATCTGAATTCTGGTTCTTCCACTGAATCGCACGTAACCCTGGACAACTTACTTGGTTTTCTGTGTTTAGGTCCCTTATCTATAGAGCAGGGAAAATTGTAGTGTCTAAAACAAAAATTTGAGAAACTTAAAAAAATTAATGGGTATAGAGCACTTAGACCAGTGTCTGGAATAATAAATATTATGTTAACTATTCTTACTATTAGCCAATATAATCATCATGAAGTGATGCAGAATATTTCTACTTCCAGATGTGAAATCCCAGTGCTCAGAAAGATTAAGTGGCAGCAATAAGTGACACAGATGATATTTGAGCCTAGGACTCTCTGACATCAGCACTGGATGCTGTCCACTATGCCAAGCTTCCTCCTGCCTTCTCTTCTATCTGAGAGAACCACCTACTCTTCTCTGAGAATACCGAGGCATCTCTCCCCTCTGTTCCATTGCCTGGAAACCTTTCATCCCATCCTGGTCCTCCAGTGTTCAAGTCAAGTATCATTTCCTCTCTGGGAAACTGCTAACCTTCTCCACACAGGCTCAGGCAACTTCCTCAGGTCAAACATACCCTGTGCTTTCCTCCATGGGAACCCATACTGCCCTGTACTGCCATCACTTTCCTACCAATTTTCTATAAGATGCTTAAGGATGACAACCAGGTATCATTTATTCTCCTATTCCCTGAATGAATGACTGAACCTTAGCTGTGTCCTAAGGAAGACACTAGAAGTGATAGCTCAGAGACTTCTGTAGGGAAAGGAGATGTATAGTGCTTTGGTCTGGTAAATGTTCAACTGGGTAATGTGGGCTTCACTTTCTTTATCTGTATGAAGGCAATAACAACACCCCCTGTATAATTTATGGACTTGGAGGAGAGATCAAATGAGGAAAATGAACATCCCATGACATCCATAAGAGATGTACACAAATGATATGTATTCTCTTCTCTCCCTGCAACTCCCATAGCCGATCCCAGACTCTGAATACTTTAAGATGCTTCAGAAAGGATTGAAAGAAAATCTACCCCTTGCCTACCAAAGTCCTAGTGTTTACATTGGCATCCTGCTTATATACCAGGGAGTCCTGGCATGTTGCCCTTGACTGGAAACTTCAGTGTGGAGTCAGCTCAACACAGAAACAAATCCTGGGATGGTCTCTAAGTTTCCACCAAGTAAGCTCCTTTAGCCTTGAATTTATAGTAATAGAGTCACAGCTATTGGGAAGGCACTGGAGGTCTAGGAGTTCAGATTATACATGACTCTTTTTTTTTTAATGTGTATTTATTTTTGAGAGAGCGCAGTGGGGCAGGGGCAGAGAGAGGGGGACAGAGGATCCAAAGTGGACTCGGCACTGACAGTAGCGATAGCAACTAGCTAAATATAGGGGTGAACTAACAAACCACAAGGTCATGACCTGAACCAAAGTCAGACATTCAAATGACGGAGCCACGCAGGTGTGCCTCTACATGACTTTTCTAGGGAAGGCCCAGATGAGAAGCAGAAAGAGGGTAACTTGCCTCAAGACACACTTGAGCTGGAACTCCAAGATTCTGAGGCAAGTGGGCTTTCCACGATACCTGTTTCCCTCATTCTTCCCTTTTGGCAGGTAATGGCTGCAAAATCTTTATAAATATGCAAGTGCATTAACCCAGCTACAGAATAGAGCAAGGCATTAACACAGATCTACCCCATTCCTGCTTCCTCATATTCCTACACTTACTTGCTCTGTCTCTAGACAGCACTGGTGGTTCACAGGTGAAGAAATAGGGAACCATCCAACAAAATGGCTCACTGGATCACACAGTTCATGAACAGTAACACCAAAACCAGAGCCCGTAGCTTCTGAAACTAGTCCAGTGCCCCCTCACCCAATGTAAATAGCACATTTGATATGTGCGGCAGTGCCAAAGACATCCATGCCCTAATTCCCAGGGCATGTGTTATTTTATGTGGCAAAGGGGAATTAATGTAACAGATGGAATTGAGGTTGTTCATAAATTGACCTTAAAATTGGGAGATTATCCTGGATTATCTGGGTGGGCCCAGTCGTTTAATGTGGAAAAGGGAAATGAGAGAGAGGGTCAGAGGAGTGTGACCTGAGAAAACTCAACCCTATGCTGCTGATTCTAAAGATGGAAGAGAGGTCACCAGCCAATGAACAAGAACAGCTCCTAGAAGTTGACAAGGCAAGGACATAGATTCTCCCATAGAACCTCCAGAAGGAAACACAGCCCTGACCTCACCTGAATTTCAGCCCAGTGAGTCCCATTCTGGACTTCCAATCTCCAGAACTATTAGATTTTTGTTTAATTGTGTTCTTTAAGCCACTAAGATTTTGGCAATTTGTTATAGCAGCAAATTAAAAAGCAATACAGTCTAGGTGTAACTAGCTATATCCCAAGGTCATACCAACTGAGGAAGGACAAATGGGTCTTAACACGTAAGTGTGTGTTGTGTTCAATTCTTCCTCTACACATACAATAGAAGGAGCCTCAGCCTCCAGATCCCATTCCCTCTGCCCTACTATTATTGGTGTTTCTTTGCTTTATGAAGGCATTTCTATTGCACCTACTTCCCACACCTGAGCCAAACCATCCTGTTCGCTCTACACTTAGATGCCACACTGACCACTTTGGTCTCAATGAGACTCTGGAGCCCTTGATGCACCCAAGGAGAATGTTGTTCCATTGAGTCTTCCACTCACTAGAGTTTACCCCTTCCTCCCTAAGCCTCTCATCCAGCCCCCCACCGACTCATGTTCAGGAATAAATCTGCATAGAAAATCCATCTGATTTAGGATGCCCTGATTTCTGACCCCAGAAGCATTTTCATTGATCAAGTATATAACACCTGATGCCCGTGTCCATCTGGATATGTTTATAGGGAGTTCCCTTCATTCTTTGTGGGACTAAGGAGTCTCAAATCCAGATGGATATATTTAGGGGTGGATTTAAGAAAGGTAAGAAAACCAGCAGGGACTAGGACTGTTTTAGTTTATACACACTGCAAACCAATTGTGTGCCAAATATTTTACCCAACAGTATATAATTGTGTCATTTACGTTTCCCAGTTCAGGGCTCTGAGCTTCAGAGAGTTAACTCTTCCCCAATGCCACAGCCAGGAATTAGAGTGTCTGGAATGCCAGGCCCAGGGAGGCTAGACCCCATGTGTACTGGAGCTCTGACTGCACCGGCTGCCATGAGCAGATATGTCCTCTCTGGAATCAGGAGTGGCTGTGTTGTCCTAACATATCCTCCCTACCCAACATGGGAGATGGACATGGATCTCCTCCGAAGTATGATTGATCAAGTGAGGGAGGGAACAGACCTGAAGGTAGCACCATCCCCAGGGGTTCAGGGTAGGCAGCTGACATCAGCCAGCAAGAAAAAAATCCATTTTTAAAACTGCAGAAGAAAAATTAAACTTGCAGTTTCATCATTTTATATAAAAAAATCAAGAATGAAAATAAACATGGTTCCAAGTTATTTCGTTCCGAATTTATTTTTAATGCCAATGACAACAAAATAGCTCTTTTATGAGTCATTTTACAAAACAGAAAACATGATTTCCTGAAATGGCATTTTACAGAAGCTTAAAGGAAACCACTATTTGAAATGAGAAAGAATTCAGCTAACTGTATTCACTTGGGGATCTTCCCCCACCCCACATCCTAGAATGCTCTCCCCTCTTTTCCCTAGCTACCTCCCTGTTCCTCCTACAACTCTCACTTTAGCTGTCATTTCCTCAGGGAATTTTTCTCTGGTCTGAATATCCCCTCATTTAAATAAGATACCCCAGTTACATACTCTCAAAGGACATTGTACTATGTCTTCATTGCACTTCCTGAAATTGTGATAATTATTCCATATGTGTTTATATGCCAGGCTCTTAGACACATGGGCGTGTACACCCAGACAACTCTGTTCTCTTGGAGCTTACAGTCTCATTGGAGGAGGTGGATAGTTTCTTTGTCTCTCTCCTCAATTACACTAAGAAGTGCAGAATTTCCTAAAACAAAAGAACTTCAGGCAAGAAGCATAAGAGCACAGAGCAAGGAACACAGGCTAGTCATGTTTAGACATTAAACATACATGTAAACGTATGTCTCCCCTGTAAGACATTGTCTGTTTTGTTTGGCACATGTTAGTCCCTCATTAAATGATTATTGAAACACTTTATGAAATGGAAAGTAGACACTTATGACATGAGGGCTAGTGGTATAGTTAATGCCTGTGGTTTCTGGTCCAAAGCTGAATGCAACAGGACTAAAATGTAAACATTTAGACTATTATCATTAATAATCTCACAAGGCACATGCCAACCCTCATCTCTGAGATGGATTCCAAACCTAATAAATCACTTGCCATCTTTAACTTAATTGTTCTATTGCTTGGGTTCTGCCCTGTTGACACCGCCTTCTTGAAGAAATGAGCCTGAGGTGACATGAGCTTTTGCTGACATGAGCTTTTCAGTCTTTGGATGGTCCTTCTTATAGTCTTCTTCAGCCTATTTCTAAGATGCTGTTCCCCCCTCAGGCATCTTTATTTCCTGTCCAAGGTCCAACTTGTATCAAGCAAGAAGAAAAACCTCAAGCTGCTATCTAGATGGGAGTTCATATTTTTATTTTGCTTAATCAGCACTTGCACAGCAATGACTATGTGCAGCAAAGACTAAGTTCCAGGCACTATTCTAATGTTTTATTAAATAATAATTCAATTTGGGTGGATAACTTTCACAACTCAAGAGTAAGGCATGACTGGAGATAATTCCAGACTCATATCCAAGAAATGGTGGTGCAAATGAATAGTGTTGACGATTTTGGCTGCCCTAGAAGCTCCTACAGCACCTCATTCCTTGAGAATTAGCCAGTTGCCCATATCACTAGACACTGTTGTGAGAAGCCCCCAGGCACTTCTACCCAGAGTGCTGCCTGTAAGCCCCTCTCTCCAGGTGCTGATTCCCACCATATTCACCCACAACGTGCATGCATCATCACAAACATACATCCCAAGTACCTCTAGCCTTCAACATCCAAAACAGGGTTAACTTCCTCCTCCTTGATCCATCTTATATATTTCTATAGACCCATCCAACCTGGCCACAGTCCTCACCATCTCGCTCTTCACCTGTCTAGACTATCAATTAAAAGCCTTCTAGTCCATCTTGCTCTTTCTGCCTGCACCATCTTTCTTTCCCCCGTACCTAGACAATTCTAAAAGTCTCCCCTCTGGTCTCTTTGATTTGAGTCCCCTCTCTAGTCTCTGAATATATGTTTTCCTAGGTACTCTAGATACTCTACTAGATATTGTAGATACTCTCCTTCACACTTCCTTCAAATGACCTCATGGAAAATGGAAATCGGGTCATGACACACCTCTACATAAAATTCTTTAATGGCTTATTTTTGTCTTCAGAATAAAACAGGGAAGTCTTTAACTGGAAGGGGTAAGATAAATATGATCATATGTCTAGTCATACCTTTGGTACATGTGTCTTCACACCTGTGTGGCACAGACATCCCAAGCTGCAGGTCTCCATCTCTGGCTCATCTTCCCAGTCTCTGCTTCGGAATAGGCAATTCTGTCTAAATCAAATGTGCTTCCCACTTCCTCTGCTGGTTAACCACTTCTTCTCCCCCTGACCACCAGCTAAGATAGTATAGGATAGCAGCTAAGTGGATGAGGCAATCTACCTGGATTCAACTCTCGGTTCACATACCTCCATGCTACTTCGCCTTTTCCATGCCTCAGTGTCCCCATCTATAAAATGAGGATTATAGTAACCTACCTCACAGAGTTATTGTGAGGTAATATAGGTAAAGCCCTAATTATGGTGGCCCATGGCAAGCACTATGTGAGCTTTTATTATGATCAGCTCCTGCACATTACCAGCTTTATCCCAAGACCCCTTATGCATACATATTGTTTGTTCATTCACCAAACAATTTGTCTGTTTATTTTCAGTCTCTCACCTCACTAAAAGTACCTTGAGAGCCAGGGCTGGGTTTTATTCATCCTGCCAACATCTAGCGTGAAACATGGCAAAGGGCAGCAGTTCAGTGGAAATTTATAGTACTAGCAAGTAATGCAAGTTTTCAGCTCTGCTCTTGCACATCCAACCTGGTACAGAGGAAACAGGACATGTCATTTAGTGTAGGACATTCAACCATACTGGCAGGGAAGAGACAAGGGGGGAGGGAACAGTTTTAAGGAGAGGATTGAAGTTTATGTCTATAGCAATAGATGCCACCAAACCAGAAATAGACAATATCTGCTTACAAAATCTGTAGCATAATTTTAAGCATTTCCTTGTCAGAGTATTGACAAAAAAATAAAACAAATATATCTTATTCATGTCCATAAAAGTTGGATGGTGATAGCCCCATGGCATCTTCAAGTTACAAAATGGAAGAATTAATTGAGGACTTAGAGAAATTTGAACTAGGAAAAGGGTAGAGCTGCTAAGACCTCTTACATGTGCAAAAGATGATCATCATTTTCAATCAGGTTGAAATCATCCCAATTTGCTGAAGTATTTTAGGCAGTAAAACAATTGAATGATACAATTTCTAAATGCAAAACCTCTGTGTAATTATAGATACACCATGCATATATTCTGCCATGACATTTGCATATTCCCATTTGCATTGTTTACACAGAACCATGTTTCTTTTACTTTATAAAAGACAGAAATTTTTCAGCCTAAAGCCCTTTATTTGTCCTTGAATAAGGGTTGATGCACATGGCTTGGAGTCAGATCTGAGCTTCAGCATGGTCACTGCATTCAGGCTGTATGATTAACAGGTTTCTCCATTTCACTGAGTCTCAAGGTTCCTTATCTGTAAAATTAAAAATAGTACCTACATCACAAGTCAGATTTTGAGGTTTGAATGAGGTAATAAGTGCTAAATTTTTGGAGACTGTGAAGCACTGTGGATGTATAATTGGAACCCACCTATGTCTCTCAGGCAAAATAATGATAATTCCAGAGTCACTGTAAAATCACCATGAACATTTCTTTGGCTTTGGAGTTAGACAGTTGGATAGATAGATACATAGATAGATGACAGATAATAAGAAATTGGTTTGTGTGGTTACAAGGGTAATAAAACTCCCAAGATCTTCTACCAGCAAGAGAAACACCTAGAGGAGTCAAATTGTAATTCCAGACTGAATCCAAAGGCCTGAAGACCAGGAGAATATATGGATTAAGTTCCAGTTTGAAAGTTGGCAGGCTTGAGATCAAAATTAGAACCCATGTTTCAGTACAAGTCCAAAGGTTGGAAAAGACCAATGTCCCAGCTCAAACTGTCAAGCCAAGAGAGTTTCCTCTTACTCAATCTTTTTGTTCTATTCATGTCTTCAAATTATTAGATGAGGCCCACCAACTTTGGGAAGGAAAATCTGCTTTAATCAGTCTACTGATTTCCACATTAATCTCATTCAGAAACACCCTCTTAGCTACACCAAGAATAATTTCCGTCAAATATTGGGACACTCCATACCCCAGTCAAACTGGCATATAAAATTAACTATCCCAATGAGGGTCCATGAGAGTTCCATCACAGCTTATGGTGAATAATGCTCCCTGGCCTTCCCTTGCAGATTTCAGTTAGAAGGTGGAAATATCTGAAAAATATGAAGATTTGGAAAGGTGCTCCATCAAGAGACAGGTGGGTCTAAGTGTGGGAGGAAAAAGCAGGGAATACCAAGTACAAAATTAGCTTAACAGATTTTCAGAAATATGGACAAACCTATCATATATTTATGTATTCACTTTTCAACTAACATTTACTGAGGGTATAATACAGTCTAGGTATTTTACTGGTATAAGGGCCCAAACAATCAACTTAAGCATAGAGCTTTCCCTCAAAGGACCTCTGGAAGCTGAACCCGTGTTTTCAAATTTCTTCAGAATGATATGCCCATGAAACTCTAAACCAATTGGTTTGTAACTTTCCCTAAATCTGATGTAGTCCACCATACCACCACCAATGACACCACCATCTCCACCATAGAATTACAACTTCTAGTCCTACTTGCATAGACTGGGGTCTCACAATGCAGCAACCAAGTTAACTTTCCTTTCTTTTTCTGTTCTGCTAAAGATATTATCCAGAGTGGGGAGAAAAATGTCTATGTCAGCTTTTATACTCACAGTCCTATTTATATCACACAAATCAACACAAAACCATCAATAATTCCATAGATGCATACTGTTACTGTCTTCTTGTCCCAGTTTAATTACCGTAATGATGAGCTGACAAAGACACTTCATGACAATTTCTTAAATTCCTATCCCATACTATGCCTTTTTATAGCTAGCCTCATGCTATTCTCACAACCTATGAAAGTTAAAACCAAGTGTCCATTGTCCAAATAAGTAGACCAAAATTTAGACACAATGAATAGTTTGTTCAATGTTCCCAAGATAGTGAAGAGCCAAGCTGGATTTTGAAGCCATTTCTGTGTGACATCCTAGTCCATTCTTCACCTGCCACACTAGGTAGTTTTACTGAAAAGGAAGCTATAAAAAAGAAAATTGAAAGCAAATGTACTCTGAACATACCCAGTTGCACTGCAAGCTACATGAAAAATGTGTTCAAGTATGAGAAGCCATTCCTGTTGGACCCTTGAACTCAGAGAGTGAATTATTTAGAAGGAATTCAGCAATAATTATTTTCTCCCTCACAAGTTCTTCATTGCTGAAATTTTGTTTTCCCTACAATAATACTTACAAACACTATCAGTAGTTTCTTTTGCTCACAAAGAAATTTCTTGGCCACTCCATCACCAACTCTGTAGGGACTTTCTTAATTAAGTCAGTTGTGTAGACTTTTTGAAGATTGTCTTAGTTTTGCCCAAACATCCATGTCCCCAGATTTTAGATGTTAAACAAATCATATGAACGCAAAGCAGTTCCTCATGGGTAAGTTTGGGATGGAAGCAGGCATGAGGCCAACCCAATGTCAGTGAGATTACTGTCCTGAATCTATGTGGTAGCTTCTGGTGACTTCAGGTCCATAACTGACTTTTCTTGAATGGGCTTTAAGATTTCTTTTGCAATCACATGTATCTGGAATCATTCACCTGTGGCAGGAAGTGTATCATATTTTGGAAGATGAAAGGTGAGTTTGCAAGCCATAGCTGTACATTTCTCAGTTGTTCCAGACAAATAAGATGTTGAGGGCACATACCCTGCCCTTCTTCCTCCTTTTAACCTAGACTGGAACACTGGGGCACCACAGTTCTCAGATTGTGATGTGCATGAGAATCACCATCAGAGCCTTTTTAGAATGCACCGCACTATATCTAAAGCCCAGAGATCTTAATCATAGGTCTGGAATGGGTTCCTGGAATCTGTATTTTTAACAAGTGTCCCACATGATTCAGAGAAAACACTATAAAACCAACCATAGGAGAAACCTGTCTGAACCTGGGTCCCCAGAAAAGAGTTTAAAGCACTACTAGAAAATTTGATCTTAGGGAAACTAGGATGAAGGCAAATGGGAATGTGATGTTAGGAAGGAGACCCAATGTGATATGATGGCACTGAGCTGGCTTAGCATTTTGTATCATGCCCAAGTAAGTGTTCCATCCCACTATTGCATGGTGCTATCTTCCTAGGGTCCTTAAAAACTATTGAGTTCTTGACAGTCCCTTGGGAGGCATGAAAAGGAAAAGCTTATCTGCCAGATTATATTTCCCAATGTTCCCTATAGGATTTAACTCCCTTATACTTCCATTTGGGCTTAAGTGAGTACCTCATGCTTCAGAGGAAAATGAGGTGTTCAGACTTGGAGGTGAGAGGCTCAAGTAGTGAATATCAGGTTAGGTGCTGGCAGACTGTTAAGTAGTGATATGGAGTAGATGCAGTAGAGATGGCTGATGAAGCTCATGTAGAATGTAATTGTAGCCAGAGCTGGGTCCTGACAGATGGCCTAAAGGATCTGTGGTAGCACATAAAAACATCCAATACAGAGCCCGGTGTCAACTTCCATGTTACTCCACCTACCTAGATAACAAACTGTGGACCAGAACAAAATGGAGTCCTCAAAGTCAGTTAAGGGAACTGAACTCCATGCAGGCTATTAAATGAAACTCTGAACTGAAAACTCCCATCTTCTCTCCTCACCACATTCATCTCCACTTTGGACAAGATGTACTGGAGAACCACATGCCTGGAAAGTGGCCCTGGACCAGGCTGGAAGGAAGAAGGAAGAGGGCCTTGAGAATGTGACTTGGGGAGAGGGCCTTATTGACCCCTCTTATCTCTTACCTCTGTCACAATAAGACCCAGAGGGCCCTGCAGAGCCAGTATGAGTATAAAGAAAAGCAGGCATGAAGCAAGACATGAAGTTTAGTCTGGGAAGAAAAGCAGAGCCAGGAATGGTTTTGAGTTGGCCAGGTGTGAGTTAGGTCAAGCCTGACCCACCTGCTTTCTGATTTTGTAATACTGAAACTCTCAGAGATTCAATCTCCTTCTTTATATAATGGGAGTGATGGGGAGCCTAGGTGCCTCAGTCAGTTGAGCGTCCCACTTCAGCACAGATAGTGGTCTCACAGTTTGTGAGTTCGAGCTCCATGCAAGCTTGTTGCTGTTGGCACGAAGCCCATTTCAGATATTTGTCCTCCTCTTTCTGCCACCCCCCTGTTTGCACTCTCTCTCTCTCTCAAAAATAAATAAACATTAAAAAAATTTTAAGTAACAACAATAAAAACTGGGGGTGATGCCCACCTTAAGAAACCATGCAAATGCTTACCCAAGACAACATGAGCATAGTATCTGGGACTATACAGGTATCCAAACAGTGTGAGTGAATTTATACCTTACGTCTTCTTCAAAGTGTAGACAAGCAATGTAAATGTAGGCTGAAGGCCTGCACTCAGTCTCTGGTGGGATAGAAATTAATAGAATTTGGCAAACTTGCACAGTCAGCAAAAGAAGAAGGTTTATTGCACTGTGTTTATGCTGTTGGTGCTTATGCTGCTCAAAAGGCTTAAGTGGCAATTGTAGGGTCCTGGAAGATGACTCAGGGATGATTTCCTCCCATTCCCTATAACCAAGAGCAAAGGGTGAAGGAGCGGTATACCATGTCGTGAAGACAGGGCAGTCTTTCTGTTAGACAGCCTAGAAGAGTTGAATCCATTATCTCAAGGGCTAATTAAAGAGAAATTGTAGCTGCTAGTCATAAGATCGCTGACCACCAGCATTTAAAGCCATGGTCTCTCCCTATACAACACATGAAAATGGTCTATCATACTTGTATTCCTTAAAAACCTCAGATCATTTATTTTAAAACAAATTACAGGGGCACCTGAGTGACTCTGTCGATTAAGCATTCAACTTCGGCTCAGGTCATGATCTCACAGTTTATGAATGCAAGTCCTGAGTCAGGCTGTGTGCTGACAGCTCAGAGCCTAGAGCCTGCTTCAGATTCTCTGTCTCCCTCCCTCTCTGCCTCTCCCCTACTAGCACTCTGTCTCTTTCTCTCTTAAAAATAAATAAACTTTACCAAAATTTTTTTTAAAAAACTTCCAAACTAATGGTGTGTCAAAGTTATAAACTTAAGTCTCTGTGTTAGTTTCTGAGGGCTTCTGTAACATGTACCACAAATTAGGTCAGTTAAAACCACAGAAATGTCTTTTACAGTTCTGGAGGCCAACTGTCTTCCATCAACCTGTCAGCGGGACTGTGCTCCCTCCAAAACCTATAGCAGAGGACCCTTCGTTGCCTCTGCCAGCTTCTACCAGCCCAGACATTCCTTGGCTTGTGGCCACATCAGTCAGATCTCTGCCTTCATCTCCACATGGCCATCTTCTCCCCATGCATGTCTGTGTCATCATAGGGTATTCTCCTCTTGTTACAAGAACCCTGGTCATTTTGGCTTTGGCCACCCAAACAACCTCATCTTAAATTGGTTGCATCTCTAACAAAGTTTGCATTCTGATGTGCTTGGGTTATAATTTCAATATATCCTTTCAGGAGGACACAATTCAACCCATAACAGGCTCTAAAATTAAAATATTACTGAACAAATCCATTCTTTAATTATACCTCACTTTTATTCCTGACCCTTTTCTCCCATCAACACCATCAGAATCACGATCACATTGCTTCTGACACAGTCTCATCCTATTCACACCTGTTGCTATGATAGACCAGGCTCAAAAAGAACCAAATGAAGTGACAGTCTTGCAAATCCAACAGCTTCCCTGATGCCCCAGAATGGGTTCTACTTCCCAATTGAGATTCCAGTACATATACACTCACAGGCCTATAATTAAAACCCTGCCCCCTCATTGATTTATTAGAAAATATTCAATCCATATTGGGCAATTTCTCAGTACAGGAACCATGCCTTCATCTAAGACCTAGTACTAGCCCTATGAAGGCATAGTATTCAAGTTATTCAGCATCAGTTGAAAAACCTATGTAACTCTTTCTTTTTCTCTTTTCCATCTGCTAACCTACAAGACTGCATAAGTCCTGTTCCACGTGCCAGAACAGAGAATAAACAACACAGATTTAAGTCCAGGCCCAATGAGGTGGTATCATTCCTTTGCTAACATTCATTGAGTAACCATTCTGTGCCCAGGGATGGCAATCTCTACATGGTAGATTCCAACAGGACAAACCCCATGTGGAGCATGTATTTCAAAAAACCTTTCCTTGTTCTCTCTCTAAAGTGCCATAGAACTCTTTCTCCCACATCTCATTTTTATAGCCTTCTTCTTAGGATTGTAGTTGTTATGGACTGAATGTTTATATCCTCTTAAAATTCATACATTGAAATACTACCCCTCCATGCAATGGTGTAAGTAGGTGGCACCTTTGAAAAGTGACTAGGATGAGATGAGGTCAAGCAGACGGGGAGCCTCAGGGATGGATTAGTGCTCTCCTAGCAGTCACTAAACACCTTGCTCTCTGTCTTTGCTGTGAGGATACAACCAGAAGTTGGCAGTCTACAACTGAAAGAGTGCTCTCGCCAGAACCTAACCATGCTGACACCCTGAGCTAGGACTTCCAACCTCTATAACTATGAAGAACAAGTTTCCATTGTTGATAAATTCCCCGGTCTACGGTACTTTGTTACAGCAGCCTGAATTAACAAAGACCAAAGGCTGTTACAGCAGCCCAAATTAACAAGACCAAAGGCTAGTGCCTTCCCTTGGTTGTTATAAAATACTTTTAAGTGTTTAATGTGTGATCACTAAGGAATCATGCTCCCACTGCCTCTTAGAAAACCCCAGAGCCACAGAAGGCTCCTGGGACAGCATGTACTATATGAAGAACACCAGCCTTAATCCAAGTCACAAAACTGCCAGCTTCACAATTGCTAACTGTGAACTCAGTCCTTACTTTTAACTTCACTGACCCTCTGTTTCCTTTTAAAAAAAGAAAAACTATTGGCTGGGACAAGTTTGTCCTTGTCCAATAGTTTCCCAGCTGTGGGATTCAGTCAAGACATGTAACTTCACTGCTTTGAGTCTCAAAAATAAAAATTATGAGTGGCAGGTGCATTATAGACTGAGGTGCAAATGAATAAAAGCAAAGTTCAGGAAAAGAGTTTGAAAAGTGTAGTTACTCTACTTCTACCAGCTACAGTTATTCCTGTTTGCCTTAAAGACAGAAAAGCAATTTTAGTTCCCTTCTCCTTCTTCCTAGAAAAGAAAAATTAAAAAAGGAAAAAGTCAGGGAGAGAGAGTGAGAGGTTAAAAGCCCTGTCTCCACTTAAAAGGCAAAGGTCTGACTCCATTTTTGGCATTAGGCATGGCCTCCTTCCTCTCTTTTCTGAGTCCTGCCTTGTTCCACTGCTTCTCCTACTGATGGCTCATCCTACGTGCTAAGAGAAACCTATCAAAGATTCCCCTGTGATGTTCGTGCTATTTTCTTTTTTCTTAATCCAATTCTCACTTCAAGACCTAAATCCAACCAATGTGAGGACAGATGGCATGGGGCCCTTTGCCCTGCCAATTTAGCAACCCTGGCAATGGTTCAGCCCCTGCATGGAGAGGGAGTGATTTTGCCTCCATGGTTTAAAAATACCACAGTGTTTTAACCTCAGGCAAAAGTATTTGGCAAACAACCCATTGCAGATTTGCATGTGTGTGGATGATGTCACACTCCTCACCAGATTTGTCTAAACAAGGCTCTGCTCAAGATAAATGGCTAACTGTGACTGCTGTTTAAATGTAGAATTAGGAGACATAGCCTTGCTAGTCTTTAAAGAGATTTACCTGAGAGGCTGGAACATGTGCCATTGTCTTCATTCTTCTCCTGACTCACCTTGGGGGTCAGTCAGACTCCCTCCACTTTCTCATTTGAAAATGAGAGGCGTGGTCTACAATCAATTCCATTCACCCAATTGCTGGGTGACACAGACACAGTGGGTTCTTGGGTTGTAAAGGATTCCAAGATGAGAAACAACTATAACCCCTCTCAAGGAATTTATGATTTAGTAAGACATATGAAGCTCAACCCCCAAAGTTCATCACTTCCTCAACAACTTCTTATGGGGTCACCTCCACTCAGAAATCCCTGCCTTCCAAAACTACATCTAGCTGGGTCCTTTTCTTCACTCAGGCCTTGGCTCAAATGTCACCTCTGCAGAAACTCAACCTCACACTGCCTTATATGAAGAAACACCCTACCCCATATATCCCAGGCCACTCTTTGTCCTGCTAGCTTGTATCATTCCTTCACTGTGCTGCACTTTCTCTTACATATCCCTTTCTCACTGGCATTTCACCAGGCCCAATAGCCGCTGCCATTTCTTGTTCCCATGGCCTTGGCAGGACAAACACACTCACACTGTGGAGCCCTCATGACTCCAAAGCTGGGAGACAGTGGGGACAAATGACTCTATCACCAGTGTGGTGAGAATTTGGTGATGCTGAGGCTCTGCTTTTTCAGGTGGGTAACAGTAACAATGATGCCAATATGGAGGCATAATTGTGATAATTAAATTATGCATTTATGCAAAGTCCCTAGAACAATGATGTCTTACTTAATGTTAGCCTTGTGAGGCTCTTCCGGTGAAAAGTAGTGTGAACTAAGCACTGAATTCATATCTAATGGATATTTATTTAATAAACCACCTAGCATGTCTATGAATGCAGAGATTTAAGAGAAAGGCTCTTTCTGCATTTACTTTTCATTTCCATGCTGTAATTTCCAAAGAAGTTAGGCACGAATACAAGAAAACTCAGCTAGAAAATATATCCAAAGTTCAGAAGCCTTGTTATGTTCACAATGGCCCTTCACCTCTGGCCTGTGAACTCCTACACTGAGCCCTGGGTCTACCTACATTAGGGTTTGCCTTCCTGTAGGATGTATTAGGAAGCCAGGGACTTCTGAAGGTCATTTCCAGAGAGAATGAACTTATATGAGAACAATCCCATCTGCTATAGTACCCCAGACACCAGATGAGCTTGAATATCAACTGTGTTTATATGTTGGGTTTTCCCTAGGGAGCTACTTCTCTGCAGTCATGAAAATTGCCCAGCTGAGGACATAGACCCAGTTGACATGGAGCGCATTTGAAACTCAGCACAGAGCTCAACTCATGCTCAGATCAAGATTTCCCTTTCCAGAGTGCTAGTGAGGTGTGTGAGAGAGACCACAGCTAATTGAGAGAAGCTCATAATATGTTTCCTGGAGCAGATAGGATGTAGGATGAAAGGCAATTAGTGTAAGGTGAGCCCCTTTCAGGGGCCCAAAGTCAAACTGCCCAAGGCCCTGACATAAACAGGTGCAAAACTATGAAAAAAAAAAAACATACAGAAATGATAGTGCCAATTAACCCAGGTTCTCACACAGGAGCTCTCGTCTAATTTATAAAAAACTACATGGATTTTGATTCATTACAGGAGACAGTACCCTCAACTAGAAATTTATAAAACAAACACACCTACCATGATGGTGTTGAACAGTCTTTCTTGTGTTTGGGGGCATATGTGTGTGCATATACATCTTGTTTGTCGATATTAGGCCTTGACACCATCCTGAGACCAGCTGTGGGACAGGAGCCTGAATTTGGCAGTCACCACACACCAAAAGGTGGGAAACAAACACCGAACACCAGGATGTTTAGGATGCTTACCCAGGACCAGCAATTTTCTTTTAAGCACCTGAAGTTATCTTGTTCAAAAAATTGCAAAAGAAAACCAATGAGAGAGCAAGAACAGCAGGAAAGTGGTTAGGCCAGGCATTATGATTTTTCGTTTTTGTTTTTGCTTTTTTGGCCTCTCCAACACACTGTCTCAGCTCTAGAGATAAGCAATTGAGAATTAAGCCTGTTTTTGTGTAGAATGTTTATTCACAAGAAGCCAGTTTCCCTGGGGAAAAGTGAGTAATGGGTACTCCATGGGATCTCTCTACATGGTTTTGGCAATTGCTTGTGAGTCTATAATTATTCCAAAATAAGAATTTTTTAAATAAGTGATTTTTAAAATATAGATACAAATTTCAGTTTCTCCATATGTGCATTAAATTCATAGAAGTTGAAAAAATATTTGGTGACCTGTTTGAATGGGTTCCAGATTGTTGACATGTGGTTATACCTTCTCTTCTACCTATAGTTATGAGATAAATTTATCATTTCATGCACTGAAACTGCCATGAGGTTAAGAATATCATGCTCCTTTTCTTTTAAGGGTGAGAAATGAGGGAATCAGTTAAGTTAGATAACTTGCTGAAAATAATTCAATTAGTGGAGCCAGGAGGGATTTGAACAAAGCCAGAGTAACTCCAAAGCCTGACAGTCTTGCAGGTCTGCCTCCCAGAAGGGCCTCCAAGAGGCAGTAAAAGCTTTCTTTCCCTCCATCCCAGGACCCATGGTCCTACTTGAATATAATTAGGTCTTAAAAGTCCTGCTTTTTGGTTTTTTGTGGGGTTTCTTTTTTGTTTTTGTTTTTGTTTGGTTTTGTTTTCCTGTAATTCTTCCACACAATATACCTAAGGTCTTCATATCCTGAGTGGACTAGCCAGAGAGTAAATTCTCAACAAACTCACTGTGTCAAGCATTGACAGAAATGTCCCATTCAGACCCGCAGGGAACTCAGCACATACCCATCCTTTTTTCATAGTCGTGCTGGGTCACTTACCCAACCATCAGGTAGTATTTCTGGTGGCTTCATATTATGCTGTAGTGGCACTGTAAGAGGGCCCCAGGGAAAACCAAGGGACTGATATTAATTAGATGCCAGGCATAGTACAAGACACTTTGTAGGAGGTAAGTAATGCAATCCTCACAGTAAATGTTATCATCCCCAATTTACATATGAGACAGATGGTCAAGTCTTTTGCCCAAATCCAGGTAGACTTTCAGCGATATATCGCACAAATTTTGATCTGGCCATTAAAACCCAAGCTCCTCTAGATTTTCCCAATACCCTTTAGCATGACTCAAGGTTCATGGACCCCATAAACTATGCAGGTGGGATATGAAGTGCAGTGGGCAAGAGATAAGAACCCATGAAGCAATTCACACAAAATAAATTATCACCCAAATCAAAGATGACTGTGAGGGAGTCCTCCAACTGAGGAATGTAGGATGGATAACAAGAAAAAGGAAGACATGATGGGAGCCTGTGGGTGGCTGGCTCAGACTCAGAGAGCACAGCGGGTCTCTCTAGCTGCTTCTGTGCCACACTCTCCCTGTTGTCTCTGCCCTTAGTCACCTTTGCTTTTTTAAGTTCCACCAGTGAGCTACAGATGCTGACCTTTCCACCCAGGCATTTAGACAAACTATGGCTTTGGCCATGAATGTTCTCCTTGATCTTTGCTCCCTCCTTCTCCTTTCCTTCCTGCTCCTTTATTTCCTTCTTTCCATTCTTCTTCCCTTCTTTTCTTTTTCTCCTTCCTTCTTTCCATCCCTTTCTCTCCCACCCCACTTTCCCCTCTTTAGGTCTAGCAAATTCTAGCTCACCATTAAAGACCTTACTATTACCCCATCGTAAGGGGAGTCTTCCCTGAGTCCCCAGAGTAAGCCACCTGCACTAATAACCACATTCTTACTATACCAAACTATCTTCAATTCTCCTTTGGTAAAAAGCAGGGACCTTTCATATGATCAAGATTTAAGTTTCTGTTGCAGTCCAACTACTAACTAGATTCCAACATGGGCATTAGGGTTTTTTTTCCCAAAGAAGGGTACAGTAACTACCTTCCCTGTATCTACCCCCTCGATGATCTTCTCCCACATTTATTCTGGAGTTGGTCTTGTGATTTACCTTGGCTAATGGGACCATGGCAAACAGAATGCAAGCAGATACTAGGAAAAGACTGGAGCCTGAGACTTTCCCACTCTGCTGCACCTTAAGCCCTGAGGCTACCATGTAAATGAGCCTGACCTAGTCTTCTGGATGGTGAGAAGTCAGGTGGAGAAGTAAGGCACCTGGCTGACTTCCTGCCATGAATATAAGGAGCCCATGTCCTCCAGCTGCCTGTCAGCCAACCAGCAGAGACCAGATGATCAGGTCCTGCTGTGAGTTGAGTTGTGCCCCCCCACAGCCAAATTCATATGTTAAAATCCTAACCTCTAGTACTTCAGAATGTGACCTGACTTGAAGACAGGGTCTTCAAAAGGTAGTCAAGTTAAAATGAGGTCATTAGAGTGGGCTCTACTCCTATGTGACTGGTGTCCGTATATGAAGAGGAAATATGGACACAGGCGTGGGAAGAATGCCATGTGAAGGTGAAGATCTCCATTTACAAGCCAAAACAGAGGTCTGGAATAGGCTCTATCTTCAGAGCCTCGAAGGAACCAATCCTGTGAACACGTTGATTCAGACTTCTGGCCTCCAGAACAGAGAAGCAGACAATGCATTTGTCTTGCTTTAACCACCGACTGGGTAGAGCTTTGCTACGGCAGCCCCAGGAAACCAACACAAGCCCAGAGCAATGAACCAATCATGTGAGCCACATAGTAGTGAGATAAATAAGATGGCTACTGTTTTAAGTCCCTAGTACATCAAAAGCTAATTGATAAAGTGGGTAAATGTCTTGGATTCTCCTAGGCTTCAGTTCTCACAATTACAACATGAGTCTATTTAAATGCGTTTTCCGCACATGATTATCAGTAAGATTTAGGAAGATAATGCCTACAAATTGGTCAGCACAGTTCTTGGCACATAATTAACATTTAATGAGTGCTTACTTTAGTGTTACCTTGAGGGTATATGTTAAGTCAACTCCAGATTTATCTACCCAAGAAAAGATAAACTTCTACCTGTGAATTTATTTTAAATGATATTGGGATTTATTATGGGATTCAACCTCAATTTCTATAAAACTAGAGGGTAAAGTGGCACATGCTGGATTGCAGCAGGCATTCGCCAGGACTAACTGCCAGCTTAAATGAACCGGAAGCAAGTCAGAGAGAAATTAAATATGCTGAGCACCTAATACGTGCCCCAAATCTTGCTACATGTCTTTATTTACATTATTTTGTTCATTTCTTGGAAAGCTCTAGAATATAAATATTACTATCCCTGAATCACAGGCATGGAAGCTGGTTGACAAACTGCAACTTGTCTGAGACCACACAATTAATGATTAATACAACCGGAAGAAGAGCCAGGCATTTGTCATGCCAAACCCATGTTCTCACCACAGCACCTGAGGGATCTGGTCCACATGTCTTACGTGGTCTCAGGAAGCCACTGTAACATCAGGTCATAAGTTAATCAGTGTGCGGTGTGCATGTGAATCAAGAGTGGCAAAACCTACCTTTCATGCTTGAGTGTTGCTCTGCAATCTATGAGTGTGTTCTTGTAGCTGTGAAGGGCTGCTTAGGGACTCTGTGTATCTAAGGACATCCTTTGGGGTTGAGAGACTTTCACATACTGCACTTAGACCTAAGAGGAAGTCCTACCCACACACAGGTCCCACCACCCTAGTCTGTGGCTGCATTTCACAGGAAACACAACCTCAAACGGACCTAGGAGGGGCTTTCTGCTGAAGGACACTGCTTTGCGTTGAGAGTAGTGCACTGCACTGCCTTACGGATTACCAGCTGTCAGACTTCTCTGCAATGTCGCCAAGGGGGTCCCTCTCAGGAGACCAGCATCTCAGCACAGGACCTTGCGCACGGCCACACTCTTCAGGTAAACTAAGTAGGCCAGCTCCATCTGAGTGGGCATCTCACTGGCATAAATGATCATTAGGAAAGAGCTGACACCATGCCAAAAAAAAAAGGGGGTGGGGGTTTATAACATTAAATGCTGGGCCTTCTAAAAAGCATCGAGTGGCATAAAGAAAGCCAGCTCCCTTAACTCAGTTTTTAAAGATCTCTTCATTCTGCTGGAAGAAAGAATCAAGATACCTACCCATTAAAAATTAAAAGGCTAGATGTTTTCAGTCTTCTCATCTTGGATCTTGGACCCCCTGACTGTTTGCTCCTAAAATCCAAAGGCCAGGCCGGTTTCTGCCTTTCTTGGTTGACCTTCATTAGGACAACCCCCTAGAAAGGCAGCCTCAAGTCAAAGTAGGTCACTGAAAGTAGAAGTTAACTCCTGGAGCCCCTGTGGATATATATATATATATTTTAAGGTTCTAAATTGAAATAGTTTCCTTTCTGGTTTGGTGTGACTTTGGAATCACGCCAATCATCCTTCTGCTCACAGGGATGAGGACCCCAAGAGTAAGGGTGAAGGTGTGTACAGTGCTCCCCTTCTAAGGTGCGGGGCGGGGGAGGGGCATCTCTGTTGGGTTTTTCTTGGAGAGAACAAACAAAACATAAACGAGTGACACAGAAAAGAGAGTTAAGTGTCATCAAAGTCTGTCTGCTTTACAGACATGTAAAGACACAAGATACAGTCATGGCTAAAATTTATCAATACTGATTTTTTTATTGTGTGCCAACGTTACTTACTTGAGCACACTCTTTGCTTCTCTTATATCATAGTCCCTCAGTGCTGTTTCTCCCTTGAACTCCCAGGGGCCCCTCAAACCACAGGGAATGGTTATTTCAAAAGCCAGGAAGACAGTGGTAGTAAGGCCAATTGGAGGTCTGCCAGAGAAATGACAAAATTTCAGAAAGCCTCTGAGAAACTAAAGATAAAATATGCCCCAGAGAAACAGGAAAGGCTACTGGCATTTACAGCTGTCTCTCTTGAAAGCCAGTCTGTGTGCATTAACTCACCTGATCCTCACACCTCACTTCGAGTTAGGTAGTATTATCCCTGGTTTATAGGAGAACTCGAGTGGTCCAAGTGAGCGTTCAAGGTTGTCCAGCCACTGATGTCCTAACAGAATTCAGAGGTACCCTGATTGCACCTGAGCTGACCAAGAGGAATAGTTTTTCTTGGCAGCTTCCTAGAGTTCATCTTGCAGCCATTCCTGCTGCAAGATAGACACTGGCCATCTAAAGGCAATATTTCTCCTTTTTCTCTCCAAGGAATCCTCTCAGATGACTCCATAAACAAGACCATTCTAAAACCAAAGATTATTCTTTTCTGTACCATCTGGCCAGCATTGGTCTTCACATCAGGAGACCATATTTCTAGCTCACTTTGCCTTGAGTCAGGTGCTGTCCTGGAAAGACTGTGGGATTTAACATCTGACAAGTTAGTCCAGATCCAAACTCTGCCACTTGGACCAGACATGCTACTTTATCTCCTTTAATCCTCAATTCCTGCATCTTTATAATAGAGCAGCATCACATAGCACTTGCACTGAGAACTTCTTAGCCTCAATAATATAATATTTACATTAAATGAAATATGGTACATATTTAACACTTGGTAGGCACTAAGTAAATGATGGTTCACTTGTCATTACTTTCTTCACCCCAAATCATCGCTGGCCTTATTCCTAAAACATGCCCATAACCACCATGGAATTTTTAATACAAATACATTTATGAATATTTCATTTTAACAAACTCATTAGAGAATAGTAATATACCACAGTTTCATAGCCTGTGCAGGCAGCCTTCACTAAGTAGACGGAGTGACTTCAGGTCATTTAAAAGATGCCACAGAGGCTAAGGAGAGTTTATGGGGGTGTATAGCATGGTGAAAGAGAAAGAGAAGGAACTTTGAAGTCAGTCAAAACCGTAATGAACGTGGTGTGCAACTTCTGTGTCTTGGGGTAAGTGGCTTACCCTCTCTGAGCTTCAGTTTGATGTTGGTGCATTGTAATTTGAAACTGGGTAAAATAATACACTTTGTGTGTTGCTGTGAATGTGAGAGCAGATGTACATGCAGCATCTGACACAGAAATGATATTCGGGCAATGGACAAATGGCAGCTAGGCAGTTTCATTGCCAAGGTCACACGGTCAGTAGCAGAGCTAGATGGAAGTATCTTTTTCTGAACACCATTACATAAAGTAGTTGTGTTCAGGTGTTGACTATACTTCAATAATAATTTTTAAAAACCTGTTATATGCACCATTGCAGATGACTGCCAAGGTCCACCAAGACCTGAGTTCTGGAGAGTTCCTCCAGGCTATGTCTACCCGTTCTGGCATGAGAAAGAAACAATGCTCAAAGGGGTTACATCATTAAACAGAGATAACTATTCAAATCTAAGTTAGATTTATTTTTACAGATTGAAACAAAATCTCCAGTGATATTGTGAAGTGAATTATCAATAAGTCTGAGAAAGATCCAGTTAAATAAGTTCAATATCAGTAACTTAAGAAAAATTACCATGAAAAACAAACAGTGGAAAAAAAGTCATTATGGGAATATCCTTTGTGGGTTTTGTTTCATTTGTTACTTTTGTGGACAGAATATATTGGAAATCATCATCATGGTTCACTCTTTATTTTTAGTGGGTATATTTATTCTTACTCTGTCCAAGAGGATGCTGAGGTTCAGAGAAATTCCCTACATTGTCCATTTTACACAGTGAATAAGAGGGAAAGTCAGAAATGGGACCCAGGTCTTCCTGAGTCCACAAGCAATAGCAAAACAAGTGTATAAGTTTGGTTATTTTATTTCATTAGTGATGCTAATCGAAAGATTCTTTCCAGACACCTAAGCATTAGAAATGGAAGTCCGCAGTACACAGCTATTTGCTTTATAAACTAAGAGGAGCCAAAAGATCTGGACACAACATGGAAATTCAATATCCATGTTTGAAGGCATAGCCTTCCATGGTGGTGGGTTCTCTGCTGAATTTAGTGTGAGATAAATATGAGGGGTGGCTAATAGCCCAGGCCCAACCTCTGAGAGTCTCTGTGGACCCAGATTTAGTTATCAGCTTTGCAGATTTCATCCAGGGTATCCAAAGTTGATGGGACTCAGGGATGTTGTTTTGAGCATTCTGGCATTGTACATTTATCTTCTGTAACTCCGCTCAAGTGTTAAAAGTGTACATCGGTTATATGTTCCTTTCCGGTAATCAAATCTATGCAAGAAACGAAATTACTGCCAGAAGGTAGCCTTCTGAAAACAAAGTCAGAGCTAGGTGATTACAGTCGTTCAGTTCACCAAGGTACGGATGGTCTGATATCTTGATATCAGTCTGCCCTATGACTACCTATGGATGTTCATAGATCAGGTTCCCCTTACTTCTGGGCATGGCTGGGGATATCCTGACCAGCTCTACTTGCCTGGATATCCCCTGTAAGAACACTTCCCTACCCCAAACTCCTACTTCTGTTCTCAAACTCTTTTTACTACACACTCCACCCACTCCTTGAGAAATAAATAGCCTGTGTTTGGATTCAGACTGTTACTTCCTAGAAGAATGATTTGGGGCATTATTTAACCTCTCAGGACCTCTAGTTATCCTTTATAAAATGGAATTGCAATACCCACCTTCTGGATTTGTGGGGAGAAATGATATGCAGTATATAAAAAGTATGCATTATAGTGGGCAGCAATTATTAAGTGCCAAGTAAAGAACAGTGGCTATAAAAGAATTTTTAGCACAGTTATCATGAGTTTATTTTATATAAAGGCAAGCTTTCATTAGATTCTTTGGATATTTTTTTGTTTCGCTTTATTGTGTATTGACTGGGGCACCTAGGTGGTCAGTCAGTTAAGCCTCGCATTTCAGCTCAGGTCATGATTTTGTGGTTCATGAGTTGGAGCCCTGCGTTGGGCTCTGTGCTGACAGCTTAGGGCCTGGAGCCTACATTTGATTCTGTGTCTCCCTCTCTCTGACCCTTGACTGCTTGCTCTCTCTGTCTGTCTGTCTCTCTCTCTCTCAAGAATAAATAAACATTAAAAAACAGAGTTTTGACCTAAAGAAATCCTCTTTTAAGGTGACTTCTTCAGGAAGCTAATCTCATCGTTTTCCGATTATTTTAATCGTTCATCTATCAAAGTCTCGATAGCATCTTACAACTCCCCAAGTGTACTGATCCTCTGAAAGTATTAAGACTTAATGAAAAATGATAAAAATTTCTTTAGAACACTTTCCTTGCCAATTTCAAATCCTCACCGTCCTTCATGGTACTGACACTTAGAAATTGCTCAACAGTTGCCTGTTGAACAATATTGCATAGCTACTTATAGTTGACAAGATACTTTCACTTCCACCATCCCACTTGGTCTTCAAACCCATCCTATAAGCAGGGCAGGCAGTGTTTATATCCCCTTTTTTTCGGGCTGGAGAAACTGAGACTCAAGTTGCATGACATGCTGTACAGTTCAGCACACCTGGGCTTAGGGATTTGCTTCCAATCTTGCCAAGTGAGCGATCCTGAATAAAAGAAAAGTCAAAGAAAGAGTTAATGATATGGAGGAAGCTCAATTCAGGAGTTAAGTTCTAAATGCTCTTGAAGTTACAAAGAAAGCAATGACCTCATCTGAATCCACACTGTGCATTTGTTCAGTAGACAGATTTGGCTCAAGAGAAGTCTTGCTGAACAAAATGACAGTATTGCTCAATATTGAAAAATCTGGGTCATTTGGATTGTTGCTGTACAGTGGAATCTAAAGTAAACAGGGTGTCCTACATACAGTTCTGGAATTCAGCAGATGGCATTACTATTATTGTTGTTGTTGTTGTTGTTGTTGTTGTTATAGATTACATTACTCTCAGTCCAGTCTCTATTTAGACTACCTGACTTTTCATGCCCCATTTTTGGATTTAAAAATGCTCTCAAACTTCTTTGAGGCCCACCTTACTGTGAAACAGCTTATCAGAAAACGACAAGCATATAGCAAGTGCTTAATACATGAGTATTTCAAGAATGACAGTGCTTTCACCTGCAGACTTTAGATGTCCATGGGGGAAGTAGGGTCACCAGACCTGTCTCCACCCCAAGGCCAGCCTATAAATTGTGGCAGATGATGACAGATAGACAATAGATGGCAGACAGATGGACAGATAAATGGATGGATGGATGGATGGATGGATGGATGGATGGACGGACGGACAGACAGACAGACAGACAGACAGATAGATAGATAGGGGTCTGGCAGTACTGGTCCCAATCAGTGCAATTCTGCCATGATTTATGACAGCCAAATGAAAATGGGGTGACACAAACAAGTAAGCCTTTTTGAAAAATGATAAGGAAACATCTAATTAGGCTCCTGATCATTTACATTTTAGTTTTGCTACAATCTAGTTTTATCTGAGCAATAGAACAACTTCAATGATAAGAAGGCAGGAAGAGGGAATGATGAAGAAAAGGCTGGGGAGACAGAGGAGAGGAAAGAAGAGGAAAATGAAGGAAGGGAGAACAGAAGGAAGAAAATGGATATAAGAAAACAACAGGAGTGAGAGAGAAAAAGGATAAAGAAAGAGACTATTTACTATAACATTTAAAGGGGGTGGGGAGAAAAAGCCTACTATGGAAGGAAAGGAACGCCTTCTGGAAAAGAGACAAGAAGATGGGTTTTAAAAACAAAATGCACTAGGAGGAATAAGTCTATAGATTGCATCAGATCATTAAGGGTGTTTTCAAAATCATTTAAAATAAAAAATGGATGCACATTCACATTGCCTTGAGATACTTAAGGGAAGTTACTTGTTACCAGGACAGTTGTGAAATCTTTTTTTAAAATATGCCCATACTTAATAGCAGAAAAAGTAGGAAAGCAGTCTCCCATATTCCTCAAAAAAAAAAAAATCTATACTAACAATCCATATGACTCCAAAGCTTTCCATTTGTTGGAAATCCAATAAAATTAAATGTTATACTTAATTAAATGTAGCTGATTGCTCTGACCAGGGTACAGAAATAGAAATCTAATCAGCATACAGCTTCCTCTAAGTCTGAGCATTCCTCTAAGTCAAAGATGTCACTTTCTCATTTTTATGTGAAAATAGAAGAAAATTGCATACAATTGGGACCAAATTAATAAACATCTGTGTCTGAGAAATCAGATATTTTAACACATTTACTTAAAGCACATGGAGGTGTGCATAGGCACACACACACACACACACACACACACACACACACACACACATTCCCTGTCCCTTTTCTCCAAATATTCACCCGGTAGCCCCTCCTTCCCTCCGTAAACTCCAAGTAACGCCCACCACTTCGGATCTGTTGGTTGTGAAGGTATAGAAAATCAGATGTGTGTTGTATGCATTTCATGTTCGGTTCTTCTTCTGTTTTGTGTTTTAATGAGGAAAAGAATCAAGCCTTCATTTTGACCCTCCCTTCCAGCCTTGACCCAGTTTTAGCTGTGGAGCTATGTCGTACCTTCTTGACTATCTTTAATATTCTCCTCCACAGTTCATAGTTTGCTTTCAGCCATTTCCTCTATCTCTGCTCAGGTGCACCATCGTTACAAGAATGTTGTTTCTTAAACTTTGAAATAAAGAGGCTAGCATTTTTATAAGCCTTATCTTCGAGGAATAAGTAAGAAATATTTGAGGGCAAAAAAAATCCCTCACTATAAAAGCATTGTTTTTCCTTCATAAAATATTAATTTTGGATCAGGTGAAATGCAGCAGAAATATTTATGATAACATGGCTCTTTGCAAGCTCAGTTTGGTAGCACCGGCGAATTCCCAGTGGAGAACAAGAGTTCTCCGGGATAACAAGGAAATATGATTTGTTGCTCTACATATTTCCAATTGTTTAAACTTCTTATGATACCGTAAGGGTATTAATTATTTTTGGATTAAGATCCGCACCAAAATCCAATCCATTTATAAAACAAGTCTTTTCTTCCTCACACTGAGACCCCAGGTGGGTTTCAAGCTCAGAAGCAGCCACCCCGGTTTTAAAGCCTAGATCGAATGTCTGTTCCTTAGAAATCTTATGCATACTCCTATCTATAGGAACTTGCTTCCTTTATTTTAGTTTTCTGAAATATTTATGTGTTTTAACCATCAAATCTATTATTTAAAAAAATGCTTTTCAGGGTCGCTTGGGAGCCTCAGTCTGTTAAGTGTCTGACTCTTGATTTGGCTCAGGTAATGATCTCAGGATTCATGAGATCGAGCCCTGCTTCTGGCTCCCTGCTGACAACTCAGAGACTCCTTGGAATTCTGTCTCTCTCTATCTCTCTCTCTCTCTCTGCCCCTCCTCTGCTCTGTGTATCTCTCTCTCTCTTTCTCAAAATAAATAAATAAACATTTTTAAAATAAAAAAATGCTTTTCAGTGCACAAATTACTTAGTAGGATAATCAAACACAGTAATTGGGACCCTTCCCTCCAAAACTGTGGGGTTATTTGGTCAAAAAGATTGATTAGGGAAGGGACTCCTCTACTCCCAGGACCCCAGCTGTGCTGTGCACCTCTCTTTGACACGGTCATCTTTATACCTTGAGAGCAGTGGGTTAAGTTGTAATGGGAGGCATCATAGAGCAGAGCAGTGTTTTTCAAACTGGACTTCATTTTGGACTCCAAAGATCTCTAGAGTCTTAGGTATCTGTAAATCCCATGAGAACTCTGTCACTGAATTGAGAGCACAGATTTCTAAGCCCAAATTAATTAAGAGTGTATTTTGATTCCTTTGCCTAGGCTTTGAAAGCTGGTACACAGGCAATTATAGTGCCCAGGTTGGCATTTAAGATTCGATTTGCATTGGCATCCAATGCAGTTGATATCTCTTCTTGTTGGAGAAATAAACAGTCATCGTGAAAAGAGGTGGCCTCTCCCTGTGACTCCCCAGGGCTCCAAGATCTCCTACCCTGTCCCTCCCTGGCTGTGGGCCCTGAAGGCAGAGTGTGGCCTCTTCTGGAGACCCCCACATGCTTCTCTCAACATCCTCACCACAAACCTGGCTCTCGACAGATTAGTGACATTTGCACCAAGTGCCCTGCTGTGACTGAATGATGGCACCTAAGCATCCCTTCTCTCTAATCACGAAAGCCACACTTAGGCTTTGCCTCTGTGGCTAATGAAGAAGAGAAACTGGAATAAATGCCCTGATTCCTAGAAAAAGTATACAAACACATGGTATTCTCTCCCTGGCTGGGCATGGCAGCCTCCCCATGTTGCTCAGTGAAGGCAAGAAAAGCAAGCATCCATGATGCTCTTTTATCTTGAACAGTTTGTAGACCCTGAAGTCGCCTTTCCCTTACGATGCATAAAGTAGGGGTCACGGCTACCTGTGAGCAGTAGTGGGTAAGGAAATCTTACACTGATCCCATAAGGAGCTCTGTGGACCCCTCTGAGCATGCCTTCCCATGCATCCCAACATCCTCCTACGTTCTTCCCGTGTTTACAGATACATATTTAGTTTTGCTCTATACGCTTCCTTGTAGCATCATGGGGAAAACAGACTGGTGTGATGAGGCAGGGCCTTGCTCTATGGTCTCTAATTACTAGCATCTGAACGGTGCCCAATGCATAGAAGAACCTCAAAAAATGTTCTCAAGATATACGAACAAAGTCTACCCGAACAATTGTATGAGCCTGGATTTTTACTCACTCGTTGCTTATAAACAAGATCCGGGAGAGGAATCGCTGCCCGGTGAGATTAGAAGCCTTCCCCTCTCTGATCTGTGGCATCAGTGTCTGGACGTGGCAGGTTTTCTTTACACAGTTCACTGGGAAGTAACTCAGAAACAACTCTAAGCAGACCGAAGATTCTTTGTGAGTAGCGGTGTGCCTGCATTTCCAAGTTTAGGATGAGTCTGAGACAGCAAGGCGGATAGAAGTGTGGTACTTCACCCAGGAATGAGAAAATGCCAGGGAGAGGCACAGGGTGGACAGAGGGGAGAAGGGGAATTCTCACGTCCACTTCCTTCTGCCTTACTGCCCATTAAAATACTTGGGCCATTTAAAAAATATCAACACCTTGGCTCCACCCCAGAACAACTGGATCAAACTTTCTGGAGGACTAGTTATTTGTTAAAGTTCCCAGGTAATCTTGAAGAGCAGACAGTTGTGAGAACCTGATCTTACCCCACTGGCAGTCATGAATGGCAGGGAAGAGCTTCTCATTTCTGGAGACTAAAACCTAAAAATCAAACAGGACATTTAGGGGCACCTGGGTGACTCAGTCAGTTAAGCATCCACTCTTGATTTCGGCTCAGGTCACAATCTTACAGCTTTGTGGGCTCAAGTCACGCACTGAGCTCTGCGTTGCCAGCGTGGAGCCTGCTTGGGATTGTCTCTCCCTCCCTCTCTCTCCCTCTCTCTCTCTCTCTCTGCCCCTCCTCCACTCATGTATCTGTCTCTCTCAAAACAAATAAGTAAGCTTTAGGAGCACCTGCTTGGCTCAGTCGGTTAAGCACATGACTTCGGCTCAGGTCATGATCTCACAGTTCATGGGTTCAAGCCCCATGTCTGGCTCTGTGCTGACAGCCAGCACAGAGCCTGGAGCCTGTTTCAGATTCTGTGTCTCCCACTCTCTCTGACCCTCCCCTACTCACACTGTCTCTCTCTCTTTCTCAGAAATAAATAAAAAACATTAAATAAATAAATAAATAAACAAACAAACTTTAAAAGTAAATAAATAAATAAAAGTCATACAGGACATTCAGTCTTAAAGTTCAAATTAACAGCAATCACCATCTTTTCACATCTTAGACATCTTATGTTCCCGTGTAACCTCCACAAGAGCCCTACCATAGCTGTTGTGTTACCCCCACTTTGTGGAGAAGCAAACTGAGGCTCAGAGCAGGGAGATTATTGTCCCAGCAGATAACGAAAAAGCACCAAGGGGAATGGTTCGCCATACCCGCTTATTGTATGTGCAACATAGGGCACGTTACTTACTGCCTGTGAATATCTGTTTGGTTTCGTATAGAATAAGGATGATAATCCAGGTGATATGGGGTTACTGTGGTCGGGCATGGACACATGCCAGGCTTTCGATATTCATTACATTCCTTCTGAAAATATGCCTGTCAGGAAGAGAAGGGCCTTGTCCTTTTCATAGTACAGCACCTTCCTAAAACCGATGGACATGAAATTCTTTCCATCTGACTCACCACACCTCATTCTCACCACATCCTTCATAAAGTGACTGAGGTCAGGTAGAACCACAGCCTTCTAAGATGGGTCTTAGACACTCGGAATAAAGCAAAGAGCCCCTCGCCCTGTGGAGTGCCATCTAATATGTCATGCTGATGCCATCGCCTGGCTGGCTCAGACTCTGCTGTGGGTCACTAAGACCCCAAAGTTTTCTTTTTAAATGCCAGAAAATTTGGACTCCTTTCCTGACCATTTAAAATTATTTTTTGTACAACAGATTATTCCCACATCTCTCAAACTCCTATTAAGAGTTTTTTTGAACTCTTATTAAGATTTTAAAATACAAGCTGTTACTGATGAAGTAATTTACAAAGCTTGAAGGACAAAGGCAAAAGTTAAGTGTTTCTTCCCCCATCCCTACCCTGTTCATCCCTGATGCCATATGTGTGGACACTTTGGCAAAGCCTCTGTAGTGTGGCTCCACCGGAAGCTTTATTAGAGGAAATAAAATAGAAGAAACGTAATAACATATATCCAACTTTCTGAGACTATTTTTTGTCACCAGATATGAAAGAATTACAGTTTTTTAAATGGAACTATTTTATAGAATCTTGGAACTGAAAGACCTATTTGGCCCAACCTGATCATGTCTCAGATGAAAAACTGAGGCGGAGCATTTTAATGCCTTGTTCAAGGCTAAACAGTGATGGTAGGTGAAGCTAGAAAGCATCTTCCCTGGCCACCTCCCCAGACCTCTGATCCAAGGCAGTAAGCCTTGGAGGGGACTGTCCCACACCCTGTGATTCCTTCACTTAAGAGCTGGCTGAGAGCCTCAAACAGAGCCTGCTTCAGATTCTGTGTCTCCCTCTCTCTCCCCCACCCCTACCCACCTTCTGTCTCACTCTCTGAAAAAATAAACATTTAAAATAAATAAATAAATAAATAAAGATTCCCCTGACCTCCAAGGCACAGAGGATTTGTTTTGCTTTATATACATCTGTTTTTGTTTTTAAATGTTTTGTGTTTTTTTTTTTTTTGAGAGAGAGAGAGAGACAGCGTGAGCAAGGGAGGGTCAGAGAGAAAGGGAGACACAGAATCTGAAACAGGCCCCAGGCTCTGAGCTGTCAGCACAGAGCCCAACGCGGGGCTCGAACCCACGAAGCATGAGATCATGACCTGAGCCGAAGTCAGACGCTCAACCTACTGAGCCACCCAGGCGCCCCTAGATGAATCTGTTTTTGCAGAGCACTTTGATAACAGCCATCATAGAGAGATGCAGAATCCATATTATACTGAGTTTTAGGAGTGCCTTGAACAGAGGCCGCCTCCTATTGGGCACAATATTCGCACAAAGTAAATCGCATTCTCAGTAAATGGCAGTTGGATAGATGGATGGATACATGATGACGGAGGGATGGCAGAATGATCTAGAAGTGCATAAAGCTCAGTGGGGTGTAATATGGTGACTGGGCAGGAAATGGCATTTTTGAGTCCTGTGCATTTGGGCTTTTATTGCAGATGGATGATCTTGGGCACATAAGTTAACTTCCCTGAGCCTCATTCTCTTTAACACTGAAGTCCAGTCTCAACTCTGCTCTGCTCAGCAAGGAGCCCCGGGAGGCTGATGGATAGAGACCACATCCATGGCTCCTCACCCTTGGCTTCCTGTTAAGTTTGGCCAATGGAAAACAGCAGCATGCGAGTGTGGCCAGAAGTGTGAGATGGAGATTTCTACTGCATCCACCCAGACCTCTCCCTCTGAGTCTCTCATACTGTGGAAACCCTTCCCACCAGCCCCATGTCTGGATCCCAGTGACCCTCGGCTCCCTTGAACCCCCAAGCATGATAACAGCACCCTAACATCTCTCACTTTCCTTTGTGGATTCCCCTTACCTTGTCCACACCTTTTAAACTATCTCTTTATTAAACTGTTCTCAAGTTACCAATTTGAGGATGCCATCCATTTCTTGCTAGAACCCCAACTGATATGGTGGCCAATATCCTACATACCCACAGGGTCTTTGTGTAGATTAAATGCAATTATTGATGGAAAGCTCCCTCTGAATACCCCCAGGGTCTCTGCTGCTAATTTATTTGGCAAATAATCTCTCCTGTGTGGGTGAACACAAGCCACAAATAAAATGTTGTGTCCTAGCTGAAGCAGTAGAGAAATGTTGCTTCCAATAAATATTTCATGGCAGAGCCTCACTTCGAAAGGAAAAGCACCCCTTCTCTTGCACGGGCAGGGGCGCCCTGCAGAGCCCGCGAGCAGGCGCCCAGGGGAAGCACACAATTGCACGCCAGGGAAAACCAGGCTCGGGCTGTGTGCGCAGCTCCCCAGGGCAGACGCGATGGATCCTGACGGAAAGAGGACAGCCTGTCAGGGCAAAGTCCCCTCCCCCGCCCCGCTCCAGAAATAAACCAATTATCCACCTGGATTGACTCTCTTCCCGTCATTTCCTCTGAGCCCCCACCCGTCCCCCATTCTAATAGGGAGCGACAGCGGCGTGTTGGCCGGAATTAAAACATGAAGTGTCGAGCTCAGTAACGGGTTTTACTTTTTGTTCCCACAGGCTGAATTCAAGATCCCGCTTCTTTGTGAGGCAGCAAGAACTATGAACAGACAGTAAGTAACAGACGTCACTGTGGGTCCCAGTCTCCCCTCTCCTGGTGGGAACCGGAATGTGAATGAAGGAAGGGTGTCACTGTGCCTCCCCCAGGAAGGGCATTGCCAGTGGCAGAGCCGAGCCGAGAGGCTGGTGCCCAGGATGCGCATGTTGGTGCTCAGCGAAGCATCTTCCCCGTAGTGACACTGGTTTCATGGGCCGGCCACTTGTTCTCACCCAGCATGGGTGTGTGGCTGGGACAGAGATGAGATACCCCAGCCCCAGAATGCCAGGGGAGCACCCTGAAATACCATCCACCACTTCACACCCCCATGTGTGAAGCCAGAACTGAAACAACACGTGCTTCCCACACGTGATGCCCCAGCAGAGAACCTGGAGTCCAGTTCCGGGTTCGCGGAGCAGCCGGGGTGATGATGGCGGTCAGTTTAGGATATCCTCATGTGTATCTGATTCAGCACAACATCCATCCTATTCCTGATGTCTAGGGCTATGGTAAAAAAAAAAAAAAAAAAAAAATTGCAGGCCTCTAAGTGGTAAGAAATATTTATAATGAGAAACAAAAAAAACTTTTAAATTGAGAGAATTTTGAGGTACTAACTTTAACAGCCATCTATTTACCCATTTATTGGTTTTAGTTTGCTCATTGGAAAGGTAGCACACTCCCTGTCACAGTGTAAGAAAGAACATGGGCTTCAGAGTCAAGCAGACTGAGTGTAAATCCCTTGTCCTTTGGCCCCATCGTTTTATGGCTGTAGGACATTGGAGGATTTACCTAAACTTCCCTCCAGAAAGCAGGATCCGGCCTCAAGAAGGGCGACTGCCTGGGTTCTGGGTGGATTCCTGGGCTTAGAGGGAGCTCGGGGACAGTCCAGGGTAAGGAGGTGATGCCTGGGTCTCACAGGTGGACGCTGGAGGTGGAGCTGGTGTCCAGAGTGACAAGAGGCTGCAGTGCCAGCATCGCCGTGATCCCAAATGCCCCCGGGTGTCAGGGTGAGGTGACCTGACACACAGCCAGACCCAGGCCTGTGGGCTGCAGAAGCCGAAGCCGGGGCTACTGGCTTATGGGCCATCTCCTCTGTGCGAGGTGCCAGGACGGCCTTCTCCTCTGACCCTGTAGAAGGTGGGGCCAGACAGATGGCAGGCACCACTAACTTCTCTGGGCATCGGCTTCCTCGTCTAAGTGACCCTTCTGAGATGGCACAGAAAGTGGGGATGGAGCTGGAGCTACCACTCAAGTCTGTCTGACTCCAAATCCAGGGCCCCTTCTGTTTACCCCACCTTTGTGGGAAACTGAGGCAGGCAGTGAGCTGGGCAGGTGAGGCAGGAGTAGGGCTGGCTGATCCAGGGTCACATGACAAAAGGGATGATGTTTCAGACAGAAGATTATAACCAGTGATGAGTGCGGCAAACAGCAGCTTCATTGTCAGACAAACAAACAAACAAATGGTCTGTGGCCCCATCGTGGAATGAATGGTAAGGCAGGCGCATCCACTTCTCACCAAACTGCATGACTTAAAACAACCAAAACTGTATTCTCTCACAGTCTATGGGGCTAGACGTCCAAAATCAAGGTGTGGGCAGGCCCCTGCTCACTTCGAAGCTGGGAGAGAGGGTCCTTCCTTCCACCGCCACCAGCCTGGGAGGTGGCCCCTGGTGCTCCCTGACTTGCGCCCGCATCTCTCTGCTGTCTGCCTCGCCCTCTCCCACTTTCTGCTCTGGGTCTGTGCCTTCTCTTCTTTTGCCTGCCTCAGATCTCCCTTGTCTTTCTCTTCTAAGGACATTTGTCATTGGGTTTAGGCCCCCACCCACTCGCCTTCCGGTTAATCCAGGATGATTTCATCTCAAAATTCTTAATTACATCTGCAAAGACCCTTTCCCCTCATACGGTCACATTCACAAGTGCCCAGGCTGTGGACGTGGAAATATTTTAGGGTTGCCATTCAACCCACTGCAGCAGGCCTTGTTTCCAGACCCATCCCTTCCTTGGGGGCAATGCGGGAGTGACTTTGACAACCTCAGCAGTAATTTGCTACGAGTTTCCATCCGGCTGTGTGGTCGAGAGCCCCTACCCTGAGGTCCTGCTTCTGTTCCTCCGTGTGAACCCACCCTGTGCCAGGGTCTCCTCCATAAAGAATAGAGGCGTTGCCCCTTCATGAGGACTTTAGGTTGCTTCGGTTTTTAGCCAGACAGTTGACCTCTTGGCAATTTCATCAAGCTTCCAAAGGGTGGCTTTAAGATTCCAGCGTTAGACTTGTGTCAGATCTGGAGCTCCCGGGGGACAGACCGAATCACCGTAACTCCATAAACATTAGCTTTCTCCTCTCGGGGTGCTGACTCAGAATCTGTATTTCTGCAAGATCCCCAGGTGACCTCTAGTCACATTAAGTTTGAGATGCACCTGATTAGAACAGTGGCCCCGGAGCCAGCCCTCTCCTGGCATGCTAGAGAGGCAGCTACAATATTCACCAAGACAGGACTCAGAGAAAACAGTCACATATGGGACATTGTGTGAGAATAGTTTGGAAATGTATGACCCTCCCTCTCCACACACACACACACACACACACACACACACACACACACACACACACATAGGTTTTGTCCTGTGATGCCTTGGAGAAGCATTCCTTCCTCTGTGAAAACCATGAACCCACTTAATTCACGGCAGTAGATTTAAAAATATTTTTTAATGTTTTATTTATTTCTGAGAGAGAGAGAGAGAGACAGTGTGAGCAGGGGAGGGTCAGAGAGAGAGAGAGAGAAACACAGAATCTGAAACAGGCTCCAGGCTCTGAGCTGAATGTCAGTTCAGAGCCTGACGCGGGGCTCGAACCCATGAACCGTGAGATCATGACCTGAGTCGGATGCTTAACCAACTGAGCCTCCCAGGTGCCCCACGGCAGTAGATTTTAAATCCAACTGAACAAAAGGGTCATCAAGGAGGCTCTAAGTGAGAAGCAAGTTCAGTGTTGTTCCCCAGACCAAAGAAATCAGAATCCCCAGACACTGACTGTACTTACCATGCTCAACTCAGTCTAATCTGCAGCTAAGGTTGTGAGATGCTGGTCTAAGTGGTCTTATAACCGTGGAACTTGGAATTCCTTGCTGTTTTATAACCTGGAATTCTAAATGGCCTTTGTAGCTACAGATAATTCCTTACTGTCTCCCACTGGGCACTTCTACAACGAATGAATAAATGCGCACAGAAGAAAAAAATGATATAGAGATAAATTACATATTTATACACACGTATGTATATATATGTACACATGTGTGTATACATATGCACAATACAATACATATTTCCCCCTATAAATATATTAGCCCAGTCAAAAGCATTTGCTGAGTATACCCTGCGCTGGGCTTCAGGCTAGGCGCCTCCCTTATAAAGACGAGGAAGAGCTAGTCCCTGCCCTCAAAGAGCATTAGCTGTATGTTGAGGAGATCATTTTAGTCTTATGCAGCAAGTGACAGCAAAGTGCCTCCAGTGTTTTTTTCTTTTCATTCATCCAGATTTAATAACAAACATCATTATTATTGGTCCTTTTTTAAAATTCAGTTTCAGGGGCCCCTGGGTGGCTTAGTCGGTTAAGCGTCCGACTTTCGCTTAGGTCATGATCTCGCGGTTCGTGGTTCGAGCCCCGCGTCGGGCTCTGTGCTGACTGCCAGCTCAGAGCCTGGAGCCTACTTCGGAGTCTGTGTCTCCCTCTCTCTCTGACCCTTCCCTGCTCATGCTATCTCTCTCTGTCTCTCCTAGAAACAAATAAAACATTAAAAAATAATAATAAATAAAATAAAATTCAGTTTCAAATGCAACTGACTACCATAGATGTTCTGCAGAATGGCAGAAATTAAAGACCAAATGTGTACATATCAGAGACCTGACTTGAAAAACCAAAGGCTGCTCCATGTACATCAGTGAGGATAAACAACGCTCAACAGTGGTTGTGAGAGAAGAAAACCAGGAAAGAAAGAACAAAGAGGTTCCAAGACAGTAAGAACAGATGTCCTGGTTCTAAACTGCTTCTGAAATTAGCAGGCTACTTCACAGTTATTCTCCCCGCAACAAAGCTTTCAGCTTCCCTAACAATCAATCCAACTGCCTAAAGCCCTACTTCTTGCAGCACATGGGCGCTGTTAGGGAAGAGTAGGCAGACACGCTTACTCCATCGGGGCTGAATAAAAGGGTCTTGGGGTTTATTTCCAGGATCTCTTCATCATTCTGGACAGAACTGATAAGAACCTTGGTGCTGTAGTTTTGAGTGTTTTGAAAGAGACAGAGGTCGCTAGAGTGATTGCTTCTAGCACTTTCCAGTAAGCTAACGCCCGATGCTGGCCAGGCTGCTTCCGGCACTCAAGAGGGAGACACCGTCACATATCCCAGACTGGGGACTAATGGGGGTATAATGTGTCCCTGCAGTGTCCCCACAGGCTGGAAAGTTGCGACGGCAAGCCATCTTTGTTGTTAAAATTATTCATAGTCCTCTTGGAAATTTTAGAAAATGTACAAAATTACAAAGAAGAAAACAAAAGTTACCATGTTTTCCCTAGCATCCAAAACTAACCACTATCTTGCTGCAGGTTTCTGAAGTTCTATTTCTGTATCTTTGTGTAATATTTTAAAATTTCAGGAAACCTACTTTTAGAACATCTACTGTTTTCATTCATCTCATAATACTGTTTTATGTTATGAGTACTGTCCCACATTATGGTCTTCTTCAAAATCACAGTGTTTTGGGGCGCCTGGGTGGCTCAGTCGGTTAAGCATCCAGCTTCAGCTCAGGTCATGATCTCGTGGTTTGTGGGTTCGAACCCCACATCAGGCTCTGTGCTGATAGCTAGCTCAGAGCCTGGAATCCGTCTTCAGCTTCTGTGTCTCCCTCTCTTTCTGTCCCTCTCCTGCTCACACTGTGTCTCTCTCTCAAAAATAAATAAGACATAAAAAATTTTTTTTAAACAAAATCACTGTGTTTTCAGGCTAGTGCTTAAATCAGGTTCGTAATCCTTTATCCACAATTCCAAAGCCAAAAGCTTCAAACTACTGAAAAATGTTTGTAACTAATTTGGCAGCAAAACTCGACCTTCAGTGAAGTGATGTATGTTCTTCATTTATCCCACTTCCTGTGAATATACCTCTATGTTTCACAGGTAGAAATATGAGTATGTTTAATGCCTAGCCATTTCTCCAAAACTTAGAGGGGAAATTAGTAATATTAGCTACATGTACAATATTACTTTCCTAAATTCCAAAATATTCTGAATCCCTAGCCCTAAGGAATTTGGATCAGGAATGGTGGACGTGTATTTTATCTGGTGGTTTATTTTATCTTGACCTTGGTGTTGGACATTTCAGTTGTTACCCATAAAGTTTTATGAGGCAGTTTTATTACCAAGATTAAACTTTATACTCTAGGAGTATTAGAAGGCTGTGTCACTATGATCCCTAGCATGCAATGCTGTGTGTCCTGTCACATGTAAAACAAACTGTGACAGTCTATTATTAAACAGGGACACAGGTTCAATCAAATTATCTGACAATAACCTATTATCTTTTTTCTTGCTTCAGGGAACTTGTCTTTCATATTCATTTATTCCGGCAAGAGTGTCAGTGGTAAACAAAACAAAATAGTAAAGTAGTCTGAGAGCTAGAGAGTCTTAGGAGTAGGGAATTCAAGTGTCTACTCGTGGCTCTAACCCTAGATTCGAGAGTCTTCTAGAATGCTCTAGGATAAGGGCTCACTACCTTCTGAGACAGTGGGCTTAAATATGGGAAGAAAGATCCTCTTTATACTGACACCAACAAAGTCAGCTTCAAGGCATGTTATTCGTTGACACTGTATATTCTGGTAAGGAAGTAACAATGCTCCCCCACAATACTTTTCCCACCTACGTTCAGCGTCTGGTTGTGAGAAAGAAAGGATAAAGAGAAGAAAAACTCTGCAGACCAAGAGTGCCTATGGCCAGCACACAGCTAGTCGTTTGCATGAGGATCTGTTCACGCTGTGACGACTCAGCACAAAACCCCACTCCCACGTCCTCATGTAAGACCACCGCCCTGGGTAACAGGTTTTCCCAATTCAGAGGCAGCTAAAGCCACACTTCTCGTATGCCAACATCCATGATGTTTGCGGCATGTGGAATTGCTTCACAATGATTGAGAATGTCATCTTTACCTATTTCTCATCAGGGACACATCCCCAAACTGAATGACTGTTTTGCTTACGAGAGCCATATTTTCTCTTTGAAACCTCACATGATAAAAGCCACTCAATCACTGGGTGGGGATACACATCAGCTTCTCTTCAAGGAGCCCAGCGCTGTGTCTGGTACATAGAAGGTGCCCAATAAATGCTATTTCCCTCTGTATGTATGCATGACAAAACTCTCTGTAAATCCTGGGTCATTATTTTCTTCCATGATATATGTGAACAACTCCTGCCCTTGACCTTGGGGAACAATTTCATTTTGATTCGTAGGAATTAACTAGTGTAAATCCCCCTGAATCTTGGGGAAAGGAGAAGCAGCAATTTTGGCATCCTGAGATCAGAGTCTCGTACCCAGCAGAGTCGTCGGTGTGGCTGGCTTCCTAGTTACCCAGAAGTAATTACGAATCTGCTCTCGGACCAACCAGGCCCATCCGCTGGTGCTATCAGAGTCACATAGCTAACATTCAGCATCATGGTTGGCTGGTAATTAAAAAGCTGCACGCTGTGAGAGGACACAGGTGGGCTGCAGGGCGAGTGTTGGCCACAGGTTGTCGACTTGGCCAGTGGTTTCCGTGCAGGAACAGCAAGTGCGATTGGTCCTGAGACTCATGGAGATGTGTGAGGATGGGGCGATGCAGAATTCTGAGACAGACTTCCTTCCCTCTTAATGGCAAAATTGCCAGCTGGTGAAGGAACTCCCTGACTTAACTCACCTGCCGCCACACAGGAGGCTTCCAGCTGAAGAAACTCAAGTCTCCTGCTGACTCACCACAAGTTTAGACCTTTCATGCTTGTGGCCTTTAAAAACATCACAAAGAATAGAGAAGGCTGTGACATATTTTAATATTGAGCTTACTGTTATCACACAAGTCATGTATGTTCATTGTAGAAAAGGTTAAAATACAAAAACATACAAAGACAAAAATACCACAATGGAACCATTGAAAAGTGGTCAACATTATTGGGTGTTTTTTAGGCTTTTGGGTTTTTTTCTTTTTTAAAATGTTTATTTATTTTGAGAGAGAGAAAGACAGAGAGCACATGCTCACATGAGCAGAGGAGGGGCAGAGAGAGAGAGAGAGAGAGAGGTAGAGAGAATCCCAAGCAGGCTCCATGCTGTCAGCCCAAAGCCCAATGTGGAGCTCGATCTCATGAACAGTAAGATCATGATGTGAGCCAATACAAAGAGTTGTACACTTAACCAACTGAGCCACCCAGATGCCCCTAAGACTCTTATAAAACTATGCATCCTATTTTGATTTTAACGTTAATGTATCATAACTATTTTCCAGTATAACTAAACTTACTTACATAGCCACACAATCTTCCATCATTTAGGCATGTCATATTTTATATTCTCCCATTGCTAGAAAACAACACTTCTCATGAACTAATTTGACAGCTCTGTTAATACCTCCATGTCCTCAGACACTGTATTTCACTACTTGGCAATAAGCCAAACCAGCAACCATGGGGAGTCTCATGAGCCAGGCCACTATATGGAGGACCTGACCTATAATGACAGCTTATGATAATCACGTGGTATTTGATTATGTAAATGTGCAGAGAAACTGAAAGTCAGCTCCAAGATTTCTGGTTGGGTACTCCATGAAAACCAAGCCCCCAGTCACCAGCTTGTTCTAGTTTCCATATACCCAACGTTCCCCCACCAATAAGATACAGGAAGAGAGCCAAGGTGACTTCATGCCAACGTTTGGTCATGTCCAAATGCACCTGATACCAAAAAGCTGAAAAGCTTTTCAGAAGTTGTGGGTGGATATGATTTGGGGCCAAAATCAGAAAAAGATACCCATTAGGAAGAGCAAAAGGAATTTCCAGGAGGCCTGGTTACGTGGAATTTCAGAATTCCTGGTCAAGAGAGGCGAAGTCACAAAAAAAGAGCACAGGATTTCTATCACAGACCAAACATCAAGTAGAAACGTTGGAGGATCTACTGCATGGTTTTCTGTTCTCACTTTCCATTCTTCTCTATTGCTTTTTGGGGGAGCACAGAGGGTATTAAGATACATATTTTGGGGCATCTGGGTGGCTTAGTCGGTTGAGCGTCCAACTTTCGCTTAGGTCATGATCTCACGGGTCTCAGGTTTGAGCCCCGCATCGGGCTCTGTGCTGACTGCCAGCTCAGAGCCTGGAGCCTATTTCAGAGTCTGTGACTCCCTCTCTCTCTGACCCTCCCCTGCTCACGCTCTCTCTCTCTCTCTCTCTCCTAGAAATAAATAAAAATATTTTTTAAGAAAAGATACATATTTTAGGAGCTTAAAAACTATTCTGTTGAGTTAGTCAGAGAAAAGAAGTATTAATGTCAAATATTTATTCATCTTTCACAGTAAGGAAGCCAAATATTTCTGTGATTAAGAGAGTGGATTCTGGGGGCACCTGGGTCATGCAGTAGGTTAAGCTCCCGACTGACTCTTGATCTCAGGTCAGGTCATGATCTCTTGGTTCATGAGTTCGAGCCCTGCATCAGGCTCTGTGCTGATGGTGTGAAGCCTGCTTGGGGTTCTATCTTTCCTTCTCTCTGCCGATCCTCCCCCACATGTTCTGTTTCTCTCGCGCATGTGCGAAAAATAAATAAATAAACTTAAAGAAATTTAAAGAGAGAGACCTCTGGAGTGATCTAACTGGAATATCAGCTCTACCACTTAGTGGCTGCGACATTTAAAGCAATTAATTAGCCTCTCCGAGCCTCATTTTCTTTATTTATTAAGTGGAAATAGTAGCTATCTCAAAGCATTGTTGAGAAGGTTAAGTGACTTCATATGTGCAGTATGTTTAGCACTATGGCACAGAGGGCGTATTCCATAGATGTTGTAGCAGATTGTACTTTCCGATCATGGCTACATGCTCTAGTGCAATTGACCTGCATACTTCCCATTCAGAGGTGAATCTTTTTCTTCACCTTCTTTAACTTGTATGGGCCTGTGATAGCATAGACCAATGGAATATGACAGGGGCACTATGCCAAGTCTGAGTTGAGGCCTTCACAACCAGTCATCTCCACTTCCTGCCTTTGCAAGCTGGCTTCCACCAGTCATATGCTATGGCCACCATGCTGTGAGAAGTAGAAGCCATGTGGAGAAGCCATGGAGAAGCATAAGCCAGGCAGGGAGAGCCCTCATGGAGATAGGCAGGCTAAGGGGAACCAGGCACCAGACGTGAGAGTCAGGAAGCCATCTCGGACATTCAGCCTGGTCCAGCTTTGAGGCAACCATCTGAATGCAACGGCATGACAGAACCTCAAAGGAACTCACCCAGCTGAGAACCAGGAAAGACAAAAAGAAATCCTGGTTTCTAAGCCCCTGCTTTGGAGTGATGAGTTATGCAACAGTAGATGACTAGAATAGATATTGTCTACTATTTTTATGATTACTTCATACAGGACTCTTTGCTGTTGAATATTCAGAGTATAATTTAGAGATTCTTATGATTTGATATCCCACCTTAAAGAACATCCATTGTAGATGAGAATGACAATAAATAACTAATAGTAGGCAAGCAGAATGCTAATAAGGGGTTTTTGCTCAAAGTGTGTGCAAAGTGCAAAGGGGACAATGGAGTTACTCTGTCTGAAAGCAAATCTTGGAAAAGGGCACACTGATGGTAGAAAAGACATCCTCACAAAAGAGGAGACAGTGGAGCAGAGCTTGGGGGCCGATGGGGTGTAACTGAGAAGGAGAAGGGAACAGGGATGGACTTCAAGTAACTACAACAGCTGTAAAAACTATAAGGATTTAAAATAAGAGGTAACATTAAATTGACTGATAATTTGAGTTTTGTTCCTTAAAAACTGATTCTAAGTAACTGAAGAGAGAAATTCTTAGTGGCTTATGATGGATGGTGGAATCCTATTTCCTATACCTCTTTGGGCAGAGGATGGAAAGGAGCCACAGTCTGTAATCAGGAGGAGGAAAAAGGCCTTGAGTTGCAACTTTTAAAAACCCCATGTTGGGGGCACCTGGGTGGCTCAGTCGGTTAAGCGTCCAGCTTCAGCTCAGGTCATGATCTTGTGGTTTGTGGGTTCAAGCCCCGCATAGGGCTCTGTGCTGACAGCTAGCTCAGAGCCTGGAGCCTGTTTTGGATTCTGTGTCTCCCTCTCTCTCTGACCCTCCCCTGCTCACGCTGTCTCTCTTTCCCTCAGAAATTAAAAAAAAAAAAAAAAAAAACATGTTGAAGGGAAGGGTTTTGCCATTCCGCCATGTTGCCTTTTGGACAGGCTGTAATCAGAGGCGTCCATGCCACTGTTTGTTGCCATTGTTGTTTGTTTGAAAACAAAGTCTTTAAATAATGAAAATTCTACATCCAAATCCACTTCCGTGGATTTTTAAAAAAATTTTTTAAATGTTTAATTAGACAGAGAGAGAGAGAGAGACAGCATGAACAGGGGAGGGTCAGAGAGAGAGGGAGATACAGAATCTGAAGCAGGCTCCAGGCTCTGAGCTGTCAACACAGAGCCCAATGCGGGGCTCAAACCCACGAACCATGAGCTCATGACCTGAGCCGAAGTCAGACCCCTAACCGACTGAGCCACTCAGGCACCCCAGCCATGGATTTTTCAAAGATGCAAGAAATGTTATAAGGAAAAAATATGACACCTTCCTCTGCCATCTTCGGCAAGGTCTTATTTTTTCCTTTAGTTTCTTCAATTGCTTTAAATATTGATTAGAAACGAAACAATAGTCATAAACTATGCATAAGGTATAAAGAACAATAAAACAGTTCAAATATGGGTGCTCATTCTGTTTTTAGAAATGACCACTGCTTTTGAAGTTTCCATCTGCTTCTCTGTGATCACAAACCCCCACCCCCACGGGGAACAACTGTCTTGAATTCTACATTCATCCTTCACTTGCTTTTATTTTTCATTTTGCCACATGGCTTTGTATCATTAAAAATAATTTGTTTGGTTTTGCTTGTTTTTGAACTTTCGGCACCCCCAAAAATCATATCACATGGTATTTTTTGCGCCCAGACTACCTGGGTTTTGACAGCTGGTTCCACCAGTCATGAGCTGAGATTTTGAGCATGTTAGTAAACGTCACTGTGCCTGTTTTCTCAGCTGCAAAATGGAAATAATATTAGTGCCTACTTCTCATGAAAAGGAGTTCATTTGTGTCAGACCTTGAAAATAGTGCTTGGAACACACAGTGTGGGCTCCATAAGCACTAGCTATTATTCTACAATCTGTTTTGTGACTGTCCTAGTTTACATTCTGTAGATAATTCATGCTGTTGTAGATAGCCATAAATCCTTCAATTTCATGGCTATATAATATTTCCTTATGTGCATAAAATACTATTTAATTATCCACTGTCTAGTCAATAGACATTGGGCTGTTTCCCAGATTTTGCTCGCACTGATGCTGCTAAGAATATTCTAGTTCTTTGGAATGTATCTTCTAGTTTGAGGGCACATTTTCAAGAGTTGTCTGTATATAGGGCTATATTCTCAGGATTAAAATTGCTTCAGCACAGAGTAGGTATACCTCCAACTTTACTAGACAATGTCACAGTTTCCAAAGTCACCAAGCCATTTTATATTCCCACAAATGTGTGTAAGTGACTCATTTGCTTTACAACCTCATCAACCCTCCATACTGGCAGCTTTCATTTATGCCCAACTGGTGGCTAATTTTAATTTACCTTTGTTGATGACAGATGCAGTTAAGCATCTTTTAAAATATTTTTTGGCAACTGCTTTTTCTTGAATGTACAGAGTACTTGTTTAAATCTTTTGCTCACCTTTCTGTCAGGCATTTAGTCTTTTTCATGTTGATTTGTACAAGTTATTTATTTAGTATGAACATTTTTCCCAGTTTGAGATTTGAGTTTTCATTCTCCTTGGATGTTTTCTTTTGGTGACCATCATTTTGAAGCAGTTGAGGAGACCAAACTTTTTTTTATGATTCCTTGAGTTTGTGTATTGTCTGAAGAAACTTTTTTTCATTAAGTTAGTCTCCTATATTGAATTCCAAACATCATAAAATTTGCTTTTCTTTTTTGGGCTTTTCAGCAGCCTGGAGTTGGTTAATTTGTGCATGATATGAAGTAAGGGGGATAAGGTTTTTTCACACAGGTGCACAATCTTCTCAGTACCATATATTAGAAAGGCTATCCTTTCTACACTCGTCTACAATGGCAGCTCTGTCATAACTACCTGTCATACATGGGCTTTCTCTTCTTGGGCCATGATTAAAGTATCTACCCCATGTCAATTACACAAGTCATAATTAATATAACTTTATAATAATTCATGATATCTGGGAATTTGTGTCCCCCATATGAACTTCATCAATGAATTGGCTCTTAAATGTTTACTATTTTTTAATATATATAAAATATATAATTTATTGTCACATTGGTTTCCATATAACACCCAGTGCTCATCCCAGCAAGTGTCCTCCTCAATGCCCATCACCCACTTTCCCCTCTTCCCCACCCCTCTTCAACCCTCAGTTTGTTCTGATTATTTGAGAGTCTCTTATGGTTTACTTTCTAACCTAAACATTAGGATCAGCTTGCCAATACACACACACACACACACACACACACACACACACACACACACACACACCTTTCAGGATTTAGATCGAAATAAGGTTGATTCTATAGGTAACTTTAAAGAGAAACAGCATCTTTATGACACTGAGTTTCCAGCCCTTTAATGTATTATATATCTTCCAAGAGAGGCAGAGACAGAGATAAAACTTCTTCAACACTAACTATTCCATAATGTTTTATAATCTTCTCCCTAAAAGACTGGACCTTACCATCTTTTGAGAGATTTGGGGTGGGGAGACAATTTACATATTTTAAAGGTATTGTCAATGTTAAGACAACAAAATTCCATGTTTTCATGTTTGTCATTGGCAATATATATCTAGAGATGATGTATGTACAGGAGGCTTGCTCATGTTTTATCAATTCTAATATTTACCCATTTGTTCTATGGGGTTTGTTATGTAGATGACAATATAATCTGCAAATAATTGAATTTTAGTTCTTCCTTTTTGTTTTTTATACTTTTTTTCCTGCATGACAGCACTGGTTAGGACTTCCAGAACAAGGCTAAACTAAAGTACGGATAAGGAGCATCCTTGTTCTTCATCTTAAAGGAAATGCTTTTAATTTTCCAGCATGAGACTTGTTTCCAGATTTTGGTAGGCTTCAAATACCAGACTAAAGATATTTGATCGCCAGGAGTCTTTTTATTCTTATTACAAGAAGTATTAAATTTAATCAGTTTTTGGTTATTGAGATGGTTATGTATGTTTTCCCTTCCCCTTCTGTTAGTGTAATGATTTATATCTCTAGATTTTCTAATGCTCAACAGAACTAGAATTTCTGGATAAACACAACTCAGTCATGACATATTATTATTTTTAAACATAGTGGTCCAATGAGTCCTTAATGAGCACTAGTGATAACGCCTATAATTTTCTTTTCTCTTACTCTCCTTGCTGGATATTGGCATTGGGTTTGTGCTAGCTTCATCAAGTGAGTTAGAGTACTTACCAATTTTCTATTCTTGACAAGAAATTGTGTAGCAGAGAATAATTTGTTCTTTTAGCGATGAAACAGTCTTGGACTGGTGTTTCCTTGGGGGAAGATTTTTCAACTATTGATTCAGTATCATTGTTAGTTATCAGTGTTGATAAATAGTCCTGCATGAGTAATTTTTGTTGTTATATATTTTTTCTAAATATATGTTTGTCACTGATATTCTTTTAGCATTTTAATGTCTGCTGTACCCATAGTTATGTCTCTTTTGTTCACTTCTAATTTTGTCTGTGGTGCCTTCCCTTTTATTTCTGATCAAGCTTGCCACATAGTGTAAATTTTATTAGTCCTCTCTGTTGTAATTCCTCGCTCTATTTTGGTAACTTCTGCTCTTCACTACTTCTGTGTTCCTGGCATCATGCTTTGTTGTACCACAGATCTGCTAAGTTAGTGCTTCAATAATTAAATTTTAGCTTTTCTCCTTTTCTAATATAAATATTTCAGTTCTGTATTTCTACATTATTGTTTTGTTTTAAATCTTTTTATTCCCATTATCATTTATTCTTTGACTCATAACTTCCTAATTTCCAAATAAGTTTGAATTTTTTAAATTATCTTTTTTGTCACTGATTTCAAATCTCATTGTATGGTAGTCATAGGAAATAGTTCACATGATATTATTTTGTGAATTTTTTGAGAATTTGCATTACATATAATTATAGGGCAATATTTTGCAATGTTCCATGTGTGCTTGAAAAGATGGTACATACCACCATAGTTGGGTGTTGTGTTTTTTAAATATCCATAAGAAAAATTTTGTTAATTGTTAAATCACTATTTTTTCTAATAGTTATTTCAAATATATATGTTTTAGGGACCAAAAACTTTCAAAGTACTATATTTCCTGGTAAACTTATTTCTTTGTCATTATGTAGTGACCCTCTTAGGAAATATGCTTTTTCCTAAAATACTTTAGTTAGTATTTTAATGGTATATCTTTTACATCATTTTATTTTCAAACTTTCCTATCTTTATGTTTTAGGCATGTCTTTAGTAAAAAATTTAAAAACAGGGTATAGCTAGATTGTGAATTGCTCACAACAGGAAAATTGTCTTTTAACTAATTGTCTTTTAACTAATTGTGACTTCGTGTACAATTATTATAATTACTAAAGTACTTAAATTTATTTCTATAGTTCATTTGATGCCTTCTAGTTGCTTGTCTTTTCTTTTCTTCTTTTTTGGTCTCCTGTTTTCCTTCCTTTTTTTTTTTTTATATACATGTGTGTGTATTTTTTCTTGCCCCATTATACCTCTCCTAGTTTATTAATTATACCTTCTAATTCTATTTTTGTGACTTCTGATTGTATTTTTAGGAGATAATTACCAACATGTAAGATTATTTATCTTGTTTTGGAGTGATATGTGGATATTTTAATAATTTATTTCTGATCACTCATAATTTAAATACTACTATACTCATGTATTTTAACTCTATTTTATTTGTTAACTCCTTAAGATTTTATTATTATTGTTTTAAACAGTCAGTCCATTTGAATACTTATCCAAATCTTTAATATAATCTTGGTCAACTTTTCTTTTATTATCTCAGACTATGGAAGATCACTTCCTTTGAGTTGAAGAACACAATTTGGAATTATTTTTTAGGGTCAAGGCTTATTGTAAGAAAACACTTTTTGGTGCCAAAAAATGTCTTTATTTTACCCTCAATCTTAAAATGATATCTTCATTGGACATATAATTCCAGGTTGACAGACAGCTATTTTTTCTTCAAACTAAGTTATTTTTCTACACTCTTTTGCCAAGTACTGCTGTTATTGATATTAACTGTTGTTAAAAAATCAATTACCAGTGTAATTGCCATTCTTTTGAAGGAAATATTTCTTTTCCCACTGGATGCCTTTAGGGCCTTCTCTTTGGATTTGGTTTTCTACAGTTTCACTATGATGTATCTAGGTGTGAATTTCTTCTTATTTATCCTCCCTGGATACATTGAAATCCTGATTCACTATTTTGATGTTTTTCACCATTTCTTTTGGTTGTTGTTTTTGTTCTGCCATTGCTCTGGAATCAGAAATCTAATTTTCATGCTAATTTCAGATTTTGGGTTTCTAGTTGACAGATGAAATCTGTCAAGGCATTGTTTTGTTTGGAAGAGTTTGGTTAAGGTCATCTTTTTTAAAGGTTTTTTAATGATTATTTTATTTCTGAGAGAGAGAGACAGAGCATGAGCAGGGGAGGGGCAGAGAGAGAAGGAGACACAATATCTGAAGCAGGTTTCAGGCTTCAAGCTGTCAACACAGAGCCGGACGCAGGGCTCGAATCCACAGACCATGAGATCATGACCTGAGCCGAAATCAAGAGTCAGATGCTTAACTGACTGAACCGCTAAGGCACCTCAAGGTCAGCTTTTAAAAAAAAATTACTTTTGAACAGGAGAGCACACGGGAGAGGCAGAGAGATAAGGAGATAGAGAATCCAAAGAAGGCTCTGCGCTAACAGAGCCTGATGCAGTGTTCGAACTCACCAACTGTGAGATCATGACCTGATCCTAAGTCAGACGCTTCATCTACTAACGCACCCTGGTGCTTTATTTTTTATCATTTCTGAGAGGTATTTCTTATATTAAAGGCTTTTCTGTTTTATTTAAATATGATGTACACACTTAGTTTATGTTCTTTGATAACTTAAACTCTGAAGACTAAGCACCTGGTTTGATTGTCAAATGTTTCCTCCAACTTACTTTGGTGCTTCGTTAGTTTAAGAGTTTTCTGATTTTTGTCTGTTTCCTCATTTTTCTTGGAAATTAATTTGTGGGAATTCTTTGAGACGTGGATTGAAGGTGAGCTCCTCCAGAATGGATTTGTGTTTGCTTCTGTCGAGTGCTTGAAGGAACTGCAAAAACAGAACTTATCTAACTCTGTATTCTCAAGTTACAGGTTTTTAGACAATCTGGGCCAAAACCCATGTGTACCGATAAACTCTTAGGGGGAGAAACTGTCCTCTTTATTCTGTACCAATGTTTCAGAGTGGGAAAGGTGGGCTTCTCTGTAGTTCACTCTTCTCTTAAAAAAAAAAGTTTATTTACTTATTTTGAGAGAGAGAAAGAGAGAGTGAGTAGGGGAGAGGAAGAGAGAGAGGGAAAGAGAGAAAATCCCAAGCAAGCTCTGTACTGTTAGTGCAGAGCCCGATGCGGGGCTTGAACTCATGAACTGTGAGATCATGGTCTGAACCAAAAACAAAAGTTGGATGCTTAACCAGCTGAGCTACCCAGGCACTCCACTTTCTAATTCATTCTTAAACTGAGGTTCTAACCATTTAGAATCCAGATTATATTGGGGTGGGATCTCATACTAAGTTCTCCAGAGTGTAGACTATCTGAGCTCTATTTCAAGTCCACTGCCTTCTGAGAAGCCATGAAAATCAAAGACCATTTTTCCCTGTAGTAATAATGCCAGCAAGGAGAGAGCTGGCTTCTGTATTCTGCTTCTGTCTCTGGGTTCTCACCTTCATTTAAATTTTGGGCTCTCCCTGGGAAGTCCTTACTTTTGCCAGAAATTGATTACAAAATAAGCTGCTTTTTGTAAACTGTTTTCTATGGAAGATTCAGTCTGGTATCTAGTTCATTACGCTGCAAGAAATCAAAGGCATTATCCTTATGGAATTCAATTTTTAATTGTATTTTGACAAAAATGTAATTAAAAATAGAATAAAAGAGAATTTCCATGTTTCAGTTTTATCAATGATGTTCCTATTTATAAATAAAGAAAAGTAACACATCCCTGGGATTGGGGTCTTTCTTTGCTTAATGTGATTTATCAAAGATTTGCAAATGCTCATTCAATGATCATGAATTAAGCTCTTACTACATGCCAGACTTTGTGCTATTCATATTTGAATACATCATCTCATTAGATTTAATCTTCAGAAACAAAGGATTCAAGGGCTCCTCTATCCATTAAAAGGGGAAAACAGTATCATACAGCAGACTGTGCAAAGCTATTATGGCCTGTCCTGTGCCCAGCAGTATTAATAGGTTCATGTGTATGTGACAAATTAATCTTTATATGCATGAATGAGCAAACAAATAAATAAACTCATCAGTAAATAAATCTAAAATACATGAGCAGCCTTATCTGCTGTTATGAGATGATTTCGGAGTTTGGCTATTGTATGGACTATGCCAGTCCTTAAGACGAGAAGACTAGATTACTAACATCATCTCTCTGTGCTACAATTTCCTGGATCAGTGGGAGGTAATAATACTCCACCTCATAGGATAGAAATAGGGATCTAATAGATAATATGTATTTTCAAAAAACACCAATGTTAGACACCCCCTCCCTCTTAATCAGTCAGATTATGTTTGGTAACTTATCAGCTATGTGACTTAAAACAAATTACTGCATTTATGTGTACCCATTTTCTTCATCTATACAGTGCAGGTAATAATAATACTGATCTCATTAAGTTGTCCTGGTTGCTCAGTAATGGCTTAATATATGCCATATTTAGAATACTTAGAACATTATCTTGAACATAGTAATCCTGTATAGATGTTTCACCATTCTCAGCAGTTATTATTACCTCAACCTAAGAGAAAAACTAAAAGGTACGAAGCTTTTCTAATATAAGAGATAAGATTTTTAAAGAAACTTTGTTTTCCCTGATTATAAAATAGGAGCACATTCATGTAAAACACAAAGATAAGTCACAGAGGCACAGAATAAAGGTAAAAGCAGCCAAAAATGGCCCTCGTGTCAAAGATCATGTGTCATTCTAGGTACAGAAAATTCTAAAAGGGACCACACTAAAATGTCAGCAGTGATCTCTGTATGTAGGATCAGGGTGATTTTTATATGCGTAGATAATGTTGATATTGATAAATGTAGATATGAATATAGGTATATATATCCATTTGTATATAGCCAGCTATTTGTCTCTTTATAATTCAGTCATTGAGGGGTGCCTGCCCAGGCGGTTCAGTTGGCTAAGTGTCCAACTTTGACTCAGGTCATGATCTCATGGCTCATGAGTTTATGGCTGTCATCAGGCTCTATGCTGACAGCTCAGAGCATGGAGCCTGCTTCAGATTCTGTCTCCTTCTCTATCTGCCCTTCCCCTGCTCACACACTGTCTCTTTCTCTCTCAAATATAAATAAACATTAAAAAAATTTTTTTAATTTATAATTCATTCATTGAAATAGACTTGGTTAGCAGTGTCTAAATTGTCTAAATAAAATCCCTTATTATCTTCTTTATTTATCCATATGTTAATCCAATCCAGTGTCTATTCATTTGTGATTCCACTCATCCATTTATTTCCTATGTACAAAACCCCATGCTGACTGCTAGGGGTAAATAGATGGAGACATTTCAGTTCCAAATTTAATAATCCAGCGGAGCCAGTCCAGCAATGAACCAGTAAGCAAGGAGTTTCTAAGAGATGATATATATCAAGTGCCAGAGGAAAGTGAAGAGTAATGCAGGAGCACAGAACTAAGGACACCTACACATACTCAGGTGGAAAGGGCAGGTGGAAAGTATTATATTGAATACAAGTCGGAGTTTGCCAGGTGTATACATGGAAGGAAATTTCCTTTTTTAGCATGAGAATGCTTAGTGAGACCTGAAAAAAATGCTTTCTTCTGTGCCAGTGAAGACCACTTGTTCTATCCTTCCTGGGAAACCAGACATCCCTTCTTTCATAGATGAAAATAAAAGTCTTATTTGGGTATTTAGAGGGTTATTAGTAAATAAAATGAAACTAATTTGTTTTCTCAAGCTTTGGACACTGAGGTCTAAGAGTCTAGAACAATAGGGCAGCCAAAGTCTGGGAACCAAAAAGCTTGAGCCCTTATCCTCTCTCTGTCATTCACAAGTTCTTTGAACCCATATAAGTTCTTTATGAGTCTTGGAATCCCTTAGCTAAAAAAGGAATTTAGTAGGACCAATTTTCTCCACCATCTTTCATATGTCAGATACTTGAAATGGCAGTATGTTTGATCAGGAAGATAGATGACCATGCTCTCTGTGCAAGGAGATTGTGTGAAAAGAAATTTAGCTTTTTAAAAAAGTTTTGTTTAAGTTTATTTATTTTATTTTGAACTACAGAGCACAAGCAGGGAAGGGGCAGAGAGAGGGAGAGACAGAATCTCAAGCAGGCTCTTCACCATCAGTGCAGAGTCCAATGCAGAGATTGAATCCACAAACTGTGAGAGCATGACTTCAGCTGAGATCAAGAGTCAGATGCTTAACCGACTGCATCAACCAGGTGCCCCAAGAAATTAGCCTTGAAATCAACCAAACCACAGTCCCAATCTTTCCTCCATCACTTTCTTAATAGGGTCGATATAAGGTAGAAAAAATACAAGAGAAAGGCCTAGCAACAGGTGCCTCTTAATTGTTAGTTCTTTGAACTTGGAATCATAAATGGTAGCATTTCCAAAATTTAGTGACCTTTGAGACTCAGATAAATTGTCCAGTTGCCTCATCTATAAAGCAGAGATGTCTCAAGATGGCTGTCCCCTGATGTCATTTGAGATAATATGTAGGGAAATCTTAATTAGTTCAGTGGAACCCAAATGAGATGACATGTCATTACATGATAATTTGTACAATGAGATGCATTGCTGAGAAGATCAGTAACAAGGTAACGAGCCTGTCCTGTAACACCAGGGTGCAGGTGAAGTACAAAACATAATGACTGATCCTTCCAGTTTCTGACCTACACAGAAGGTGAACCTGCCAGGAGCTAGTGTCCAGGGAGAGGTCACAGCAGGAGTGAATCTGGCACAATTGTATGTAGTGAAATGAGCACTGACTTAGAATAGAAAAACCCAACCTTCCATTCAGAATCTGACCCATGCTGGCCTTTTGAGGATCAAAGCAGAAATGTCTATGGGCTTTATGGAAGCTACAATGTCTGCATTCTTTATTTTTATATCACTGTTGCCTAGAATAGTGTCCCATATGAGCCAACCATGAATGCATAAAATAAAACAGTTTTTAGTTAACTCTCCTCTCTGTGAAATGGTGATTATAATACTTATCTCTCAGAATAATGGGGGCAGACAGAAGAGGACTCACCTAGGACATAGTAGGAGTTTGGTGTTCTCTCCCTGCCCTGCTGATGAGGGGCTCACCTCTGTATTGCCGATGGATTTAATATGTCCTTTTCCTATGAGTCCAACCAGAAATCTTAGTGGTATGTCCATAAACTAAGTGCTCTTCCAACGTTCAGAAGACTGTCTTAAATTGAAACCTTTACTTGAGTGAATGATAACAAACAAACAGTTTCTACTAAGAATACTCAAGATCCAAAGGGGACAGATGCCTAGCTATTTCTCAGTCCTAAAAAAATTTTCATATTCATAATCCACCAGCTCAAATGCCTGACATAAATACAGTTGATCCTTGAAAAGCATGGGTTTAAGTTGTGTGGTTTCACTTGTGCATGGATATTTTTATAGAGACAGTACAGTACTATAAATGTACTTTCTCTCCTTATTTCTTAATAACAATTTCTTTTCTCTAGCTTACTTTGTTGAAAGAATACAGTATAACAATACACATAACATATGAAATATGTTAATTGACTTTTTATGTTATCAGTAAGGCTTCTGGTCAACAGTTAAGCAACCAACTTAAGTAGCTAAGTTTTGGGGGATTCAAAAGTCACATATGGATTTTTCACTGTGCAGGGGTTTGGTGCCCACATTGTTCAAGGTTCAACTGTAATCAGATATGAGAAAGGAGTGAAAGACCTTGAAGGTTTCCCCAACAAGCCTGAGACTATACCTGCACTTGCCAAGTCCTCATTTTTCACTAGAGTCACAGAAGGAAACAGTTGACAGAAGGAATAATGTCTTGATGGACAGCAAGTTTTTGGTGATAAATTCAAGGCCAGCATAGGATGAGCCAGATCTCCTGTGCACAGAACCTGGACCCACCCATTAAGCACTGAAGAGTAAGATCCAGCCAGCCCCTGCCCTCAGGAAGCGAATAGTCTAGGGCAAGCTTGAGAGGTATATAAATGAGGATCCACACCGACAACACTGGGATTGAAATGCATACAATGTTCAGTGATGGCAACACAAGAGTGTGGAAAAATCTGCCTGAGGGTTGGGAAGAAGGTCCAGAAAGGCTGCCTTGAAGATACTTTCTTCAAAGTACTTTTGATAACAGAATCTTAGACCAGCAGTTTCTTCATGTTGTCAAATCCATGGCATTGAAAATAATGCTGGGATCAACCCAGTTTTTATAGAAATATCCGCATAAAGTCCATCCTGATGGACCATCAATAGTTACAAATAATGGTTTGAATGATGGCTGCTTAAGCTCCTTTGAGTCAAAGAGTTTCATTTGCCCCTGAAAATACTCATAGCTTTACATACAAGGTAAAAGAAGTAGGAGATGGTCTTTCTCCATCACACCAGCATAGCCTGGAGGAGACAGGCCTTCCCAGCCTTGACCACAGTGTTATGGCTACAGAGTCATGATCCCTGCAAAGAGACACAGAGCATAGTGGCCAGCTTCTGTCTCCTGAACTTCTGTTTTCCTTGGACGAGTTTACCAACAGTGAGGAATTTCTTCTCAACAAAACAGATTTATTTGGGTACATCTACTCCAAAGCTGATAGCATGTCTTGAAAACCCATTATTGGACCATTCCCTTGATATCACAGGGCTTAGGCCTATTTCCCCAGCTAACACATAAGTGACATAGACAGTCTCTTCTTCCAAAGCTCTCTGGGTTTGGAAATAAACCTTAACCTTGCTCAGTTCAGCCTCTAAGTCACTTTTGGTTGTGTTTTATTTAAATGAAGCATTAAAGTTAACAAATGGAATTAGAATATGAAAATTTCCAAACAGATATCTATACACAAAACTGTAATATGTGGGGGCATCTGAGTGGCTTAGTCACTTAAGAGTCCAAATTCGGCTCAGGTCACGATCTTGTAGTTCACAAGTTTGAGTCCCGCATTGGGGCTGTCAGCACAGAACCCACTTAGGATCCTCTGTCCCCCTCTCTCTCTCTGCCTCTCCCCTACTTGTGCTCTCTCCCTCTTTCCCAAAAATAAACATTTAGAAAAAAACTGTAATATGTGTGTACATGCACATGTGTGCCATTTAGAAAGTAACCACCATGTACCTGGTGCATATATTATGTCATAGGATCATCCTAAGGATTAAGGGTGGATTAAAGGTATTGTCTCCAAAGTTACACAGTTAAGTATGTAAACTCACACATATCTGAGTTAAGCACTTATGTCACTTCTACTTAACTCTGCTGATTTGTAAGGATCTTGCTATTGGAAACGGAAGAGATTGTTATTTTAGGAGGCACGTAGAATCTTAGAACAACAAAGTAGGCTAAAAGTCCTCCCAAGCACATTTACTCACTTTGCAGGCATATAGCGAGCTCTGTTTTGGGCTAGGCACTGACGAGACAGTGGGAGTATGACATGAACACATTGTCAACCATCTCAGCTATGTCTTCCTGCCACATCACAGGTTGTGAGAGGCAACAAACTCTGGGTGCTTGACATAGTGGAGTGGGCTGCCCACTACCTCAGGCTGGAGCTCAGACAGGAGGGGAAAGGAAAGCTTTGAAAAGGTGTTCTCATCATTCATTATACTCCTTACAGCTCAAGGTCTCAGCACTATTCACACTGACTAAGATGCAAAAACAATCTAGATATCTATCCATGGATGGATGGATAAAGAAGGTGTGGTTTATGCATACAACCGTACACTATTCGGCCCTAAAAAAGAAATTTGGCCAGATGCAGAAACATGGATGAGCCTTGGGACATTATGCTCAGTGAGAAACCAGTCACAGAAAGACATACCGCATGATTCCACACACACTCAGTATCTATAACACTCAAATTCATAGAATCAATGGGTAGAACAGTGAAGGGCTGGGGGCAGGGAGGATAGAAAGCTATTAATCAACAGGTACAGTTTCACTAACGCGACGAATAAGTTCTAGAGTTCTGCATACAGCATTGTACTTATAGAAAACAATACTGTATTGCGCACTTACAAGTTTCTTAAGAGTAGTATAGATCTCATGTTCTTTTTTTTTTTTAATGTTTATTTATTTATTTTGAGAGAGACAGAGAGTGAAGAGGGGCAAAGAGAGAGGTAGAGAATCCCAAGCATGATCCGCGATGTCAGCACAGAACCTGACGCAGGGCTCAGTCCCACGAACTGTGAGATCATGACCTGAGCCAAGATCAAGAATCAGACACTTAACTGACTAAGCCATGAGGCTCCCTGACGGGTCTTTAGCACAGTCACATGAAATTTTCTTAAGGAAAGATTCAATTCGAGCATCACAACCAGAACAAACAGTAGGTGTAAATGCACGAGACATGCACAGCTAACCTGCCATTAGCTGGGAGATCTCACCTTGGAGGTCTAGCAGGGATTGGTGTGAACACCCTTTCCATGCTTCACAGAAGTTTAAAGCCTTACCTTAGAATGCTGTGAATCCCAGCATAAGTACCTTCTCAGTGCTATCTCTGTCTCAGTGTGGAGGACAAGAATGGAGAAGCAGCTGGAAAATCTGACGCCCATTAGTATCGCACTGTGCTACGTTGCAGCCAGTGGGCAGAAAAATCAGTAATACTCACATGGACCTTATTTTAAATTTTGATTTCTTTTCCATAATGGATTTTTTGCATTAATTTTTATTTTTTAAATATTGCTTTCAAACTGTATTCAGTTTGGTTACTACTGAGTTTTTTGGTGTCGCGTTAAATTTTGTTCCTGCCTCTCCACCATGTTCTAGGCTGCAGGGTCTAAACCTGTCTAAGCCTAAACCTGGGCTCTGCCTTCTACTAGCAGGGAGGCCTCATACTAATGATTAAACTCACTGTGCCTCCATTTCCTCATCTATAAAATGGAGAAAATATCAGCGCAACAACCATTGTGAGGGTGTAAGTGAGTCAACGCATGAGATGTGATAGAAGAGGACCTGACACCTGGTAAATACAATATTAAGTTATTCTGAAGACACATAAGTAGCTATGAGCAATCGGCATCCTGAGACTGCCAGCCATCTGTTCATCCCCATTTCTCACTATAGCAACAGCCGGGATAAGCCTGGTCCCCGAAGCAAAGCCTGGAGATTTAGGAGTGAAGGAACATGTAAACTTACCTGAGACTCATCACCACCCATAACTTAGCACTCACAATCCACAGACATCCATCCCCTGGAGCCACATTTCTCTGCTGCTCCACCCCCAACACAGTGCACAGCTTCCCAACATACCCGAGCCCTCCCTCTGTCCACCCCAGCCCCCTCCTCATATGAACCCTTCTCCTCCCCCTGCTCTTGTGTGTCACCCAAATTCTGCTCTAGATTATGCAGAACACTTTGACCTTCTCCAGTCCCTTCTTCCATAATGTGTTGGAAATCCTGGGACTGGTGTGCTAAATTAAGAATATGTAAATTATGACCTGATGACTGAGGAGGCACAAACCACCGTGGGCTTGGCAGGTAGCTCCCCCAGCAGGACGTGAAAAACCCAGCACCATTTTGATTGGAGGTGCAATTTCAATACACTCACACAAAGGAGATAAAGTCACAAAATTGTTTAGGTACAGATCCCAGAATAGGGGCTCAATGAACCCCAGGTGGGAGGAGTTCTCTGTCCCAGGTCACCAGTGCAAGAGAGGAAGAACGAGGTCACACCTACTACTTATAAGATGGTTGGGGAAGAGGTCACTAACTTTCCATGGACTACCTCCAAGCGGTTATTTGAAAAGGTGCCCGGGGAAAAGCAAAGCAGGAGCGTGTGGCATGCATCCTAAATTCAAGTGCTTATCTCACTGTCCAGACTCTGGGTGCGTGCAGGTTGTCATACTGTAAAATGACTGGGCAGAAACTCAGGACGGCCACATTCCTCATCACATAAACCCAGCAGCAAGCCCATTACACATAGACAAGCTCATTGGGGTTGACAACAGAAAAAGGGATTTCCATCCACCGCAATCTAGGGACTTACTGTCATAAATAACAGAGGAGATAAAAAATGGAGGAGCCTCGCGATATTTGTGTGGTTGATGCCCAGCAGTGTCATGGTGGGATTTCTCTCTGGGAAGTTTATACATCCCGTTGGGACACTGAAAGTTTATGATTGTGTTGTTACTGTGGAGTGTCATGACCTAATTTTGAATGCTGGTTGGGGATATAACAGGAAGCGGACAAAGTTTGAAGTTGTGGGAATGCTGGTACACACCCCCACCCTGTTACCATCCTGTGACTGCACACCTGCATGGGCAGCATGTCTTTTCCTCGTGTGTTGTTTTGTGTCACTGTGACACCTATTCTGGGGACAGAAGGAAATTCCGAGGCGGCAATGATAGGTCAGAGAAAGGAAATCAGTCACTGTAGACAACCGTGCTGGGCTATTTTCTTGCTTCTGGATGGCAGGCACCATAGAGCAAAGACTAAGTCTCCCTGGTCACCACTGTGTCACCAGTACATAGCACAGAACCTAGCACAAAGTAGGTGCTCATCAGGCATTTGTTGATGGGGTTAATGTGAGAGTAATTGATTGAAAGGTGAAGGGAGGGGCATCTGGGTGACTCAGCCATTTAAGCCTTGGACTCTGGCTCAGGTCATGATCTCACAGTTCATAGGTTCAAGCCCCGCATCGGGCTCCGTGCTGACAGCTCAGAGCTTGGAGCCTCTTCAGATTCTGTGTCTCCCTCTCTCTCTGCCCCTCCCGAACTCTGTCTCTTGAAAATAAATACTACGGGGCTTCTGGGTGCCTCAGTCAGTTGCTGCCAAACTTCGGCTCAGATCATGATCTCACAGTTCATGAGTTCAAGCCCCGCATAGGGCTCTGGGCTGACAGCTCGGAGCCCGGAGGCTGCTTTGGATTCTGTATCTCCCTCTCTCCCTTTGCCCCTCCCCACGTTGTGCTTTGTCTCTCTCTCTCTTTCTCTCTCTCTCAAAAATAAGTAAAAATTTAAATACATAAATAAACACTAAAAAAAGAAAGATGAAGGGAAATTAAAGATGAAATCTTATGACTGTGAAGTCATAGGAGCTCCTCCCTCTACAACCATCCCGGGGGAAGAACCTAGAGGTGTCTGTCCCTGTCAGGAGGATGCATTCTTCTCCAGGTGACAGAGTTAGAAATACAACTGGCAAAAACATAATAGCCAAGATCCAAGACATCCACATCTTACAGCTGGTGGACCAGCCACTTTTAAGCATTGTGTCTGTGTGTCTGCCTACATGTGTGCACACATAGCTGGGTTTTGTGTTGCGTAGACCCATCAGCCATCTGTCAATATAGACTTAGCAGACACCTGCTAAGATAACATGTCTTAAATTGCGACTTACAGCTTACAAAGCTTACCATTGTACTTAAAGCTTACCATGTTACCACTTACCATTTTAAGTGACCTTCAGTGTCCACTGTTCCACTTAGCCTTCATGGCAGCTCTGTGAGAATATCAGGGCGAATACATAGATTCCCGTTTTGGAGTTGAGGGAATTGAGAATTACAGGTGACGATCCCAGAGCCACTCAGATATTAAATCACAGTGCAGCCCCAGTGAGATGGGTTCGGTCATTGTGTTTTGTACTTTTTTAAAATTCCTTTTCCCCTTTCTGTTAAATAGATGGGGAAACCGAAAGTCAAAGACTCCGTGCCCACCCAAGTCCATCCAGGTCTCATGGGGGGCAGGGCCAGGACTAGCTCTAGCAAAGTCAGATACCCTGGGTTTTCTTCCTGAAACCATTTTCCCTCTGCTTCTGGCTCCTCACCCCTGCCCAGTAGCCTGCTGTGCCTGGGGTGGCCTCTCTCCCCAACAGGTGCATCTCAAGGATGTAAATCAAATGACTCTCCTGCAAAAATGGGTCCCTCATCCTTCCTGGCCTCCTGGATATCCCCTCTCCACCCACTTACTCTCACTTTGACCATGTTCCCTTTGCCCCATTTCAGTCAGCAGCTCCCTCAGGGCAAGTTCAAGGTTTTGTCCATTTGCATTTGCATATGACAGAGCATCTCTGGGCCTGTGTCAGGTACCTGGGGGCAGGGAGGGGGGGGAAGAGGAGGGGCATTGGTTGTGAGATCAGAATGCATATGGCAGGGAGAGCTGAAAATGGTAAATAGCTGTACATATGTCAGATTGGCTTATTTGTTCTTACCCTTTTACTTTCCTTTCCAAAATTGACTTAATATATTTATTTCCCATGGATTAGCCACTGTAGCTGCATTCTAATGGAAGGCCAAACTAATGGAAGATGCATTTGAAGGATGCATTTTTGTCATTCATTCATTCATTCATTCATTCATTCATTCATTTCTCCAGTCGGAGGAAGAGGTCCAACAGTTCTCTCCAAGCAGTATGCCCAAAAGCTGTGGCAATATATCTCTTGGCCCCCCAGGGGATGAGACATCTAAGAGTATCCCCTACAGAGAGTCTTGGCATTGTTTGGACTCTATCCCAAGGGCAACAAAGGATCCATTGAAGTGAGAAAGATGTTTGCAGTGCAAGTTCCCCTCCATGTAAGGAGGTCATGTTTGGCCCCTTAGTGCAGGCCCAGATTGAATCAAGACCCAGGCTTTTGGAGCCACCTGGTTGCCCCTGCCTCCCCTGAGTCTTCTGCTCCAAGCAGCAAAACTTTTTCAATGTCCTGCAACTACCTGGGCCCCCGATGCTGGTCCTCTATCCCGAGGGGGCTGGTGAAACCCCACTCAGAGTCCAGCACACACTCCCAGCAAAACTGCCAGATTCTCCCCCCAGCTGTCCCTCAAGGGGCCAATTCTACTCTACTCAGGGGTCCAAATCAGACTCCAAAGCACAATCTGACTCCCCTACAGCTCTAAGACACCTACAGCGAACATCATACATTATGATCTAATACTTGATCATCATTTCACATGAAAGGTGGCCCTTGGATGCTCAGAGGTTAGAAGGGTGGGCAGGTTTCCAGAAGCAGCTGCCATAAGCCTCTCTTAACTGTGGCTTCACCTCCAGCTGGAGCAAAGTTCTGCCTCTGAAGTCTGAAGCACAGGCTCCCAGGCGAGCACTTCCCGCTGGCTTCAAGCATCTGCTTTTCATCGGCCTGAAAGTAGGTTTCACGTTGCTGTTTATAGTTGTCGCTATGAGGACAGTTCTCGGTCAGCCAGCAAAGCAGAAGCCTGCAGCGCTTGGGAGAGGCAGGCGCGTGATGACAGACGAGTGAGGACCCTAGCAGTGGCTCACGCTGGCACCACTCAGTGCAGCCCGCATCTCCCGTCACCACACGGGCAATAGTCTCCTTACTTCATAAGAGAGTGGAAGTGAAGTGTTTTTATGCTGTTAGTTTTTTAAATTTTTTTTAATGTTTATTTATTTTTGAGAGAGAGAGAGAGAGAGAGAGAGAGACAGAGTATGCACAGGTGAGGGGCAAAAAGAGAGGGAGACTCAGAATCTTTAGCAGGATTCAGGCTCTGAGCTGTCAGCACAGAGCCCGATGCGGGGCTCAAACCCATGAACTGTGAGACCGAAGTCCAATGCTCAACCGACTAAGCCACCCAGGTGCCCCTTCCTCTATTAGCAATAGAGGAAGATTATAGTACAGGAGGGGATTGTGTGTGTGTGTGTGTGTGTGTGTGTGTGTGTGTGTGTGTGTGTGTGTGTGGGCGTGTGTGCACATGCAGGCACAGAAGACTTTCAGTCCAGCATCCTGCCCAATGCGGCAAGACCTTGGATAACCACCTTGGCAGTGACTCCAGGGCCAGAAGCTTCCTCACTGCCATGCCAGTTAAATTCCAGTGCTGTTGACTCTGAGGACTGAAGAAAAGTAGCCTGTTCAGCTTTAGGTAGAAGGTAGTATGGGGTAATGAAACAGAACCCAGACTTTAGAAACTGGACAGTTGTGGAGTTGGGTCTCCAGCATTCCACTCTATAATGCGACATAAAAGAAAACTTAGGTGGTGATGATGTCCTTCAGCAGAGGAGATCTGTAAAGTATCCAGTGTGCTGCCATCCAGCAGGACTATGGAAGTGTTCCAAATCAGGACTAGCCAATATGGTGGCTACTCCCCTCATGTGGCTGTTGAGAACTTAAAATCTGACCAGTGCAACAGAGGAACTGAATTTTTATTTTTTCATTTGCAATTAAGTAGAAATTAAGTAGCTGTATGGGTATGTGGTTGCTATATTGGGCAGTGCAGAAATAGAAGCCATAAATGTATGGCCTCATGTGTTCTCCATGACAACTTTGTGAGTTACATGATGCAGAAAGTCTCTTCTCATTTTATTGACAAGGAAATTGAGTCTCATAGGAGATCTCACTAAGATCTCACGTGGGCATCTCCTGCCATCAGCTGGCTCCTGAGTTAAGGAGTTACAGGCAGCCCCTACCTACTCAGTCCAGCAGGGCACATGCAAGCCCTAAGGCCAGTCAGGCACTGCCTGAACAGAGTAACTGCTTTGCACAATGAGCCAAAGCCACTGACAAAATATTATTCATTGTGTCAGTGCTAAGGCATTCTGTCTAAACCATTTCCCATCACCAACGGGAGAGGGCTGGCTGGGTAAGATGCTCAGAGTCGCTCAATCAATCTTGCGGAGCTTGGCTCAGCAGCACAGGAGAGGGCTTTGCACTGGCCAGAAATGTCTCCAACTCACTGGATCAAAAGTATTTTTGAACTTCCTTCAATACGATGGGTTTTGGCCTTGAATTACACCGGTATTTCTGGGGATGGAGAAGGCATCCATTATGGGCTGAATTGTGTCCCCCTGCCTCACCAAAATCATATGTTGAAGCCATAACCTCCAACACCTTAGAACATCACTGGATTTAGAGAAAAGGCCTTTAAAGAAGTAATTAAGGTAAAATGAGGTCATGAAGTTGGGCCTTGATCCAATATGGCCGATATCCTTATCAAAAGGGAAATATGGACATAGATGTACAGAGGGAAAACCATGTGCAGATGCAGGGAGAGGAAGATGGCCATCCACCAGCCAGGGAGGGAGGCCTCAGGAGAAAGAATTCTGCCCACGCCTGGACTGCAGACTTCTAGTCTCTAAAACTGTGAGACAATACATTTCTGTTGTTTAAGCCACTCTATCTGCAATTCCCTGTTCCAACAGTCCAAGCAAACTAATATACTTATTTTTATTTGGTAAATCTTCCCCAATGAGCCTAGCAAATAACACAGGTAAGGAAACCAGGCTAAACAATGATGGTCATTAACAACACCAATGTCAAGAGCAAGGATGACATTGAAGCATTACAGCTTTTCACAGAGAATACACCAACTCCACATACATTTTTCACCAAGTTGTTGTGAGGATCAGGTATTCTTCCCACTCTATAGATGAGCAACTGGAGCCTGGGGAAGAGGAGTTCGTTCAAGTTCACAGAGTTCAAAATTAATAAAGCCAAGTCACGTACTTTTGGTCCTGGGCTCCTCAATCAGATTGGCTGCTGTTCACCAAAACCACCTCTGAGCAGGGTGGCCAGTGCATCCTGATTTGTCCAAGACAGTCCAAGTCCATACTGTTTCTCCAGAACAATTAAGAATGGTGCCCCCTTCACTTGTGAGGATGAGTACTGGGTGTTATATGGAAACCAACTTGACAATAAACTATTTAAAAAAAAAAAAGAATGGTGCCTCTTTCTCCCTCAAAAGCATCTGGGCTTTTGGAATTTGTAACATGGTCATCTTACAGATAAACGACATTGATAGTAAAAGTCCCCCCAAGAGTGTGGCAGCTGTCAATATGGTAAGGGAAGGTCACTGTGCAATCAGTGGTCCCACAGGCACAGTTAGTGGTATGGACACAGGCTGGATGACGGGCTGTGGTGTGGAGAATAAGGTGCACTTGAATGCTCAATGCAGGACACCAACCAGTGCTTTGCCTTGACCTGCCCCGGGCTGTGGGCAGGAGTAGGCAGTAAAAGAGGAATGACACACGTGGTCCGAAGTCTTTTGTGGGGAGGGGGCTGGAACATGTGTGTCATTCTGATATACTGCCTCCAAATATCAGGATTATGTATTCACCAGTTTGCCACAATAATAAGCAAACCCCAGAAAGATCCGTCGCCTATGGCATGCAGGTTAATTGTGTTCAGTTTGGGGTGAGCCGAGCAGTTCCCCAGGGCAGATCCCGTCATGCAGTGGTGCAGGGATGCAAGCTGACTTCTGACCTTCACCACCTGGAGCAGGTGTCCGAGGATCACGGAGAGACAGCTATGGGGGTAATGACACACTTCCCTTTTGCTCACAGCCTGGGGTCCAGCACCGGTGCATGGCTCCAGCTGGCTGCAAGGTTACCTGCCCACCCCTCAAAGCACAGTCCCAATCAGCCTCATGGCCTGAAACCTCCTGCCTGCATCCAGACTCACTCCCAGTGAGAGATAGGGAAGCTACCTAGGCACCCTGGCACGCTGTTGCCCCCTCCCGCCACACCCCCTCCCTCGGCCCCGCACCACGGGCCCCAAGGTCCATGCAGGTGGTACCTGCTTGAATCAGTTTGGATGGTTTAAGGAAACAGAAAGGTATTGTCTTGCGGTTCTGGAGAACAGAAGTCTGAAAGCAGGGCTCCTGGAAGGGCCATGCTCTCTCTCCTCACCTTTGGTGGTTGCCGGTGGTTGACATTCCTCAGCTTGCAACTGCCACACCTGTTATCTGCCTCCATCATCTCATGGCTTTCTTCTTTCTGTGTGTCTGTGTCTTCACGTGGCTTCTCTGTGTGTATCTGTCTCTGTGCCTTTGCGTCTCTTCTCATCCTTATTAAGACACCGGCCATATTGGATTTGAGGTGTACCCTACTCCAGCATGACCTCAGCTTAAAGCTTCATTACATCTGCAAAGACCCTATTTCCAAAGAAGGGCATATTCACAGCTACCAGGATCAGGACTTCATGTTTCCGGAAGACACAGTGCAACCCATGTGACAGCTGAGAGGTCTCCCTAGGTGCCCATAAGCACAATCCCTGACTCCCACCTCCACATTCTCATGGATCACAGGCCACATGGTTGAGTATGGCGTCGGTCCCAGTGTGGAAGTTCGTGGTTTGGACCCCTGTCTATTCCACTCCGTGGGCAGGGACGATGCCTTCTGTGCACTTTGTATATCCCCAGCAGCATCTTACAACCATCTGATGCTGTCTGGAGCAGCCTGGTCTAGAACATGGAGTTTCTAGAGAGGTACTCATCTCAACACCAATCCTACCATCTCCTAGCCATGTGATTTGGGGCCAGGTATTTAACCTATGAGAGTTTCAGTTCCTTCATCTTTAAGATGGGAATAATAACCCAACCAAACCAGCTTGAGACACAAAAGGAATTTATTCTTCCCTGAAGAATACTCAGCCCAATGGCACATTTTACCAAAATTCCTTCCAGCAGTTATGTTCTCAGATCCCTCTTCGTCTCTAATGACTTTCACTAATCTGAATGAACCTGAAGGGAAAAGTCAAATTGCTCTCCTGAGCTCTGCACCGGAAGGAAGCTGAAAATCTTCGGAAGGCTGAGCAGTGACAGGTATTTCAAAAAACCCAAGTTTGATTGGAAAAGCTCGAAACACAGAGGGGCCTCAGAGAAGCAGTAGGGCAACCGAAGTACTTAAATTAATTAGCGCTAAAAATGCACAGGCTTTCAGAGAGTGGCGTGAGCCCAGTAGGCAGAATCCAAGGTGCAGCGGTATTTTCTCTTCCGTTAGATCAAACGTGGGGAAGTAGAAGGCGTGAAGCTTGAGGAAATGACAGGCAAATGCAATAAATAGAACTAATTAATTCCAGCTTCATTCCCCAGGTTACAAAGGGCGGAGCACAGCCAGCAAGCCGGCTGGGAAGGGGTGGGGTCTCTGGGCTGGCCTGTGACAGTAAAGATGCCTCCCAAAGTGACAGCCCAGGTGTTCCTTCAATCTGAAGCTTCCGGGGGGTTACTTTAACAGGGAAATATTCAGTCTTCCTCCCTCCTTCTCTCTTCAGTGTCCCTTCATTTCTCAGAGGTCTTCCCTGAAGACCCTAGTGACCTCCTCCTTCCCTGAGCTCGGGCACCTTCAAGAAGCATGTGCTGACCAGGGTCAGGGGGCACCATGCACCGATTAAGGGCAGGGCACTGGGTGCAACTGTCTGTCAGTCTGCACCCAGCAGAGCTGTGTGATCTTGGAAGGGTACTTTGCCCCTCTGTGACTAATTTTCCTTGTCTGTAGAATGGGAGTCCTAATTGTAACCTCACTGGTTGTCCTAAGGATTAGTGAGAATACGTAAACCCCACATGGAGCTGTCATCTTCATGTGACAGGGCACCCAACGTTGTTTACCTTGTCCCATTACAGCCAACCTCACAGGGCCAACACAAGGAGCCGCTGGAATTGTGTATGCGAACGCACATAGCAGGACCTGCCCCTTCTCACACTGTATAGGTGCATCCTATGGGCATGTGTGTATAGGTTCTGCTTGTTGCATATGTACCTTTCAGCCCAGCTACATGGTTGTTGTTGGGAAAGGTGTGGAGCAAAATAGTCCAGCATGGAAAGATGGCGGCATTCTGTTCTTCAGAGAATTTGCAGGCATCCAAGGAGGGCATTGGAGGCCAGAGAAAAGAGCTCTAGTTGTAGTATGAGATGCTCCCCACTTGGGTTTGCCACCTCCACCAAGTTGCTCATCCCCTATTCCTCCCCTGCAAGCTATGATCACATGGACAATAAGAATTAGATGAGAGAGGGTGAATGACACATGAATGTATCACAGGGCCCATCCTGTGAACTCAGTAAACCCTGGCTTCCATCAGATCCCGAGGAAGCCCCAGCCCTGTAGTGAAGGCAATGAGGATGGTACCCACAGTGAGCACCCCAAAGACAGCACTCTAAACCTAAAGGCGAGCAGGCCGCACCTCAACAGCATTTAATGTGGCTTCAATTGTGTAAACAAAGCTGCAGATTTCCACTGGGAGTGGCTTCCCCACATTTGCTTATATGGACCTAAGTTTGAGGTATTTTAAAAGTATTATTCAGCTCACAATATGGAATGAATGCAAAAGTGGGAAGAGTGTCGAAAGTGGCAGAAATAAAAGTGGAGAATTTTTTATGTGAAAAGTGAATAAAAATGATACATGTCACATGGTTGACATGGCATGACTTTTAATACTAGGAACATTCTGGAAGTCTATTGTGTTTGAAGAGTGAGGCCAGTGTGCACCAACAGCACTGATGAAGAGACTGGGAAAGCAATTGTGGGACACACAGGGAGCTGCTCCTCATGGTGTGACAACGTGGCTGAGGATGCAAATATCCTACAGATGGTCACACAGAGGACAAGTATCCTGGATGAAAGTTGTATGTTGCCAGGTCTGCAGAATGCTGTGCAGATCATCAGGACAAAATCAGGAGTCTCCGTCTTCTTTTGTGATCCTTCATGTGGAGGCCCCACGAAGGGTAGACATGTCGTCTGCACCCTTCATGGACACCCCTGGGCAAAGGCGAAGGTGGGTGTGGCGGAGGTCAGCTGGAGGGTAGTGAATAGATTCCAGAGGTGCTTTGGAGGGAAAATCTCTAAGATAGGTGATGGCTTAGAGCATGACCCCTGGACTCCTCTACCGCTCAGTAGGGTCAGAGAAGTGTCATTTATAGAACCAAAGAAACTTGCGGAGATGGACATTTGAAAGGTGTGACTTACATTTTGGATATTTTAATTGTCAGATGCCTGTCGGGGATCCAATAGGAGATAACAGGTGGCCACCCTATGCAAGGACTATTCATGCCTTCAACCATGTCTAATACCACAACTCCGTCTGCGAATCAGGCAGGACACACACTGAGCTTTCTGTTTAGTGAAGGAGATTAGGGGTTCAAACAAAAAGGCTTCAGAAGTAGGGGTGCCTGGGTGGCTCAGTCATCTGAGCATCCAACTACAGCTTACGTCATGATCTTGCAGTTCAAGAGTTCAAGCCCCATGTCACGCTCTGTGCTGACAGCTCAGAGCCAAGAGCTTGCTTCAGATTCTGTGTCTCCCTCTCTCTCTCTGCCCTTCCCCTGCTCATGCCCTGTCTCTCTCTCTCTCCCTCTCTCTCTCAAAAATAAATTAAAAATATTTTTAAAAATAAAAAAAGGCCTCAGAAGCAGACATATTTTAATCCTTCTTCTATTGTCCATTAGCTGTGTAACATCTGAAAGAAAACTGGGAAAATCCTTTTGCTATTTGAGCTTCACTAAAAAGTAGAAAAAAATTCCTCTATTACAGAGCAGCTTTGAAAATTATAGGACATCAAAAACTTTCTAATTGCCAGATGCTGTTGTTAAACTAATTCCTCTTTCACCTCATTGCCCTCTTCCTCCTCTATCACCCCGTTACTTGGTGATGAGGCTGAAGTGAATTAATGGTAGATGTGTAATTACAGATCATTGAAATAGTTATATATATTTGAAAGGTTTTTTTTTTCTTTTTGCTTTACCCCAAGCTCCTGACTATTTCTTATAATAGGCCAATCAATAAATAGATGGATATAAAACACAGAAAGAGAGATGATAAATGATAGCTAGATAGCAATAGATACATATATACAGATCTATCTACCCAGATACAGATATATTAATGACACAGACATAGACCAAAGGTTCTCACCTTATTTTCATAATGTTATTTTCTTACTTATTTTTGAGAGAAAAAGAGAGTGTGAGTCAGGGAGGGGCAGAGAGAAAGAGTGAGAGAGAATCCCAAGCAGGCTCTGCACTGTCAGCACAAAGTCCAATACAGGGCTCAATCTTGCAAATCTTGAGATTATGATGTGAGTTGAAATCAAGAGTCGGAAGCTCAACCAATTGAGCCATCCAGACGCCCTCTCATCTTATTTTCAGACGACATGGTGAACTGAAAAGATTCGATTGCCCTGTAATTGTGATCATTCCTCTCTGGACGTGTCATTTCCTGTTCCTTTGTCTGGGTACCTCAGGCAGTGATGATGTCTGTCTCCCCTCCCACCTGCCTCTGGCTCCCAACCTCTGCTTTACCCACCACTGCCTATCGTACCACAGAACACAATTAAATGAATTCCCACAGAAGGCAGCTGGAGTGCTCCGCCCCTTTGTGAGAGAGGATGCGTACTTTAGGCAGCTTGAAAAATGCTCTTCAATCAACGTGTTCTGGGCAGGGATCACTCAGACTGTACTTCTGTCCTGAGCGGTTCCTCAGGAGCTGACCTCCTCACGTTGACCCAAAGACAAGCCATCCCTCCCACCACTACCTGTGAGAACTCGAGCCTCCTGGAGTCCTGAGATCTCCGTTGTGTCCTCCATAAATGAGGGTCATAAGGCCTCTCTGCTTAGCTTTCAGAGTGGTCATGAGTCCAAACGGACAAATGTGTGTCATACTAATTTGTCAACCATCAAGCAAACTTGTTCAAAAGAAGTTTGTTGCTTGTTCGGTCAGCAGACAGAAGGAAACCGAGTAGCAAAAAAAACAAAAACAAAAACACCCAATTCAACTCAGATGCACATGTTTAATTGGCATCCACAAGGCTGAGGAATTTTCACAGAAAATAACCCAACTCCAGACGTCGGATCATAGTGAGACTATTCTCAGTGTGTCCCTTAATTACTGTCAATTTTTATACTTGGCAACCCCTGGCCTTCAGAGGTCTTCTGGTGCAGTGGTTCTCAGACACTAGACATGGACTGGGTTTGGCTGGCAGCAGCAGAAGCACTGGCGAGGGCTTTTCTATCTTCAAATGTTTTATGAACTATTTCTAAAAAGCTGAAAAACTGACTTCCGGAGTCTCCCTAGTGGAGACTTTAATTCTGGAGTCTTGAGATAGACTGTGATTGTCTCTTTATACAAGGCCTTCCCAAGGGACAGCCAAGGGTGGGCACCGCTGACCACTCACCACCATGTTCCCTATCCCTTTGGGCTTTGCAGTTTGGAAGATGTTACCTCAAAGCCTACTTGGGCTGTTGAGACACTGACTTGAGGTGGGGGTGGGGGTGGCTCCTCATGGAAAAAGGGGAAAGCTCCCTGAGGTTGGTTGAGGCTCTGAACCCTGAGTTGAGTGTCCCTTCTCATGGCTTTGTGAGATGTCAATGCCTCATCACTCTGGCTGTGTCTGCACCCACTTCTAGTTCCAAGGACATTTGAATATCAGGGGGCCTCCTGAGTGAACACTGTTGCCTTGGCTCTCAGATTGTCATTGTGTCCTGGGAAGGTGAGCCCATTTCATCTGTTTTGCTCATAGCCCAGGCCGGGTTAGCTCTAGTGGTACCACTAGTTCTTAAGCAAAGTGCTTCTCACAAGCCTGTGAGGGAGACAGGGAGGCAGTGTTGTCTACACTGAAGAATGAGTCAGGGGCCAACACCATACAGTTTATCCCAAAGAGCTAGGAGTTGTGTCCATCTCTGCCTGCTTCCAAAACCCATCAGCCCTCAGCACGTCCCCCTCTGCTCCACTCTGCAATGTCCCGGGCATTTTTCTATATTGGTCGTCCTATCTTGGGAGCAATTGAAAAGCAGACCCTGCCTTTTAGAAACTTAACATTAATTCAGAGAGAGAGAAAAAAGTGAATAATCTCACAAATCAATATTTGCAAAGCATAATAAGTCCTGGGATGACTTACGAGTAAATGAGAAAGGCATCATGAGACCATGAGAGCTGGCCCTCTGGAAGAGACATCACACAAAGTTCTCCTTATGGTGCAGGTAAGGAAACTGAGGCACAGAGGTCAAACAGACTGCTCAGAAAATCCGTGAGCAGTCAGTGACAGACCCAGGATTCATGCCCAGACGTGTCATTAAAGTGTAAATCTGTAACCATGAATTTAGGAAAATTTTAAAGTACAGTATAAGAGCCACATTATGAAACATTATGCAGTTATCAAATATGATTTCATGGACATATATTATGCACATAATTTTTACCAAGAAAAATAAAATAAAATTTATTTGTGCATGTGCTACAAGCCAGAAGATATCAAGATCCTTATTGCTTGATTTTTATTTTCTTGTTTTCCCTCATATTTATATTCTCGATTTCCTTCAATGTCCATGCATTATCTTTGTAATTAAAATGTTATATAAATAAAAATGCAAAAACCAAATTACAAAGAAAGGAAAGGAGAGGGAGAAGGGTGAGGCGCTGACTCTCCAGTTGTTGGAGAAAGAACTTTATATAAGTAAACAAAAGTCTACCCAAGAGAATCAGAGGAAATGAAGACGGACTGATGCAAGTCAGTGATGAGGAAAGAAGAGAAAGAAGGAGAGAGTGAGGAGCAGAAAGGAGGAGGCAGGAACTTGCTATTTAAACTCTATGCTTCTTAGACATAAAATCATCATCACCATCATCATCAGACCATTGCCCGCAGAGAAATCTTCACATCATGGGCATAGAAGTTGAGATCTGAGGCTCTGAGGCAATCTCCTCATGACTTGGGAGGGGAAGGAATGAGGCAGAGCTGGCCCTGGAGGACCGTGGCTGCACAGTGGAAAACAGGCACTCCAGGCAGAAAGATCTGGATGTGAAACTGGCGCCACCACATGCCAGCTGGAATGAAGGTCAAACCAAGGATGAGGGTAATCATTCCAATGCCCAAATACCCCCACGAAGGTTAATTTAAATGAGCAGCTGAAACAAATGTGCCTGGTACAGAGAAGGTTGCAAGTGCAGGCTTCCTTTCCTAGATGACCCTTCTCAGCTCCAGATAGGAAACCACCCCACCACCTTAGCCTTTGGCTATGTCAGTGGGCGTTTGACTGGTCACACTGGGCATAGTGCCAACAAAAGAAGGCTTGGTTTTGGTGCTTCTCTCTATGCCTGTCTCCGATTGTCCATCTGTCTGTCTGTCTGTCTCTCTCTCTCTCTCACACACACACACACACCCCTCTGCCTCTCTGTCTCTGACCCTCTCTCTATTACGCAGACACACACACATTTAGTACAGTAAATGCTTGGCATTCTTCATTTCCAAAGTTCATAAACAATGTCACTAGATCTAATGGGAACAAACAATGTTTGGGGCGCCTGAGTGGCTCAGTCGGTTAAGTGTCCCACTTCAGCCCAGGTCAAGATGTGGTTCGTGAGTGCGATCCCTGCGTCGGGCTCTTGGTAGACAGCTAGGAGCCTGGAGCCTGCTTCGGATTCTGTGTCTCCCTTTCTCTCTGCCCCTCGCCTGCTCACTCTTCCTCTCTCTCAAAAATAAATAAAAACATTAAAAACATATTTAAACAAATAAGGGAAACAATCAATTGGGAAGAGAGAATGAGCCCAAGCTCTGTGTAGAAGCAGTGAGAAACGCAAACACGAATTATTGTTCAAATAACCTTACAGTGGAGTCAGCCTGGCAAGTTCACCTCCGCTCTCCCCCTTTAAACACGGAACACCCCCCTCCAGGGTGGAAGACAGCCCTGCTTTCAATTATGTTGGTTAATGTTTCTGTGTAACAGCAAGCCTCAAATCCTGTCAGACATCCCCAGGGCCCTGTTGATTGGTCTGTTAAAAAGTCTTGGGTGGTTTTACGGCTCCGGCTCCGCTGCAGAAGATCTCCATGTCAAAGGCATCTTGGAGCTTGGTGCCTGAGGTTTCGGGATGAAAACTCGTTCACATTCACAATATTATGATGGTGATTACTCTCCCGCCCAGTAAAACTATTGAAATTTATTCTTCTTGGAAACCACCAAGAAAGACATTGCGGATTCTTCACCCTGAAATCAACGAAGTTGGACAGAGGAAGATTTGAGGCTGGCCTGGGTTTGCCACCAGCTGGGTTGGACATATGCGGCTAGCCACTCCCCCTCCACACACAGTTTCCTCAGCCCACACAAGGAGTTTGGATGGAATCACCATTTCCCAAAGTGTGTTCCTCTGAGTACCAGTCACCATGATTCTTTAGAAGAATAAAATGGGTTGTTCCTTAGCCAATAATTTGGGGAGCAGGATAAACCCTCTCTCATGCTTATTAGCACATTAAAGCTACTGAGAAGTCCTGCAGAAATTATGTTGTGTCTACCCAATGGGTTAAACCAAACCTCTCAACACTAGGTTGCTTCTCCTCATGCAATGTTTATTATTTAGCGTGTCTGAGATTAGGGTCCAGCACCGCACATTAGTGCTTTCCTGTCCCAGCACCGTCCGATGTCCCTCCAATTCTAATGCTCTGAATTGTTTGAATGATATAAACCTAAACTATGCAAGCTATTTACTTTTCCACCTATGGATGGGGAGGAAAGAAGGCAATCCGAAATGCTGGGTTGCCGCCCTCACTGGGGCACGCACATCTCCACATTTCAGGTTAAATGCACATCTTGCTCAGTGTGATAGTTTCCCTATTTCCTCCCCCTCTTCACTGTCTACCTTCTTACCCTGTATGTCTGGACTTCTCTGTCCTGAATTGGAATTCTTTATTCTTTCACCCAAATCCCCCCACTAAACTGAGTCACTAGAAGGCACTGCACAAAGTTTGTAAGTATTGTATTGCTGTGTGTCTGACACTTAGAAATATCCAGAATCCACTGAGTGCTTAGAATATGGGAGGCACTGTCTTATTGGGTCCTTTCAATGTCCAGTGAAGTAATGGCTGGTGCCACACCTGATGAACAGATGAGGAACCCAGTGCTCAGACTTGTGCACTGACCCTTCCTAAGCCCACACAAGTACAAGGCTAGGGGCTGAAATTGGACCCCAGGAAGTCCAATTTCTTGCTCTCATGGCTATATTACGCGACCCAGAGGTGCTGATGAGATGCTCAACAAATACGTGTAGACAGGAAAAAAGAGCAAAACTTTATTAAAGGGACTTCCTGTGATGGGGTGCTTCTCTGATTTTTTTTTACCCTCTGGGCCTTGGGGCCAATAGTTTGTTAACTGTCTCTAACCCAGGACTTAATCTCTAAAACCTATAGAGGGACTTCCTAAGTCTCTTATTAACTCAATTCATTAAACGAATCAGTTGAGTTAAGGAGGGTCCATTCTGGATTTCTGGGATGAGAATTATATATACTATGTATCTTCTCAATAATCTATATATCTTTATATAGTGTATGTAACTTTTTTTAATGTTTTATTTATTTCTGAGAGAGAGAGAGAGAGAGAGAAAGAGAGAACATGAGCAGGGGAGGGTCAGAGAACAAGGGAGATACAGAATCTGAAACAGGCTCCAAGCTCTGAGCTGTCAGCACAGAGCCCGACACAGGGCTCAAACCCACGAACCATGAGATCATGACCTAAGCCAAAGTCAGACCCTTAACCAGTTGAGCCACCCAGGCGCCTCAGTATGTAACTTTTAAATAACATTTTAACAACTCTGATAAGGTATGACTTACATAATAAAAACCATTGAGTTGTACACTTAAAATAGAGAATTTCATAGTAGAGATTTTTTTATGCGTTTGTCCTGAAGCTCCCTCCACCAAACCATGAGGAGGGCTGTTGACACCAAAGTCATGCTCTTTCTCAACAAAGAGCCAGTAGGGTGATGGAGACGTCTTTGCTGTGGTGTGAAGTCCCTTTCTGCCCCACACCATTTCAACCAAGGATGATGCGAAGACCCTCTCCGTCGAGCCTCAGCACATGACCAGTCACACCTAGTGACCTGTGAGCCCCACAAGAAGGAAAAGAGGAGCCCAAGACTGAACAAAACAGCAAATACATCTGGAGAAGACTTGGGGCTTGAAGTCAGGCTTGCTTCCCAGCACCACTCCTCGTAAGTTGCATGACTATGAGCCTCAACTTCCCCAACTGTAGAGTGGAAATAATACTTCTTACCAGCCTGGGTTCCAGGCTGACTCTACCTCTTAACAGTTTATATGGCATTTTCCAGACAAAGAGGAAGAGCCCACAGGCATTTACGTATTTTCTACTCTTTGAAATCTTTCAATGCCTAAAATGCAAGGACTCAAATTTCCAAGCTAAAAACTTTTTTTGTTGTTTAGCCTCTAAGCAGCTATTGTTCCCAAACCACCTGCTTTTATGATCTAGATGGCAAACTCCAGGTCCTGTTTGGCCCAGATGAAAGAGTGATTTGAGAACCATTTAACGGTGTGCATTTTCTCAGCATCTCACTCACAGAAACACCTAGGATAAATGGCTCAGTGCTGATCCGCTGTGAAAATTTGTGAAGTGTTCAATTACCCTTACAATTGTTCATCGCTTTACCTGCAGAGCCCCAGAGTCTAGTCAAGGGACAACGGGCCGCCATTGAGAAATTTGTTCGCTTCTCACAAAAGAAGCTCACAGAGAAGCCTCGGGCCCCAGACCCCACCTGGAAAGTGAGCTGTCCTTTGCTCTTTAAGACAAGCATCATCTTTTCCTTGATGCTTTGTTCTTAATATCTTCCTGGAGACGCCAGAATAATCACAATGAATCCGACATTAGTTTATGGAATCTGAGGACAGAATGAACTCAAGGGCTAGAGATTCCAGTGGCTAACATTTGTGGGTCTCAGCTGGATGTGGCTCACTTCAGGCATGTGGCACGTTTCTGGCAGCAATTCCTCCTCGCAAAGATTATACCTTCAACTCAACAGGCCCTAAAATGACACTCAGCTTTCTCATATTTAGTTATAGGCTTATTCATCCTTTCCTTATTCCACAAATGTATCATACATATCAATCATCTACCAGTAACTGTGCTTGGGGCTAGAAATGAGAAGCCAGACAAGAGAGGTCCCCGTCCTCAGCGTCTCCCCATTTTGAGATGTGCTGCTCCCATTCCGACCCCTCCGAGATGTTTCTACGCTGCCTCAAGGGACAGACAGGCAAGCAAACTGGGGTTTACAGCTCAATATGGTGAGCATTGTAAGGGAAGTAAGCGCAGAGCACCAGGAGACCCAGGCGACGGACCACCTACCAGGCCAGGCAGACAAGACACACTCATAGAGGCATGAGACGCGAATCTCGGTTTTGAAAGGCGGATAAGAGTTACTCGCTGAGCGTGGGGGGAGCAGGGGACAGCCCATGGCTTCGACGTGCTACACACCAGGGGTGGAGTTGACGGTGCCTTCATGGGAAAGTGAAGGGGGACAAACATCAAAGTCAGAGAGGGCCCAGCCCAGTAGCTCCACATATAATTAATGACAATTCTTTGATGATTACGTCAGTGCCTGAGTGAGGAGACTTCATGAGAGGTGTTAACATAGACAATCTGGGTACCAAAAACTCGCTGAAAAGGAGAAAGTAATTGCCACCCACCCCCAAAAGAGGCACAGATTCCTAATAAAATGGTGCCTCACAGGAGCAGAGGTATCTCAGGCTACTGCCTGGCTGGGGGACTTGGGTACATGGCTCTGTGTTTCTGGTCTTCAGGTCTCTCCTTTTCATGTGAGGCTATGTGAGCTCTAACGTTGTGAGACAAGGGGGTAGATATAGGAACAAGGGGCATGCTCTGTTCTCTTCCTGTACCCCGATACACAGAATCTCCCACTTGGGCGTGAAGACCAAGGGGAAGGCGTGTCCAGGCTACAGATTTCTCACCTTCTTGTGTAAGAAAATCAAGGCTACTGGTTTAGGCTCCTTCTTCTCTTACCATTTAGTATCCATGAGAGCACAGGGCGCCTGGGTGGCTCAGTTGGTTAAGTGTCAGCTCAAGTCATGATCTCATGGCCTATAGGTTTGAGCCCCGCGTTGGGCTCTGTGCTGACAGCTCAGAGCCTGGAGTCTGCTTCAGATTCCATGTCCCCCTCTCTCTCTGCCCCTTCCCCCTTCACGCTCTGTCTCTCTCAAAAATAAACATTAGAAAACATTTTTTTAAAAGGTATAGATTTCTACGACCCTCAAAAAAACAAAGATCAAAGCACAAACAAATAAAAACGTGTTTAACACAGCCATGTGTTGTGTGTTTTATAGTCTCAGGTAATCCTCTCAGACTACTGGTGTGTATATGCCCATTTTTATTTCCTGTTCTGGATGCATTCCACACCTTAAACCCCCTACACACACACACACACACACACACACACACACACACACACACACACGCATGCATTCTCGCCTCTCTTTCCTACAGAAGTAAAGCTAATTCTAGCAACCAATCAGTAAGGTCATTGCCACACGCAGAGCAGCCAAGGTGCACTGAGAAGGATGGTAGCTCATAACATTTAATTTTATTTCCAACAAGGTATTGACCACATTGTTATTACCCAAACACAGTCTCAGACTCCATCTGTCTCCTGCTAATGTCTATCCCCGGTTTGCTGGCGGCAGCTCGGAAGTCCGGCCAGTTTAAAAACACAAAGTTCCTAAAACCAGAGTGAGTTGACTTTCCTAACAGGTGACCAGTGTGCTTAATTCTAATTTATCATGAAAAGGCTCTGAGCAACTACCTTCGGGGAGAGCTGGGTGTTGTTAGAATGAATTGCGGGGCTTGGTCCATGGGTGCTCGGCCATCTACAGGAACAGCTCCAGAAGGACTGATCCCTTCCTTCCTTTTGGAGGCTCAGCCCAGGTGAGGGTCTGCTCAGAGCTACTCACTGCTCACTTTTCTGTGGGTGAGGATACAGCCTGGGACCTTCACTGATGGCTGATCAAAGCTGAAGGATGTTGCCAATATGTAATTTTCTCTTGAACCCTCTTCTTTTTAAATTTATTTATCTAGTTTGAGAGAGAGAATACATGGGAGAGGCAGAGAGAGAGAATCCCAAGCAGGCTCCGCACAGCCAGTGTTGGACTTGAACCCACAAACCGAGAAATCAAGACCTGAGCTGAAATTAAGAGTCTGACACTCAACTGACTGAGCCCCACCCCCCCGTACCCCTCCTGAACCCTATCTTTTTTTTTAAATATTTTTATTTATTTCTAGGAAAGAGAGAGAGAGAGAGACAGCGCGAGCAAGGGATGGTCAGAGAGAGAGGGAGACACAGACTCTGAAATAGGCTCCAGGCTCTGAGCTGGCAGTCAGCACAGATCCTGACGCGGGGCTTGAACCCACGAACTGCGAGATCATGACCTAAGCAAAAGTCGGACGCTCAACCGACTAAGCCACCCAGGCGCCCCTCCTGAACCCTCTCTTAAATAAACTCTTCTAGCCATATATTACATGTCACATAATTCACCCATTTCAAATATACAATTCAATTTTCTGTTATCATAAATTTAGCAAGTTGCTATCACCATGAATCAGTTTTAGAACATTTCCATCATCTCAATTACATCTCACTTCCTCTTTTACTGCTCTTCCCAGGGCCCAGCTCCCACCCTCTGCCCCTGGCAACCACTAATCTTCTCTATCTGGAGTTGGCCTTTTCTGGGCTTGTGGATAGATCATAGACTATGGGGTCTCCTGGGCCTGCTCCTTGCACTTGGTCATGTTTTTGAAGTTTGTCCAAGTTGTAGCATCAGGACTAGCTCCTTCTTCTTAATTGCTAAATAGTACCCATCCCATTGCATGAATATACCACATGTCGTCTATCTATCCACCAGTCATTGTACATCAAGCTTGTTTTCGGTTCTTGGACTCTTAGAAATAACACTTCTAGAATCACTCCTTGGCAAGTCTTTCTGTGGCTCTGTCTTCACTTCTCTCAGGTAGATCCCTAAGTGTGGAATTGCCAGGTCATATGGTAAATCCACTTTTACGTTTTTAAGAAAATTTTGTGATGGCTCATTTGCTCTTTCCTTCACGACTAGAAGGCCAGTGATTCTAACCCGGGGACCATACTCCACTCACCCTTTTCCCTGCTCACTGAGTCCTCACAGCCCAGGAACACAAACAAAAACAAACAAAAACAAAAGCTGTTCTTTCACTCCTGAGTGCACACAGAGTGGAAGAGATGTGAAGGGTTCAGACCACAAAGAGAGCCTTGCTGGGCGTAGTAAGAAAGTCATTGTTCTTTCTGCCATTCTCTTTTCTGGCTGTATGGTAAAGGGAAGGCAGAGGTTACCAAGAAATCAAGCCTTACGCTTCAGACAGTTGTCTTGGCTCATAAATCACTTAAGGCTTTGTCTTTGACGCTCTGAGCAAAAGTTAACTATTATCTAATAAGTTTAAGTTACTGGAGAGTTTGGGTACCTACTAGCACTTAGCACAGAAAGGAACTACAAAAGTAATTTCGAATGAGGAGGACCCTCTGTCTTCCAGCAGTTTGCAGTGCTATTGATGAGAAGCCCACACCTTATCATTACTCATCACGTCATAGTTCAGAAGGGGGGTGTGTGGGTCTGTTCTCTTTCTCTCACACCAATTTTGTTGACAAAGATTCTTTTCCAGGAGGAGAGAGAGAAAAGGATATTTGAACTTAGAACCGCCCTGGGCTTACAGCTCCTCCAGCTATAAACAATAGATGCCCTGATCCAAAGAACAGGAAAAACTAGTAGTGAAGTCATTAGCGTATTTGGGAGGGGACAGGAGGCCCACTGATTTACATACACTCTGGGACCTGGAGGGGAGGAAGGCAGCACCATTCTCTGGGATTTTGTTCCTTTTGTGCTCCTATACTTGAAAGGAGAATAGAATTAACTTTTTACTGGGCGCACAGCCTCACATCACATCTACTGAGACATTATTATTGTTGCCACTTTAGAGATAAGAAACATGTGGCTTACAGCAGTCTAATCGTTGCCCCTGGCCAGAAACCCGGAGTCTAATCACAGGTGTGCTATATACCAGCTATTTCTGGCACTAGGCTGAGCTCATTCTGTCATAGGACACTGTAAACAGTTGTCGTTCTGGTAAATTTCAGTAAACGTTTAACAAACAGCTCCCCAAAGCCTGGGGTGAGCGGGGAGTGCATATAAATGCACACAGTATGCTAGACATTTTACTGATACATAGGGTGCATGGTATACGACGTATAACTAAGAGTGAAATATACAGTACTCCTTATTGTAAATTTCCATAGAGCCAATTGATTCTCACAGGATGATTTCACTGATTTTTGTCCAACGCTTACATCCCTAACCAACCCATGGTTGCAGTTGACACATGAGCACAGTTCTAACATCCATATTGACTGAAATTTTCCTTTACATTCACGAGTAAAACAGAAGGGAAACGACAAAGAAGTCTGCCAGAGCTTCGCTTGTTTCTCAGTGCTGTGAGCAACTTCTTGGCTGGGTAGGAAAACTGTTTGGAATATCCAAAAAAAAAAAAAAAAAATACCTCCTCCGTTTTGGTGTTATTTACAATGTTACAGCTACAGACATGACCCACTTTTACATTAAACCTGCTTTATTGACCATCCTCCATCATTTTCTTAAGCGCGTCCATCAACAAAGCAGTGAGCAAACCCTAACTCGTACCATGTGCCAAGTTCAGTGGTGTAAATGCTCCCATGGTGGCCAAAGTCAAAACCGACTTGATGTCTCTAAAGGCAGAGCTGGAAGAATGTACATGTCCCTCCCCCACCCCCCACCCCATGGATACAATAGACATGAATAGCATCAAACCACAGGTGACAGCAAATGTAGTAAAATTAGGAAGGCATGTGTTCTGAGTGTTACCTTTGTTTTTACTATAATGCATTCCTTTGTTTATATAATTTAATTTTTAACAAGTCATTTAACAACTGGCTCTCAGATTCCTGCCACGGTTAATAATCAGCTCCACTGTGCCCTGTGAATTCGCTCCAGCACCATGGAAAGCACCCCCCACCCCATCCTCTGGAATCCTACCCACGACTTGCTCTTTGCTCCAGAGCAGAGCAACAGAATATCTCTACCAGGCCCATCAAGGATGAAGTCAAGTAGTTAGAACAACAATGCAAAGTGGAATAGGGAAAAACATGAAATGCTGGGAAAGCTTGCTCTTTGAATGGTTTCCAGGGGAACCAGCATTAAGGAGAGATTAACTCTGTGGATGGGGTTGGGAGAGGTGTTAGGGGAGAATGCCACTGTCTCAGCCATCCCTCCGAGGGTAATGACCCCTCCCTGGTCCCCTACTGCCCTGGGATCCCCATGGTCCCAGGTCTCAGCCAGTATCAGATCCTATCCGAGTTACCGCAATAGCTTCCCCAGAAGTCTCCCTGCTCCTACCTAATCTCCCCTCTGATGTGGTTTGGGGGGTTGGGGTTCAGAGCCAATGGCTAAGAAAGAATTCTTGAAATGTCTTCGGTGCAAAAAAAGTGGTTTTATTAAAGCACAGAGGGAAAGAGCTGCACCAGGGTTGTGACAAATGACTGGTTATATAAGATTTTCCATCCTATGGAGAGGAGGGTGGTGTTAGGGCTCCAGGAAATTGAGTCTGTAGGTTTCTGAAGATTGCCTTTTTTCTTGTAAATCCTTGCTAAGACAGGTGCAAACTGATGGACACTCCTGTCATGCAGGACTGTGATTTTTAACCATTTGTTTTTCCCTTTCCTTCGTTTTTGGGCAGCCAGGAGTGCCTGAGGAATGTCACACACAGCCCACCTGTGGGGAGGGGTGGGTGTTAGCTTGCCCTCGGCTTGCCCTTTGCTCTCCACCCAGTGATCAGAGAAAGCCTTTGGAAACATATTTAACATCACTATGTTCTTCTGTCCGAGACCTTGCCATGGCTTCACTTTTCTTGGAGCTTAGAGATCCTGAGATCTCTCGGTGACTAGAGCCTCACCCATCTGCCCTCACTCCTCCACCGGAGGGCACTCCTGGGTGGTCTTCCCAGTCCACCCTTGCACTCACTCCTGTTCAGCCATGTTGGCCTCCTCACCTTGACCCAACTGCTTGGCCACGTTGCCGCCTTCAGGCTTTCACCCCCTCTCTCCGTGGGCCACGATGCTCTTCCTCCAAGTCCCCTGCAGCTGACTCCCCAGTTCCTGCTCCGGGCTCTCACCTCAGCAAGGCCCACCTCGGCCACCCCATAACCTGCCCATGCATCTTCCAACCTGTTGTGATTGCTTACCTTCTCTCTCCCCAGGATGGGGGAGAGTTCTAGGGGAGGTTTCGTGCTCTGTTCTAGGGGAGGTCAAAATCTTAGCTGTGTCTACTGACCTATCCCCAGCACTGAGGACAACCCTTGGCCCATACTATACACTAAGAGTATTGTTGGATTAATTCTGATAAAGATTTCCAGCTCAAATGTTTATTGATGGGGCGCCTGGATGGCTCAGTCAGTTGAGGGTCCGACTCTTGATTTTGGCTCAGGTCATGATCTCACGGTTTGTGGATTCAAGCCCCATGTCCGGGTCTCAACAGCCTGCATGGGATTCTCTTTCTCCCACGCTCTCTACCCCTACCTCGCTCTCAAACACACGCATACTTGCACTTTCTCGCTCCCTCTCTCCCTCTCTCTCTCTCTTTCTCTCTCTCAGAATAAATAAACTTAAAATCTAATGTTTATTGAGGATGTATTATATTTCAAGCCCTGTTGTATGTATTTTGCAGGCATTATCTCCTTTACTTCTCACAATGTACTCAACCAGCCCCAGGCAGCGACAAGCCAATTGCTCCTGATGGCCACCATTAAGGTGCAAAGTGGGAACCGTAGAGAGTGAGCAGTGGAAAGTGTCAGGGAGACCAAGGGCTGTGTTCAGGACACCGCAGAGGTGTGACTGAATAAAATCATTGCTGCCAAAGGCACTACAGATTCCCACAGAAGGGAGAGAGGGGCTGAGCCCAGGAGCTGGCATATTTTAGGACCTTCCCCTTTCCTTTTTTTCCCCTTTCCTGTTTTGATTGCCCTTCCTTCCTTCAGACCTTCTGGAGTCAGAAGAGGCTGGTTGGGCCAGGAGATGGAGGAAAGGATGTTATCTTGAGAGGTCTCATTCTCTAGAAGCCCCTCCTGCCCTCTTAGGATGAGGCCCCTCCGTGGCATCCCTGCAGACCCACAAAGCCAGTTATGTCCCCTTTAACTCTTGGGTTTTTATTGGATGTGTGCTAACCAGGCACAGATCAAGCATTTGTTTTGAGGGATTATTTTTTATAAATACACATATTGCTTTTTATGTGTCATTTTCTATCCACATCCAGAATCTCTCAGGCATACCCATCTATAAATTAAATTCCACTATGAACACATATTTGGATGTACAAAAAAGGGTAATTCACTGTTGTTATTGTATTTGCTCATTACATACCCTGATGGTCTATTAGAAGCTACATCCCCTGATGGTCGAGACAAAAAAAAAAAGATGGAATGAAAGCATTTGAAAAGATGATCTGTAAGACTCCTATTTTTCTTGGTTCATTTGCTTCCCTTTCCTGAATCAAAATTTAAACAAAAAAACCCCAGCAAAAATGGAATAAAGTTTTGTGGGGTTTCTTGAAAAGCGGACATAAAGGATTCAGGATTACTGTCTTAGGTGCTAAATTAGATTATCTTTCTTTGTCTCTCTCGCCTCAAGAAGATTAAAAAGAAAATGAGGAGAAAGTATTTACAAGGCACACAAAGAGGTCTAATTAGAAGATAAGCAATCGAGAAGCCAAGGCCAAATGAAAAAGACCTTCAGTACCACAGGTGGAGCCAGGATCTACGCCCAAACCTTCTCCGTCAGCATCTGGTTAACTCGGGCAGGCCACACCGCTTCTCTGGGGCCACGTTTCCTCATCTGTAAGCTTAGCAGTTTAGAGGAGATGATATCTACCTTTCCACTGAGCATCATGCTTAAGGGAACCATGGAGGCTAAAACTCTGGAAAAGGAAGATGTTAAATTCAGACCCCACCCCCCACTCTGCATCTGCAACCCATTGGCAGAGCTGGTCTCTTCTGGAATATTCCACGTCCCATTTTCTGCCTTACTAAACAAAAATTAGTAATTCCTTCAAGGGAGTCCTGCCTCCATCTAGACATCTTCTCACGCACAAATATTTCCTCTACTGCTATTCTGGGTGAGGAGGTGACAGGAAGGCAGAGTTTTGGTGGGAGATGTTCATACCAGTGAGGACCATGTAGGGGGCAATCCCTGAAAACCCAGGCCAGATCCATTTCAACAAAGAACCCAGAGCCTCTTTCTGACTCAGGGGTATCTGGAGTGCAGAGTGCTGCCCAAGCAGATCCCAGGAGCTTGAAGAAGTTTCAGAAAGGGGCTACCTCCTGGTTAGGTACAAATCCAACACACAGCAGCCAAAGCTGTGAACAAAAAGGAAAATCAGGTCAGAGCCAGGTGTACTGTCCTGAAACTGTGTACCCATTCAAGTTAGGAGTAACAAAGATAGGAAGGGGCGCCTGGGGGCTCAGTCAGTTAAGCTTCCAGCTTTGGCTCAGGTCATGATCTCATGGTTCTTGAATTCGGGCTCCACATCCAGCTCTGTGCTGACAGCTTGGAGCCTGGAGCCTGCCTCGGATTCTGTGTCTTCCTCTCTCTCTCTCTGCCTCTCCCATGCTCATGCTCTCTCTCTCTCCCTCTCTCTCTCTCTCTCCCTCAAAAAATAAGCATTAAAAAAAAAAAAACCCTGAAACTGCTTCAGAATATGAGCCTGTCCTATATTCAGGCCACTCCCCCTCTATCTGCTGTCCGTGTTATGTCAGGCAAGGAGGGCACAGCCTCAGAGTCCTTGGGAGTGTGATCTGCTGATATGCAGACACTCAGGGAGGACTTTGTATTCCTGTCTCTGAGCAGGGCTGAAATCACGCCTAGGCAGCAGTGTCTGTCTCCCAACAAATGTAGTTTCCTATGGGGTATCTAGGTGTGGGCTCACTGCAGCAATCCGGATGGGGGATTAGGCCATGTCCCATAGACAAAGGCTCCCGTTGCGTCTTCCATGGCAGCTCAAACCCCAGGCAGCAAGGGAAAGAGAACATCCCACAGCAGGGGCCATGGCACCATGACAAAACCTTCTCCCAGGGCCCCCACCCCCACCCTCAGGCCTCCTCTGCTGAAACCAGCTCCAAGCTTTGCTGAGCCCTGCAGGGCTCCTTTATCCTTCCCTTGTTCATCAGACACTCGCCATGGCATACAGTGGAGACTATTACATGCAGAGTCCATTCTGTGAAGGAACAGGTTTTATACCAAGACCTGTCCAGCTATGGAGCCTCATTTACTGGAGCCCCGAGTCTTCATTTTATCATCTGTACAATGAGAACAGCATGAGTTGCCCTCATCTAATTGGAAGGTCTGTTGTGAGGATTAAATTAGATCACCCAATAGGGCATCCGGCACATGGTAGGTGATTACTACCCGTTAATTACATTTCCTTCCTTCCCTCTCTGTTGCAAGGTAGTTCTCCACGACTGCATGCCTGAGAAGTGTATTAGTCAGGGCTCTCCAGGAAAGAGAACCAAAAGAATACATACGTAGATGCAGAGGGAGATTTATTTTAAGCTCTTGGCCCACGCGATTGCGGGAGCTGGCAAGTCCGAAAGCTACAGGGTAGGCCAGCAGACTGGAGACTCGTAGGAGAGTTGTGTTGCGATCATGGATCCAAATTCTGCAGGACAGAGGCTGGAAACTCAGGCAGGGTTTCCATGTTGAAGTCTTGAGGCAGGATTCCTTCTTCTTCAAGTAACCTCCGCCTTGGCCTGTAAGGCCTTCATCTGATTGGGTGAGGCCCACCCATAATGTAGGGAATCCTCCACTTTACTCAAAGTCCACTGATTTAAATGTTAATCACATGAAATAAATACCTTCTTAACAAAATCTAGGCTGGTGTTGACCAGGCCACTGAGCATAGTAGTCTATCCAAGTTGACACATCAAATTAACCATTATAAAGATATGAATAGATGAGGGATGGCCATTGAAGCATCTCTTTGTAGTCAACTCATTATTGAATGGACTTCCCTCTCAAATTCCTCCGGAAAGAGTCACTAGCTCAAAATCTCCAGTGAGCGTATAGAAAAGTGTAAGATATCCGAGGATGATGAATGATGGGCTTCATGAGTTTGAGAGTATAGATCCTATGTAAATATATTCAACTTCAAACTTTAAAAAAAAAAAAGCTGCACCTGCCTTTCCGGGTTCAGCAGTGAAGCACACAAATGATATCCAGCATCAAGGCTATGGCACATCAAGTCCCCAAGAAATGGGGCTTTTCCAGATGCTCAAGAAGAGCATCTCCCAGGTTTAGAAGGAACTGTGCACAGGAATATATTATTTGAGGCAAGTTTGCACATACCACCCACACAGCTTAGGGACCAAGCAGAGGAAACAAAATGGGCATCAATCACCTGGAGAAGTAGTTTGTGACAACTGATGTGGGGACTATTTTATTTTATTTTTTAAAATTTTTTTAATTTTAATTTATTTTTAGGAGAGAGAGAGAGAGAGACAGCGTGAGCAGGGGAGGGTCAGAGAGAGAGTCACAGACTGAAACAGGCTCCAGGCTCTGAGCTGGCAGTCAGCACAGAGCCCGACGCGGGGCTCGAACCCACGAACTGCGAGATCATGACCTAAGCGAAAGTCGAACGCTTAACCGACTAAGCCACCCAGGCGCCCCTGTGGGGACTATTTTAAGGGACTTAGAAGTAACGCATCCTGCTGCAAAAGCTACTGCAATGGCCTCTCATGCGCTAAAGAGTTGGAGAACCAGTTTATTCTTGTCTTGGCTGAAGCTTTCTGTAATTAGCTGAATAACTTTCAGAAATTGGCCTGACATTTTCAGAGGTCATAGGAAGTTATAAAATAGGCTGCAGATTCGAGCTGATCTGGTTTGTAGGTTTGCAAAAACTCTTCTGGATGTTACTGACGTGTCATCCTTACTCATCGTTCCACACTGAGTGGGCATTACGTGTGACAGACAGATACTATGATGCCCCCCCAATTATCTGTCTCCTGGTACTCACCTTCCTCCCTATATAACTCCCACCTCTGGAGTGTGAGCAAAGCATGTGGCTGTTTGGAAACAGTAGGGAATGGGCTGTCACTTTGACTATGTTACCTAAGATTATGACTTCCTCTGTCCTCTTGGTTGACACGGTTTGATGAAGCCAGCGGCATGTTAGAGAGGGTTACATGGCAAGGAACTGAGGTCAGCCTCCAGCCAACAGACATCAAGGAACTGAGGCCCTCGACCCAACAGGCCACAAGAAATTGACTCCTGCCAACTATCAATTGAGCAGTTGAGCTTTCCAATGCTGGTCGACCCCTTGACTGAAGCCTCAAAAAAGATCCTAAAACAAAGAACCTAGTAAGGCTATGCCTATTCCTGATCCACAAAAACTGTGAGATAATAAACATGTGTTGATTAACCTGCTAAGTTTGTGATAGTATTGATACATAATAATAGATAACTAATAGATTAAAAACTGTATGGCACGTTTTTTAAGATGGAAACAGAAAGTAATGTAACATCTCTAAAGATGCTAACATAGCAAGTGTCTTCTCATCTTTCTGAGGGCTTGATAACAGAAACTAAGGGAACATAACTGATCATTGTAGAAGAACTGATAAATTGTACAGGAGAAAAAATGATCCTGTGGATTTGTGAGGAAGAAAAAAATCCTACAGATTTTATAAGGGAGTAGAAAACCTCATGGATTACATACAAGAGAAGGAAATCTCATGGGCGCATAAACTGAAGTTCACAGTCGTGCTGGTACAAAGTAAGAGTAACACATAGCACGGTGGAGGTCATGGCTCTTACAGGACTGTGCAAATGAATATGAGGTTATGTTGGTTGGGCTGGAGTCAAGCTGCGATCCTAGGAGACCCTATAAAACAACTACCCTTTCTAGATTGACTTCTCCTGTTGTTGAAGACCCACGCCATTGTATGGTGTTCATCTCTCAGAGGCTGAGAAAAAAACAACAGTACTATTTATACAGAAGTACTCCAGGGCTCCACAGTCAACTTGATGTTGACATAGGAAAAGTAGTAGGTTGTGGTTTGTCAATATTTTCAAAGTTCTCCTGAGGAACAAACATCTTATACCTGGAGGTAGAGTGGCAGAAATTGAGTTGGCCAAGGAGATCATATCACACTGACAGACATGACCTGCTCTTCAACTACATGCTTTGCAAAACTTCACTGAAGCATTCAAAGCCATTCACCAGACACAGGAAGAAAATTCTAAAGTCCAGTGACATAACCTCTAATGCCTATGAGGTGTTGGATTAGGTAATGGAGTTGAATTTCCTCCTAACAAAAACGACGTGTTGGAATCCAATATTCTATTTACCTGGGAAAATATTGGGCAATTAACTCACTACCAAGGAAGCAGTTGCTGCATAGATCAGATCCTCATGAATGACCACCTGGGGCACCCAAGCACTCGAAACCAACAGCTGGGAAAAAGGCCAAAATAATTAAATAGCTTAATTTTACTCTGTGTAAAGTCCCTATCAGCAGTAGTTTCTCTAGTTTTTCTAGCTGACACTTCTCAGTCTCCTGAAGATACCACTCTATGTGGGTATTCTCAGCTATTATGAACTAATAATCACATGCTGATTGTTCTCAAAAAAAAAAAATCAGAAAACCAAAAAAGAAACAACCCATGGTCAGACAAACAAAGGAGGTAGTATTTAATCCCACGACTATAGATTTACATCTCTCTAATGAAGCAACTCATACTTTTGTCTTGAGTGAAATATTTTAATTGTCAGTTGCCCTTCTTGATGCTACTGGCTATCCACCTCTGGTATTCCTTACTCATTCTGAGCAAGAATCAGGTCCTTGATAAGAAAAATGAGGGGCGCTTGGGTGGCTCAGTCGGTTAAGTGGCCAACTTTGATTCAGGTCATGGTCTCATGGCTTGTGGGTTCGAGCCCTGCATTGGGCTCTGTGCTGACAGCTCAGAGCCTGGAGCCTGCTTCGAGTTCTGTGACTCCCTCTCTCTCTGTCCCTCCCTTGCTCACACTCTGTCTCTCAGAACTAAATAAACATTAACAGTTTTTAAAAAAAGAAAAAGAAAAAAGAAAAATGACCACTAACATGCAGTCGATACATGAGGAAGGTACTATAATTCTGTCCTTCTTTGTGTGTAAAATGGGGATGATGAGATAAATTATGACTTAGTTGGTTGGCAGAGCCAGATTCAAATCCAGATCAGGTTCAAGCATGTGCTCTCGACTTTGCGTCCACACCACATTACTTCTGTGGAGATTAGCACTTCTCTGACCTGATAGTCTCCTTCCCTGGGGACAACCTCCCTCAGAATCATTCTGCTTTGTTCCTATCCTTCCTGGAAATTTCTCTTCTCTCTTACTGAAAATATACAGCCAAGGCCCAATTTGACTTTGAGGCCTCAGATTTACGAAAGAGTCAGAATCCAGTGTGGTTTTGTACTAGACTTTGTGAGTCTACACCTAGGTCCTCCCTCAACCTTCTTTGTGAATTGCTTTGGTTGGATTTGCCTTACCTGGGACAGCCCTCATCCACTGACTGTCCACCCAGGGGCACAAAACCCCAGACCTCCCACCACAGCCCAGGACAGTGGTGAAGGGCCATGATACCAGCCTCAGAGCACAGCCCACCATCTCCTTCTGCCAATGTTATTCTGTTTCTTTCCTCCGTTGGGGGCTGATCTCAGGAGCTCAATTCCTGCACGATTACATTTTAGTTGATCTCCTCAGGAGCCCAACATGCTTCAGTTCCTGAGGAGATAGAGCATGAGTTGAACACAAGATGAAGAAGTCTAACAGAGCTGAGGATAGAATAGCACTGTTCTCACAGGATGTCATGAGGATTCCATGGATTAATATGCGTGAAATTCCAAACGATAACCAGCAAATCTTACATAAGTTTTGAGCTGTCATTACTATCATTATAATTGTAGTGTATTCATTATTATCATTCATGACCTTGGAGTCAACAATCCCACTGCAAAAGTCATTGAAGGACAATTACAGCTTAAGAGCAATTTCCGTGATTTCTCAGAAGCCTGAAAGTTCACTGTAAGTGTTTAGAATTAGAAGCTTCTGCAAAAGCTGAACTTGATCTGCAAGTTCATGAACAAAAGTGTAGTTTCACTGGGGCATCTGGGTGGTCAGATGGTTAAGTGTCCAACTTTGGCTCAGATCATGATCTCATGGTTCTTGGGTTTGAGCCCCGTGTCGGGCTCTGTGCTGACAGCTCAGAGCCTGGAGACTGC